>VXBD01007250.1:0-57706 GCA_013399975.1 Indicator maculatus
GTTAAATTCAGAGTGTTTTACAGATACGACAAAAGGAAACTAAATCAAAGTGAAATTCATAAATTTAAATTTTGTCTGGCATTTTTTACAATGAGGGTGGTGCGACACTGGAATAGGTTGCCTGGAGAAGTTACGGAAGACTCATTCCTGGAAACATTTGAAGTCAGGTTGGATGGGTCTCTGAGCATCCTGATCTAGTTAAGATGTCCCTCATTACTGCAGGATAGATTGGCCAGATGACATTTAAAGGTCCATTCCCACCAAAACCATTCTGTAAGCTATGACCCTATAAGCTGGCCAGCTAATGTACAGGCAGAATGCAAGGCAGTTGGGGAAAGCTGTAAGAGGATTTTACTTGGGAAGCCTGGGAGCAGACAGCTGGCTTGCTGATTCCCGTCACCTACTAAGACCTTGCGGCTGTTCTGTTGCTGCTACTGCCATACATAAATTGCAGACAGGGAAGAAACACCACAGTGGCATGGACTGCTGACTGCTCACATTCCTGGTTGCCTGGGACTGAGGAGGATTCTGAAGTGGTGGGATACAATGTTTGTAAATCTTTCAATTTAAAAAATAACAACATCTTAAAAACAGAGAGGAAAAAAAATCTAAGGCACAGCAGGGAGTGGGTGTCTACAACCACTGTGAGTAACCTGTTCAGATGGGTTTGAGATCTGTCTCAGACTGTAAGGGCTACCTGTTGAGGAAACACTGCCTATTATCTGGAACAGTACCTTAAAATTTCATTCCATGAAATGTTGCAAAAGGAAATTATTTCCTCTCATAAGAAGGAAAGGAAAGAAATCAGGTCTAAAATATTGTAGGTTTCCACCTGCAAAAATAGTAAAGATTTTAAGTGTCTCAATAGAGGCTTTGAGAGTGATTTTCTTTGACAGGACAGAGGACTGGGGGCATTTCAGTCCTGTTTGGGTCATTAAAACTATAAATTTTTGGTTTTGTACATGTTCAGGCACTGATTGGCTTAATTACTTTTAAGGCTCATAGTTATTCATTAGAGTGTTAAGCAAAACTTTGGTCTACTTTCAGGGAAATCACATACTCTAGATGCTACCCCTATATGGAAAAAGAAACTTGACTTTCATTGCTGCAGCCAGTTGTCATTCTACATGATAACTTAATCATGAATCCCTGGTCAGCAAGACAAAAAAGAAGAACTATTTTAGGTATTAGTTCAGCTCATGCAGCCTCTCAGCTTACAATCAAGAAAAAACAAAAAAAAAGGAAAAAAAAAGTTCTATTTTTTCTCTGCTAAGGAAATTGTACATTTCAGGAGACACTACTCACAATCAAACTTGCAAGTATCTCAAGATACATAAATAAAAAGCCCAGTTTCTTCCTTCTTATAAGTGACTCCTTTTCCACAAAATTCATAATGTATCTGCTGAGTAGAAAGAGCGAGCATAATGCTTAAGACAAATTCCTGGGAACTATTCAAGGTTAGTATATATGGGTAGCTTTATTAAGTATTATTTTAATTAAGTATTATTCTAAATCAAGAAAAAGTAATATACTATTTAATTAAAATGCCAAATTGAAACTAAAAATGAGGAGACAGCATAATCCAGGTCTTAAAAACAAACAAAAACCCCACCAAACCTGTGTGCCACCATCTTAAATTGCACAGTGACATTGCCAGTGCATATATTAGAGCACAATATGTTGTACTTGCTTGTTACAGCCCTCCTTTTTTAGCCAATGAATATTTCATTTATCCATGCAATGTGAAACAGCTCTAACAGCAAAAGATTTCCTAAAATTTACTGAGTTGAGAGTGCCTCAGTGACTAGTAGAGAAAAACCTAGATAGTGTTCTCCCCATATAATTTATCTGTGTGAAGAATGTTAGGAATATAGGAATATAAAACTGTGCTAGATCCATTCTCTGATAACTGTGTAAGGACATTACTTTTACAATGATGCTTTTTTTGTGTCCTTGTAATTGCCTTTGGAAATACTGAAGCATGCACACATATGTGGTGTTATAAGGGTGCCATAATGTAATTTTAGACAGAAGAAACATTTTTAGAATATTCACAGGGTTGTTTGTTTGTTTGGCTTTTTTTTCTTTTGTCTGTGTCTGTGTACAATATCTGCAACATTTATATTTGGGAACCCTAAGGAGTTTACTAAATAGTAGATATCTTAGTGAGGAAAACAAACATCTCCTCATGTCATATAGAGATAATGAGTAATAGAATTTCTCACATGCTGTTTAAAAGTATAGTGCTATCCTAGTAAGCCTATCCACAAACATTTTTTTAAATGAGTTTGGTTTTGCTAAGGAACAGAGTCTAGTTATTTCCAGGAGCTTAACACCAGTTTGTCTGCAAGTAAGATCCCATCTTTCTTGGTTATACTTATAAGAATGTTTTTTCACATTAAATTGGAAACAAATGAGTCTGTTGCCATTCCTCTCTGGTGCACACATTCTCCTGATAGACAGATTTAACACAGGCTTAAGGGGAGAATGATTTGTGAGAATCTCTTGTTAAAATATTGGCAACACATTACTGAGGATTTCCTCCAGCAAAGGGAACAGATTATACCTCTGTGAGCAGAATGTAGAAGTACATGGATTTCTTCGTGTTTGTTTACAGAACAACATAATTAGAAATAAGTCAAACTGGTTAATGACAAAATATGGAAAAATCCCAAATTCAGGATATTTGCTTTGCAGCAAGAAAATGTCAGTAAATAATAAAAAACCTCTCAAACAAAAAAAAAAAAAAAAGAGAGGCTTCAATTTCTAACCCATATTAGACTTGAAGGATCAAACTTTCCTGATAGAAGACACATGCAGATAATTTCTAATGTCTATTAGTGGCAAATTAATTTGTTCTATATGATCTCCAGAGGTCCCTTCCAACCCCTACCATTCTGTGAATTCACTTAAGCAGCTAGAATCATTCCAGGTGCTCCAGTGTTCTCACTTGTCTTTGACTCTCTGTAGCACAAGAAAGACAGGTATGAATTTCCAGAAATATTGTCACACTTGTTTGTCCCAATTAAATGTTTGATCTACCCTAAGCATATCAAATAGTACCAAAACTGTGTTTAGGCAATCACACCTGTAATATCTGCATTCTCATTTGTATGTAAGGTTTTGAGCTGCTCATTTTAATCTCTTCTTAGATGATTAACAAAAAACTCCAGACAAATAGAAACTGTGCAGCAAAACTTGAATACAACTCTGAACTTGTAGATGCCCAAGAGATTTGAGTAATATAAATAAAAGCATATACAGTTTCTAGATATCAGTTTAAAATTACTGTTAACTGGCTTTAATTATCATCTTTAATACACCTGACATATGTTCTATTTTTTTAATCTTTAGTCCTCCAAAACTGTTTTTTTCCACCAAGTTCATTCATACTACATAAAGGAGGATGGAAGAAGAAATGGGGAGGGACTCCTTGTCAGGGAATGTAGTGACAGGACAAGGGGTAATGATTTTAAACTGAAAGAGGACATATTCTGACTAAATTTTAGGAAGAAATTCTTTTCCGTGAGAGTGGTGAGACACTAAAACAGGTTGTCCAGAGAAGTTGTGGATGTCCCCTCCCTGAAAGCATTCAAGGCCAGGTTGGATGGGATTTTGAACAACTTGGCCTGCTGAAATGTGTCTCTGCCTATGTCAGGGATGTTCAAGCGAGGTGATCTTTAAGGTCCCTTCCAACTCAAACGATTCTATGACTCTGTATAAAATTCAAGGCACCTGCTGATAATTTGGGTACCCCTGGAAGGTGTTAGAAAACTTAAATATACTCTCAAGTATTCTACTAAACACCATAAGTTTATACATTCTGCAAACTATTTATGTAAGCATAGGCTGGCTGGTCACATTGATGTAAATTGTCACTGTTCCACATATTTCAAGCAAGCCAGGCTACAAAAGATGCCATTCTTGGCTTCTGTTAAAGTTCATCCATATGTAGCCTAAAAGAATGTCACAGCAGGTAACATCGGTACCCTTCATATCATCCCTTTGTGCAGCAGAATCTACTCATAACCATAAACTGTTAATAGTGTTGATATAGAGCTGGTTTACAGCTGTTTACAGCTGCTACATCCACTTTTAGATAAAAAAAAAAAAATAAGAAACAAGAATGACCTCATGAGCAAATTTTTATGCAAGGAGATCATATTGAGATTTATATTATACAAGTCTCAAGCCTTGCAGTATTTCAGCTCTTGGCATTCCACTTTGTTCTCAATTACTTCATAATTGTGGATGTGCATACTTTTTAAACTTTGGTATTATGCCTTAAATCTGATGTTGTCATGGAAAGCTCCATCAATGTGAACAAAAATTAAAATAAATAAATAAATAAATAATCTTAGTTTTGCTGAATATGATTTTTCTGACACAAGGTTTAATACCCAAAGGCCTGGATGCAGCAGATCTACTTAACAGAGAGAAGCAAATAAAAAGCTTCTACAGTTTGTCTGCTCAGTATAAATCTTGTTATTGCTAAGTATAAACCCTGTGGGAGCTATTTCACTGAGAGGATTGAAAACAACATACAGGCAGTTTTACCTCTAGGTCACTATTTCAAGTCTAGCTCAGAATAATAACAACCGAAACGTATTACATCGTCTGTTGGCTCTGGAATAAACTATGCCAAATGATTTGGCAGTTCAAGAGAAATCTTAATGGACCTCAAAATCGTCAGCTTTGTATCAACAACATCTTAATTGGACGCCTTACCAGACAGGTGGTGAGTTCCTTGGCTTAGGAAAATAGGTACTGTTACTTCACTTGCTATATCAGCTTAATGGATAAAAAAGAGCAAAATCTGTATCTTGACAAGCTGCTTATTTGCTAGAAAATACAGTTTCAAACATTCTAAAAAGTCTGTAAGTTTAACAATTAGTATAGTGGTTTAAATGAAGATGTTAAACTTACATTTCTGTCCCCATTTTTCAGAATTAAATAGTTAGGAAATGCTATTTAGTATCCTGAAGATGCAATAAAAGCTCAGGTTTTATTCCTTCCTGAGCCTGTAATACATTTTGCTTTGAGAAAAAGTATCCAAAACGTAACCTTACAATACTGTTTGGATTTAACCTTTCCAGGAGCATATACCCTATCTTATATTCAGCAAACACTAAACTGAAGTCTTTAAACCAGGTGTTTCACGTCTCAGGGGCATGTATGAACCCCCACTCCCATAATTCCAGCTAGAAAATTGTCATTACTTCTCTTGGGCTGAAATAACATTTTACAGTTTCATTCACAGTGATATGTTTGTGAGAAATGGGCTTGAGAAGGCATCATGCTAGGATACCTTACAAATAAATGTTTAGAACCTGACTCCAGAGTAATACAAGTCCATTTCAAAACCTTTCCCATCCTGATTAAAAGGTAGTTTAAACCAGGTCTACCTCAGGCAAGATCAACAAATGCATTCAGGTGGGGTTTTTTGTTTATTTTGGTGTTGGTTTTGGTGTTTTGGGTTTTTTTTCTCTGTTGTATTTAATGGAACTTAGGTTCCTCAACACCTTTGGGAAACTGCAGTTTATTCCTCAAGACTGTTACCTAATGATCAGCTCTGAAATTAGTTTCCCTCATGTGTTCTTTTAATGACTGTGGTACACTCCATGGAGACTCTTGGGATGTAAGCATTCACTCCAGAATATCACTGTATGACAGACAGCCTTCTTCAGCTAGCAGTGCAAAGTCCTTCACCAGAGGAAGAACAACCCCAGCCACAAATACATACGGGTGGCCACCAAGCTGAAACAGCTTGGTAGAAATGGACCTGAGAGTCACGATGTACACCAATTCAAACTGGAGTCTGCTATAAGCCCATGCTGGGGAAAAAAAAAAAAACCAAAAAAAACCAAAAGAAAACCAAACAAACAACACTTTAATGGTGTCCTGAGCTGTGCTAGGCAAAGCATAGTCAGCAGGTCAAGGGAGCTGATTCTTCTTTTCCCAGCCTTAATGAGGTCACAGCCTGGAGTGTTGTGTCCCTTTCTAGACTCTTCAGCACAAGAAGGGCTTATTGGAGAATACAGCAAAGGGCAAAGATAATTAAGGGACTAGAACCTCTCTCCTACGAAGGAAGGCTGAGAGCTGGAACTGTGCACCCTGGAGAAGAGAAAGCTCAGGAGGGATCTTAGTAATTTATAGAAATACCTGAAGAGAGGATTTAGCCAGACTTTTTCCAGTGGTGCCCAGTGAGAGAATAAGAGGAAATAGCTATATTCTGAAATGAGGGAGGTTTTATTTAAACATCAGAAAATATTTTTTTGCTTTGAGACTGACCGAGCATAGTCGCTGACTGAGCACCCAGGGAATTTGTGAATCTTCATCTTTGGACATACTCAAAAGCTGTCTGGGCATGTTCTTGGTCAACTGGCTCAAGGTGATACTGTTTTGATCAGAGAAGTTGGATCAGATGACCTTTGTCATTTTGTATTTGATCTGTGGACAAAATGACAGGACGGGTGAGATTCAGTTTGCCTGTATTTAGGTTTTTACAAAGAAGCTGTATGGATTTGATGTGCATGTGGTGATCCAGTGCTGATTATCCTAAACGATTTTCTAGACTCTGTTGACTTTAACAACTAGAGACAGGAGTCAGTTGCTGAACCACAGACATGTAGTGCCAATTTTCACAATATAGATAACCCTATTAACCTCCATCTGCTGCCCCAGAAGTCTGGAAGACTCCTGTAGTTCTTGTATCACATTTGTTAGGTCCATGCTTATGTCCCAGATAATGTTAGAGGAAAAAACAATGGCATGAGACATGAATGTGTGAACAATTCAATAGAACACCTCTTTTATATTGATTGTAATGGCAGTTTCTAAACTGATATACAGGCATGTAACAACCAAATGCTTGCAGTGTGAAGCTTCATCCTGTCCTCTGCGCGACAGCAAGGCTTGAAGCAGCACTCAAGTATATATGACAAGTATATTTCATAATTGATTTCTTTATACCATAATTGCATTCACTTATCTAAAATACTGAGATAAAATAGCAAGGGTAGGGGTGAACTAAATCTCATAACACCATTGATTTATCAACATTAATGATTCATCTGATGAAACTGGCCAAAATTAGTATATGAATTATGTTTATCAAGATAAAAATATCTACAAACAGCTAAGAAAATCAGTTTCAAAGTATTATGTAGATTTTAAATAAATAAGTATATATGTTCTTTTGAATAGTTTGAAATAATATTTAAACCTTTAATATGTATAGTATGGGAAATGTGGTCTAGTGTGCATGTATATTAAAGATATTCTTTCATCTGTCCTTGGTGATGTAGAAATGTCTAGGATGCTTTGCTGTAACAAAAAACAAATGACACAGAGATTGACTACTGCTGCTTGAAATAGTAAACTGTCCTGTCAAACTTAATTTTATTTGGACATTTCTGGCATAAACAATATGAAGTCTGATATAGCTATTAAAAGCTCTGTAGTCTTAATTGAAGAGTTGCTGAAGAGCATAGTGAGAAGCAAATATGCAACGTGTTAATAGGAGAAACATCCAATGCTTACTTGAAAAAACAGATGAGAAGATGGAGAAGATCTGAAACTATTTAAGGCTTAGGGTCCTCCTCATAATACTAATCAGAACACCCATATCCACTAGCAGAACTGTAATTTGACTGTACAAGTTTAGGAAATCGAGACTTCCTTTTTCTGTATTCATTTATACTTTAAACAAAATAGCGTGTCTCTTCTTCAAGCACAGGCCAGAAGCTCCACAAGGTTCAGGAAGCATCAGGAGCTCCTCATGCAGTCTGGAAGGGCAAGGCTACGTGCAACAAATAGTCAAGATCAGTGTGAGAGCTGAAATCCCTGTCCCACACTGACAATAACCAGGCTAGCTTAGTCTGGAAGCAAATGAAAGCTATATTTACAAGCAAATCTACAATCTATGATGAAATGCAATGAATATGTACAAATATACACTATTCACAACACTTACAAATATGTACAATCAACAGAAAGGCACAACCAACTCCCCTTTGCTTCCCCCAAGGGGCCTTCCCCAAGGGGCCTCCCCTCCAGCCAGAAGGAATCCCCCCCAGACCTTCCCTGGCAGAAGGCAGAGAGTCAAGAAGCAGAGAGGCTGTTCGACTTAGCTCATCAAGGTTAGTGTGGTATCTTCAGCCAGAAAAGCAGGAGCAGCAGCCAGACAGAAAGCCAAGCGAGCAAGCTGAGTCCCCCACTGCCCAAACTCCCCGACCTTGTTTTGAATAGAGATTCTTAAACATTTCTATCTCTCCAATGGAAGTCTTTAGATAATCATTATTTTGCTTTCTTACACCCAATAGTGATTTATTTACATTCCTTTACCTTCTCCTCTTGAACTTTGTAAAGAAAAATCAAAAAGACAGTTTTAAAACCATCACAATCAGCAGGTAGTGATGGCCTCAGGCTGAGCTGAAAGTGGGTATTGAGCTTCAGGAGGGGTTGGGGTGAGATTCCATGTGAGGCTGGTTGAGACCAGTAAGACCTGTTGGTGCCCTGTGTAGGTCCTTGAAAATCTTTACCTTTATCCTGAACACCTTGTTTTGTATCAATGGCTTTGAGATTAGGAAGCAACCTCCTGTTAAGGTCTTAAACACATCTGTTATTTGATGATTTTCCATCTAGTTAAAACCAGATGTATTTAAGATCATTTAGGCAAGCCCACACCACTCAAGTACGGAACACCGATCTAAGTCATCCATAAATGTAAGTTTTAACCACCTAGTGCATACAGGTTTCTTTTGCCACTCAGGAGATCATCAGCTGGTATCATTACTTTACAGCATGAAGAAGCATTATTTCCCACCTTCCAAAGAAAACCAGAGCTTGATATACTGTAGCATATACTGTATAATATGGGATCCAAATATCACACTTTCCCAAGCTAGGTTGACATCCTTCCTTCTGGACTCCCCTCAACTTCCCAAAAATTAAAAGTAGTCAGTAGCATTTGGTTTAGATTAATGAATTCCAGGATTTCAGGAAAAAATAATGAAGCTCTGCTAAAGATCAAAGATACTTGTCCCTCGTATTTCTTCATGATCACCCTGGAGTACTTACAGGTGGGTCTAAGCCTTTGATCATAATTTTTACTGATTAAATGAATGCTTTACATCTAGACCAAGACACAAAAGTTCAGTCCTCTTACAACTGCACTGGTCACTTCTAATATTTGTAATACAGATAAAAATATACTGTTGCTTCTCAGAGTTAATCAGTGACCAGCCAACTTCCCAAATAACACAGACATTGTTTGGGATAAACAAGCAAAAAGAGTATAGACTAAAACAATTGGTAGATTAAGTGCACAAGTCAGCTAATAGGCCCAGAACAATGGTCCATGAAAACATTTACCTGTCTCTTTATGCTGTTTTCTTACTGTTTTTCTCAGTTTTTTGAATCAGATTACAATAGTCTGCTTTTTCAGTCAGCAGTAAAAAGATGCATACTGTTTAAACAGCAATAGAATTTGCATCAAGTCCCTTTTTCCACATCACTGAAACTCCATTATTTTTCCAGTGTTTGGTCAGGAATGCAGTAACTAGCACTCTCTGGAAAACATCTGTAACATACTGTATAATTCAGTATATTCTAATGTTGTATTTCTCAAATGTTCCATGTGTCCAGAGCATCCATTGCATCTGACTGGAATAACCCATAAATATTCTATGCTTTCAGGATATAACATCTGGCACACTTGTTAACCTTTCACTCTCCGTTTTATTTATATTATAATTTTGTAAATGGCTTTTCAGTTCGGACATGGTGCCCTATGTCAAAGTACATCTTACTAGTATTTGAAAAATACACTGAGAGAGTATTTGTGTCAAAGACTTGCTTATCATCATCTCTATAATACTGAGGACCATAACAGATATTACAATTGTTTCAGTGTTCTGTATTATTAATGCCAACAGCTGCAAGTGTTGCATGTTGCAGTAGTCTGAGCTGAGAGTTACCATATTTTGACATATGAGTAGTTAACCTAGGTTCAGAATTGGTACATTTCTTTAGAGAAGTGTTAAACTACTGTTAGCAGTTAGAAGAGGGAAAATTAGGTATCTTTTAACTCCATCTGGCACATACTGAGATACCAAACTGTTTTTAATAAAACACTGAATCTGACTAAGTGTTTATACACAGTACAAGGTGAAAAGAATTCTGGGATAAAGAGAGTAAATAGTTGATATATACTTCAATTACTGCAAACGCAGAACAGAAAGGAAAAAAAAATAATATTAAATGATCATATTACTATAACATAATATGTTTTACTGGAAGTATGTCTGATGATTCTCACAATTAGAATTCCAATATACTGTAGAGAGAACTGTGTATACATAGGAAAAATTATCTAGAGGCAGAATTTTTATTAGGATTGTTATATAACCCAACATTGTTGAGTAGATTTAATTTATCCCATGCTAAAAGAAATAGGGAAAAAAAAGGCAAAATCAAAACAAATCAAAAACAGGTACCTGGTTCCTTTAATCCATTTGAAAACTGCAGCCCTATATACTGAAGAACTTCAAATATCCTTATTAAGAAGTGTAGTGGTTTAATTTTTAGGTAAAGTTGCAAAGAATGAAAAACAAAGAAAAAATGACAGATGGTGTATGACTAGAGACCTGCAGGAATGAAAATTTCCTGGACCAAATCTCAAGGTACTCAGAATCAGAAGACACCATTTATAGAGGGATTATCTCTCAGAAACCAAAGACAGCCAACCGTGCATCAACTAGAGGAGAATCCATCCTTGACCTACTTGCAAATAGAAATTGATTGAAATTGTAATGAAGATAGCGAAATGTGGAACCGGCCACAATGAAGTCACTGAATTTAGAGAAATAATTAATGAGTTCACAAACCACAACAGTACAAGGGTACTGGATTTTAAGAAAGAAAATTAGGTTTAAATCCATAACAATTGACAAGCCAGCATATTTCTGGACAGGTTCCCAAGACAGTGAGGGTGAGAGAAGCTTACCCAGAACATTTCATGCTAGTCATTTCAGCCAGTAATTGAGAAAATCCCATAGCTGATCTGCACAAGTTTATGCATTATTCGATGTCCATGGTTCCACTTATTCACTGTACCCTATTGTTCCTTCTTCTGCTCAGGTCATCTTCATATTCAAAACCCCTCCCGTATATCTGTGTAGCGGAAGCACATACTAATGCCAAGTATTTAATTAGAATAGGAAATCCAAAGTTCATCCATACAAATGCCCATAACAATTTGGACCTAGTCATCCAGAGAGCAGCAAACAGAAAAATAGTAAGCCTAGATTTAAAGAATTTAAAATCCTTAAAAGAATGGAGTTTTTGAAGCCAAAATAACAGTGATAACAATGACAGTGACAACAAGAAGAAGTAATAATAAATTATTATTATTATTATTACTATTGCTACTACTATTATTATTATTGAAAAAATGGCTGTACAAGTGGTTGGGCAGTAATCCTGTCTAAAAATCTAATTTTCCCAAAACAGGAAATTATTTGGTTTTGTAGAGAAAGTTCATACACAATTCTTTTAACATATAAGCAGAAAACCACATTTCAAACAATTTTAAAAAGCAAACAAACAAATAAACAAACAAACACCTAAATGTCTGGAGGGACTTTGAGATAAATTAAACCAATATATTAAAAGTGCCAAGGCCCTGAGTCATATCAGCTGACTCTGAACAGCTATTGCATTCTATTAGATTCCAGAGAAAGTATGGACTCCCCCTTATTTGTATATTGGGAATGGCCCATGACACATGCAAACTTTCAAGCATTTAATAGAAATTGTTTGGGAGATTGCTGGTGAGTGATAAAAAAAGAAAAAAGAAAAATGTCAAATTGTGCTAGAAAAAAATTAAAACCATTTAAAGCATTTAGCAATAGAGTAGCAGTGTTCATATTCTAGCAGACCACACAACCCCCTAGCAAAATATTACTTATACTGAAAAAGAGAATTCAGCTTTTTATTATTCTTCATACATCACACATCACATCAGGCAAATACATTTAAGGACAAGATGTTTGGAGGGAGTGTTTTCTAAGTTTGACTTACTGGAACTAAAATGCTCTATAAGTCACTACATTTTGACTTCTTTTCCTTTCACATTACTAATGTGGAAGGGAGATCTGGAGTTTGTTGCCTATTACCAATTATCAGCTTCTACTCTTCATAATCAACAGTTTCTTTAGTGTAGATATTCTCTGTATGTCCTACATATGTCTGATTCAGATGACTAGTAGACAGGCTTTACCCAGGATGATACAATACGCCTCTGAGATACACATAGAAGACTATTGTGAGATAGATCTCATTATTATTATGACAGACCTTTTTCACCTAATTATTTCATCATAGATATTCCAGTACTTTAGTGGCTCAAATGGTATATTTCTACATACCTTTCTAATTACAAGACTGTTCACCAACTAGTTGTATCTGACCCACAGGACAAGAGGATCAAAGGGACCACCTGTTTCATCAAGTTCCTAGTGCATGCTTCACTGTCGCAGCTGATCACGTCAATAGTTCTTGAAACATCTTGCTAAACATACGTACCAAATATTTACTATTACTTTAGCTCAAGCTGAATCTGAAAGCCCAGTCCTGAAAAACTAGTGACACTGGCACCTTTCACTATTAACTATATGATAGTGTCTCTAGAAGTTTTACTATGCCATAAAAAATAACAATGAAATTGCTTCTGTTAAGCAATCTGAATAACAAACTATGTTCCAGAAAAACAGAAAAACAACTGTCAAAATGATGGAAAAGACTGTTAGATGACATTCCAGTTCCAAAATTACTGATGATGCTAGCAGAATTGTTCGCCAGACATTCAATATTGGTGATCAAAATTTTGGTTTACAAGATTCTATCAATCGGTGATCCATGTATTCAAAGCCACAATACTTCGCTTATTGTAAGTCAAAGATGGTTTTACAAATGATATATCAAATTTTTGGTTTTATAGTAAGTGTGTGTGTTTAGATTACAAGATTACACTAAAGCTCAACAAAATACAATTAATGACATTTAGGTTCCTCTTTACTTGAAATGAAGTCTTCAGCAAGAGTGAAAATGCAAGTTACATGTCTTGGATTTTTTATCATGAGTACATTTAACACCCATGGTCATGGGTGAGCCTATAGATAATATAACATCTTACAGTAGGTTTCAAACTCTATGTTGCAAATAGTGTTCATTCATTACCTCACCATCTACCTAAGCAGAAGTACTCATTGTTCTCTTAAAATTTCTAGAGGAATAATGTCTTTCCTTTATGCTCTTTTTTTTTTTTTTACTTATTTCCTCTCCATACACTAGAGATGAAAACAAATAATTTAAATTAACAAACTGACAATAAAAAAGGTCTGTTCTGAATGCCGCCCACGGGTCTTTGAAATGATGAAAGTGCTTTGCATTATAAGATTGCTCTAGCTGCTGAACATGAATCCCAGTTTGAAAGACTGAAAATCTCCCTGAAGTCTGAAACACTTAAATAATTTAGATTACATTTAAATTGTGCTACACTTTACAAGCCCAGAACCACAGTCACAACTTTACTGGAAAGCTTATAAAAATTTGAAATGCTCCGATAATTTTAAATCTCGTAGAAGCCTAGTACCTTCCAAATTAAAGTGCTAATAAAAAAAAATTAGCACTGAAATTTAGATCTCTGTGTGCAGTGTGATTTAAAATTATTGAAACCTTTCAATTTTTTATGAGGTCTCTGTGTAAAAGTGACTGGAAAAGCATTTTTAATACAATGGAAATAAGTTAGAAAAGAAAAAGAAAAACTGTAATCAACAGCAGTGTAGTATAAGGACCTTTGCAAGGTGCTAAAGAGAAGTTTTTAAGGAACAAGCACATACTGAAAAGTGAAGCAGACAGAGTCTTCTGTTTAAAATATTTTAGTAGGACTCAGGAGACATTAATTTTAGGTGTTGATTTTGTGCAAACTAATTTCTCTGAATCCCTAGTTCTTCTTTTCTTATCTTGATAGAAAATTCATTTGGGCAAGAACTATTTACCATGTTAACACTTATATCTAAGCCAGTTACTCCAGTTCTACTTCATAGTCAGCACAAAGAAATATATTATTTTTAAAAGGCTGTTCTAGTAATTGTAAACTCCTACAATAAGGTATAAGTAGGAATTACATCCTGAAGAAACCTATTAGTCTCCATTGACAGTAAAGGGAACCTAAAGTCACTAATTTAACTATTTATTGTACTATCTAAAGTCGAGGAAAACTAAAATAAATTGTTGTTATCTTGTCTAATTTTTAAGATGTACAGGTATGCCTGCAACACTTACTAGTTATAGCTATAAAAATTTGAAATCTGAATCTTCAAGCGTTATGTGCTGTGACTATCTCTACAAAGAGTGAATATGCAAGTACCTCTCCATTACATGGTCACAGATGTATTACTGCAGTGGAAAGAAGTAAGAAAATACAAAGTTCAACCATACTTAATTAGTTGGCTTTTTATTTTTAACCGTAATTCTAATGATAAAGAGAGCTAAAGAAAGAAACACAAGCACTTGGTGCACATTGTCTGGAGTTATGAATAATTTTCTTACAGAATTTATTATAGGAGAACCTGAAGAATTTCTTCCAATAACCTAAATAAATCTGAGTTTTAGTGATAGACTGAGAAACTTTTATTGGAGGATAAAATCCTTCTGATGTGGAGCAAGCTTCAACACAGCAAACCACAGGTTTTCACTAAGCTGATGGAAACATCTGACATGGCTTTGTGGTGTTTTTTTCCCCCATAAACTTAGAGAAATAATTCAAAGGTTACTGACGACAAACACAAATTCTTGAGATAAAGAATACTTACAGGGTAAAATAGTGAAAATGCAGCTCCTGAAATTGGAGATGGAGGCTTTTGAAATTTGTTGCTTTACATATGTTCTTCTAGTTAAAGAATACCAACTATGCGATTTAACAGAGCTAGAGACAATTGTGTATAAGTTTAATGATGTGCTTGAGTACCAAAAATATCTCAGTATCTATTCTTGAACTTATTTTTCTTTCCATTAATTGATTATCTGTTTGGGTGCACCAGAGATAGTACAATTTTGGCTTAGTAAGTCTACCTTTGCTGATTTCTTTTAGACTACCTTAGTATTGAGAAATGAAATTATTTTCTTTCTAACAGATGTCCTAGCCATGTTCTTATTTTTTATTAGCTATAGATGACCTGAAAAATGCATGTGTCAGAATACTATATAGTTTACTCTATCCCTGTGTATCCAGCTGAGAGGTCAGAGATGCTCATTTAAATTTTCTGAGCCTGATGTAACTTGAACGAGTAGTAAATGACTACAAGGAAAGAGTGAAGATATTACCTTCAGCTCTGCTGGAATAATTTGTATTCAGAAAAAAATGTCTGAAAAACCTTGAACCTCATTTGCAGGTACTTAAATGCAAGGCAATCACAAGATGCCCTTTCACAACAGAACTTTATCATCCTGAAAACAGATCCATACTGTGCAGAGAAGTTTAATTCTTCATATATCCTTGCTTTCAAAGAGGAATTAAAGACTTCAATTACATTGTTGAATTAGCCTTAGACAATGACATTGGCATCTGTGGAATCAAAAAAGAATTCTTGTGAGTTTTGCACTTTTGTGACCACTGACTGAAGTACAACATAGAGATCCTTTGGATAGCTTGAACCTAGGTATGAGTAAAGAAAATTTTTATTGGCCTACTTACTAGTGGCTTACAGTTGCTGGCAATTCCTTTCTGTTTCCTGATTCAGAATGATGCTAAATATTTTGTCCTTAAATAGAACTTCTCAGTAAAGAAAGTTTATTTTTCCTTATTATTATTATGAAAAGCTTACTTGGAAAACAATATATGAGTACCAAATTCTGTCATGGGCAATAAACTAATACAAAAAGGCATCTATACTTCCATGAGAAGGATTAGTATAGTGTTAGGAAATCTGTAAGAACAAAATCAAAACCAAAGCTACGTCTGTAAAAAAAGCACAGCTTACTTCCAATATTATTGTTATAGAATAGAGACAAAATATTCACTATTTTGGCAATAGAAACTCTGTGATCATGAGTATAAGAAATACTGAGATTAAGTAATGTTCCTGCTAAGGGGCCTTAAACTAACCGTCTCCAGCAGCTCCACGGCATAGGGATTCTTCCTCTTTAGTCAGAGGAGACAAGCCCCATGTACCTGAGGATATCTGTTCCAGGATAACAAAAGCAGCTGCTGGTTTTCCACGTGCACACACACACATACATACAGAGAAGACATTGACATGGCCTGTCACACAAACAGCCACAGACAAGGTACTGATCCCAGCAGCACCCACATTCAAGACTCACACCAGACACAGGCACAGACAGCTATGTCCCTTCCTCCTTTTGGGCTGGCAGAGGCAAAAGGTCACTGGTGTAGCACACACCCCCCAGTCTCCAGGTTCACAAGTATGCACACATTTGCAGATCCCTTGAGTACTGTCTCAGCCTCTCTATCAGCCCAACACCTCTGCCCAGATGCTGGCCACACTTACCTGTCCACTCATCACTGACTCACCATTGGATATAGTTGGGTGCACACTACAAATACACAACACTCATACACTTGTCACATAGACATCTCACACTCAAGCCTTCCTGATTACCATCTGCCTAATGCAGAATCACAGAACTGTCTAGACTGGAAAACGCCTTTAAGATCAATTCCAATCATCTACCTAACACTGACAAGTCTTTGACTAAACAATATGCCTAAGCACTAGGTCTGCATGACTCTTAAATACCTCCACAGATGGAGACTTCACCACTGCCCTGGGCAAGTACTTCCAGTACCCAGTAACCCTTTAAACAAAGAAATTCTTCCTAATATCTGATCTAAACTTCGTTTGGCACAGCTTGAGACAATTTCCTCTTGTCCTATCACTTGCTACTTGGTTGAACAGACAGACTCCCACCTCACTACAACCTTCTTTCAGGTAGTTGTAGAGAGAGATAAGGTCTCACCTAAACCTCCATTTCTCTCTGCTAAACAACCCCAGTTGCCTCAGCTCCTCCTCATAAGACATGCTCTAGGTCCTTTGCCAGTTTTGTTGCTCTTTTTTATATGTGTTCTAGTACCTCAACGTCTTTCTTGTAGTGAGACCCCGAAACTGAACCCAGTACTCGAAATGTAGCCTCATCAGTGTCAAATATGGAGGTAAAATAACTTCCCTGGTCCTACTGACCACATTGCTCCTGATACAGGCTGGCATACAATTTGTCTTCTTGGCCACCTGGGAACACTGCTGGCTCCTGTTCAGCCAGCTGTCAACCAGCACTCCCAGGTCCCTCTCTTCTGAGCAGCTTTCCAGCCACTCATCCTGTAGCACTGATGGAGGGGAAATGCTGGGGAAGCACTTGGCCAGACTCAGGGTCTTCTAGTCCCTCATTGGTCTAGCTTGGGAGCTTGACAGTGAGTCCACACATTCACCCCACAAACACAAAACACAAAACATAATTTGGAGAAGATACAAGCAGCCACCCTCCCCAAACATCTGAAAGGTGGGCATGCAGGAGCAGTGACCTACCATCACAACACAGCCACTGGCATTGAATTACATGTAAACAGACCCTTTTATACCCCTTCCTGTCCTTCCTTTTTTTCACTCATTGATTCCTGTCCTGAAGAAATTATTCAACACGTTTTTCATAGGTCCAAAGGTCATCTTCAAATACGTCATATCTTCATGGTTGTCTTATTTCTACCCTGCTATTCACTTAGAAATTCCAGGTCAGTCTGTAGCTGTGCCTGGATTTCTTCATGGCCCTTCAATTAGTAACTTGAGACTTTTGGTCTTTGTCCTTATCTCTCTTGTCTATCAAGTTTGTGTCTCTCTGGTTTTTCCTTCCCCCTTCACTTATTATCCAGTTTTACACTGAAAAGGCTCCCAACCAGATTGTCTTAAAGAATGAGAGCTCTCACCCTTCCCATACCTCTACTGTTAGAGCAGAGGTGTAAACAGAATGTAAAATAATGTACACTAGATTAAATAGATATTTTATCATTCTTTCAATTTATTGAACAAATAAATTCACAGGGAAAAAGATGTATAATTGGAAAATTAAGGTTCTACTTTTGTCTGTCAAAATTTAAAACAAACAAACAAAACCCCACATTTTTAAATGACATTTATCTTTTTGGGATTACAAGGCTACAGATTAGGCAATCTTAGTAAAATAAATAAAATATCAGGGAATGAATCAGCACTTTCAGAATGTTACACAGTGTTACAAAGAAAGACACACATTTGAACTGCAGCAAGAACAGCCCTCTTATTTGTTGTTACAGCAAGGTTTACCAGGCATTTGCTGATGGTGGTAATTTATCAACTGACTAACAGGTAGCATAATTATGGTCAAGTAAAGCTCATATGTGTCCTATCAAATACAACCTTATCTTGACATAGATAAGGAAGGCAGATAAAAAGGGAAAACATTGAGATTTTTCCATATCTATCTATCTATCTGTCTATCTATATATATATATATATATACATCCAAGACAATATAATGTAAAATGCATCAAATACTTTTCTGGAGTAGGGACAGAAACCATTGTTCTTCCTTCAAAGTTGCAAGAGGGGTTGACACACCATGACTTCAGAATAACTTTTACTCTGAGTTACGAATTGTCCTTTAAAACATAAGATTTAGACTAAAATCTAGTACAGCAAAATCAAGTGATATGTACAAAATCTGACTTCATAAAACTATCTGCATAATGTGAGCATGTATATTCTCAAAAAGAAAAAAATCCCACAACAGTCCTTTGAATGTCTTTAGAAGGAGAATCTGCCAGCTTATATTTAACTAAAGAGCAGAAAATTACCATCTGGATGGCTTATTTCTCTCCTGCATTGCAGGGTAGTGATTTAACTCTAACTTCTGAATATAAAATATTTTTTTCAATTAGTTTACTTTATGGGTAAAATTATTAATACTGGTATATTTTACAGATAACTTAGTGCACATACAATGTATTTATTCTCAAAGCGGGTACTAGATGTAAAGTGGCAAACTGGACAAACTATGGCAATCTTAAAGAACATGGGACACTTTCCAAACAACAACAACAAAATAAGTCAGGATGTAGGCATTCACAGAAGTGGAAAACTGTATAGCAGGATATTTTTAATTAAAAAACAAATCAACAAAACTCACAAACAAACCAACAAAACTCACAAACTTAACAAAAGTGAGTGTCTGGACCACTTGGATTCTATACAATCAGTTAACAAATGATCACCTGTTTTGGGATCTATAGTCTTGATTTAGACCTCTAAATACTGTCTAAAATTTCTCAGAAGGTTCCTAAATCCTATTGCCGATTTAGTCACGCTATCTAAATGCAGGAAATAAAGTTGAAAGTGAAAAAATACTGTAAACCCATGCAAACCAGGCAATGTTTACAAAGGTAGATAGGAAGATCAACATTTTCAGATACTCTGATCAATTCCTGTATCACGATTTTATATTTGTCCAGTTATTCTTCTATCTGAGAAAGTACGCTTGTTAAATGCTACTAGCTTTGCTTGTCTCTTTCAATGATTAAAGGAACTTGTCCTTTGAGTCAAACCACTCATCTTCAGGAGAGCTGTCATGTTCTGTACTGGTTCCGGCTGAGATAGAATTATTTTTTTTTTCCAAAGAAGTCTCTATGGTGCAATATTCTGTATTTGTGATGAGGACAGTGTTGATAACATACCAGTATTTTAGCTATTGCTAAGCAGTGCTTGTACAACATTAAGTCCAGCTCTGTTTCTCATGCCGCACCACCAGAGGGTAAGCTACAGAGTGCACAAGAGGTTGGAAGGAGACATAACTGACCACAGAGATACGTATAACATCATGCTCAGCTCAACTGGGGGAAGAAAGAAAAAGTGAGAGACATGGATCACAGGGCTGGAGCACCTCTCCTGCAAGGACAGGCTGAGGGAGTGGAGTTTGTTCAGACTGGAGAGGAGAAGGCTATAAGAAGACCTTATAGGGGCCTTCCAGGATCTGAAGGGAGCCTACAGGAAAGAGATAGAGGGACTATTTATGAGGGTATGTGGTGATATGACAAGGGACAATGGTTTTAAACAAGAGCAGGGTAGATTTAGATTAGATATTAGGAAGTTCTTTACTGTGAGGTTGGTGAGACACTGAAGTGGGTTGCCCACACAAGTTGTGGACACCTCATCCCTGGAAGTGTTTGAGACCAAGCTGGATGAAGCTTTGAGCAACCTGGTCTAGTGGGATGTGTCCCTGCCCATGGCAGAGGGGCTTGGAACTGGATGATCTTTATGGTCCTTTCAAATTCAAACCATTCTATATTTCAAAGTGATGACGTTTTGTCTTCCCAAGTAACTATTACACATGATGAAGCCCTGTTTTACTGGAGATGGCTGAACACCTGCCTGCCAGTGGGAAGCAGTGAAAAAATACTTCGTTTTGTTTTGCTTGTATGTGTGGTGCTTTTGCTCTACCTATTAACCTGTCTTTATCTCAAACCATGAGTTTTCTCACCTTTAGCCTTCCAATTCTCTCCCTTCCCAAAGCAGAGAAGTGAGCAAATGGTTAAACCATGGTTAAACACTGATGTTTTACTGGACCTAACTGGTAGGACTGACTGGCCTGTCCTTTCTACCCTTTCTGTTTTTATGCAAGAGAATCTTCTAGTGAACTAAACTGAATTGAGCTAGTTAAGTCATACATGTATAGTTACCTAGTATCAGTCCTCAAATCAAGCTGAAATGTAGGATTTATAATATGGTGAATTCCCTATTTATCAGTGCAAAATGAATGCTAGGGATGTTGTAGTTCCTTGAAATGTTCAAATTACATTTTTTTTTCTGCTCAGAGTTTATTCTTGATAAACAAGTTATTCGTTGCTCACTGTTTTTATAAATGCTTTTCCAAGCATTCCAAGTCTCAAACAAAAATGCCTTCTATGATTAGCACTGCTTGAGAAGAGATTTTCAAATACTTTTTTGAATTAAATGTATTCAGTTTGCTCTGCTAGTATTTATGACACTTACTTTTCATTCCCCACAAGTATTCAGACATTTAATCAGAAATTTAATAAAAAAACTCTTTCAAGTCTCATGCTGCTAGAATGTGTCAGAGTAATGCAGTGCCCATAATGCCCACATGCTGATCGGCTCTTTTTCTGAAGTGTCCACATTAAATAAAATCTACTTGGCACATTTCACAACACATTTTCAAATGCTCATAGGTGTCCTGCGGCACTAAGGAAAACATGATACCTCACTTGCTGAGCTGCTAAGCTGCCATTGAATATCATTTTATTGTTCCTACAGCCAGTGATTTAAAAATCCACAAATTTTAAAATTGCTACCAATGCATCTGAAAGACATAACCGTGTATAAGACTATGAATGTATATAGATATTGCCAAGAAAACCTTTTAAAAATTAAGTCTAATTTATCTTGATGTAAAAGAGAACAGCTTTTGTTGTTCAAATTACTTCATCTTTAGTGAAAGCTCAGTATTAATATGGCAAATGGTATAGATACATAGATATATAATCATAATTAGACTCTTCTACCTTTTCTTTGTCAGGTGATGCTTATTGCTCTGATTTGCAACTATCTTGGATTACTATCAAAACTGGAATTACTCTACATTTACGGTAGTGAAAGACTTTACCTCACCCTTTCCTTTACACTTCAACTTGGTCTTTAAATTAAATTGAGGCTTGCTCAAATTTGTCTTTGCACAAAATAGACATTTCACAGGCTCAGCATAATCTCTGCAGAGATCTGGATATACGCCAGTTTTAAGTGGTATTGAACCACTGTCTGAAAAATTATGAACAAATTTGTCAAGAGGTACTAGTCATAATCCTAGCTAAAATTTAGGGTCACAGTTGCCCTATAATACCAGTAGAGGGAAAACAAAAAAAAAAAAAAAAAAAAAGGCCAGGATGCATATGCTCAATTGTAAAGCACTGGGTATTTGAGGCCAAGAGATAGATAGATAGATAGATAGATAGATAGATAGATAGATAGATAGATAGATAGATAGATAGATAGATAGAGATATATATACTTTTATGAAGGTAAAGCATTCCTAATTTCACTTTATGTTTCTTGTTTTTTGCTTGATAGCAGTCATCACAAATCTGTTCTGTGCAGAAGCAGTGTTACAGGGATGTCTTTGCATGAGGAGTTCAGTTAGTTTTCTTCATGTTTGCCTCAACATTGTTTGTCCTGAGATGTTTTCACACTATTGTCCCAGGAAGATAACTGCTTATCTACAAGACCACAAACTCTGTGATTACAGCAGATGATAACCAGACAAAGCCACAGGCTCCATATTCAAGAGCACTGGGACTCAAGCTGTGGCTGACTGTGACAGTTTCATAGGTCTTTTGATAGAGAAGACCCTCAAAGATCAGTGACACAGTTTAGAGTCAAAAGCAAATGCAGCTTACCTTGGGACCAGGGCTGACATACCTACCTAACCGTGGGACCGGGGCTGACATGCACAACCTACCATGGGACTGGAACAAACACACGTAGCTTATTGTGGGAACGGGGCTGACACCAGTCGAAGGTGCTATAACCATGTGTTCAGGCTGGGTGCCTCCTGTGACTGCCACATAAGTTACACCTCCGGTGTCCTGAGTGTCCAACCCAGTAAGGTAGACACAGGAAACAGTGTATTTCTACCCGTAAATTCTGCTCCCTATAAATTCATCTGCAAAGTCATTCTCTGNTCTGATTGTAGTTTTTTGTAGTTTCACCAATTGCTTTTCCATTTAAACTTTCCATCACTCTCCAATCTGTTTGTGTGAGTGTCATTTTTTTGTCCCTCTTGGGGCAAGAGAGGATCTGTCTGGCCTCAAACCAGCACACCATGGCAACTGAATGAAGAACTGTTACCACATATGGGATTGGAAAAGGCATAAAACCTCGAAGGTAAAAGGGAAATTTGAAACTTCCCTACCAATCAAGGCCTTCAGGAACAGCGAGACATCATGTGAATTCAAGATGTTAACTATCTATGTTTTTACTATGTCTTGATTTTTTCCTCCTTTTCTATATTTCTAACGTTCCCAACCAACTACTCAGTTCCTTTTTGGTTTCATTCAGGGGATCCATAAATGAACTCACTCTTCTTCAAAAGCAGATTTTGCCTCCTGGTGATTGATTCGTGATGTTCATATCTGGTGTTAGTCATTTTTATAGATTAGGAAACATAAAGCTGTGAGTAATTAGGATTAAATCAGAAGAATAGTTAGTGAAAAGTTGTATTGGCAAAGTTACCTGGTCATCTAAATCCTTATTCAAAATATCTCACTCGTTCAATTACAATCAGCCAGCTTGGAATTCTATAGTTACCTAGAGGTGTCCTTCTGGGCATACTGAGAGTCATATGAATCTTGGACACTGCTGAATAAACTAATCCCTAGCTCATCGTTAAGATCTATTAAGGACAAAAAGCCAGGAATTCCTCCAGTTCTCTTCCCTGAAGTGAATACATCATTCTTAAAACATTACTACTGGATGCAGGAAACTTTATAGCACAGGCAATATTTTCCACTGTCTTGACCACAGGAAATATAGTCTACTTTCTGCTTGAACAAGATGTAATATTTCAGCGTTTTACATTTAATACTTTGATGGGAACTTGGAAATCTAGTAAAATTAATCTCCAACAATCTGAAATAGTTATAGTTAGTGGAAAGCAATGTTTACTTTTGGGTACTATTCACCTCCTTTTTAGACATCAAAATTTTTGCTGTAGAAATCTCTGGTTTTGTTCTTCCTTGTAAACATAATCAAGGAAAGACGTTCTAGTAGTGATGGTGGTGTGCCTTCAAGAAGTATGCCTAATTGTATGAGTATGGAAATTCAGGAATTTCAAATCTAATACTAGAGCACTGCAGTACATTCACAGTCTAGGAAACAAAAGGGGACCCTGACTGTAGGCCAGTGTTTACATCACTCTGGGAGCTGACAGTACTAGTCTCTTATGCTTAAATTGTTTTTCATTTTTATTTGATGGTTCTTTAAGATAAAAATATCTCTTGGAGTAAAGGCCTGAAAGCATGACAATCTTTGTCTTGGGCATATTGCATTACAGACACCATTTTAGAGAGTAATTTCTGTATCTTTAGTATGAGACAGGTTCAGATTTTAAAAATGCTTGTTCTTTTCTGTGAAACAGTTTCAAGTCCATAGCTGACTATCATTGTATGAATGAGGATCTATTTTAAAAAGCTGTTTCTTTGGTGCCTAAATCAAGGTTAGATGATCTCCATTTTCACAAATAATTTAGCAGTTCCCTAAAGATTTGTCTGAGACCTATTCTTTAGCTATCAAAAATAAATGCCTTAAACTGGTTTTCAAAACTGTTTCCTCTAGTAAAGAAATTAAATTCATTAGATGTATAAAAACACATTTCTAATTTAGTTTTACTCAAACTTCTTTCAATTTTTATGATACTACAACTGATGTCATTGCTTTTGTGTATAAAGAATGTATTAAAGGTAACAATGAAGAGAAACAGATCAAAGTTCATATCTGGTAATAATGGCTTTCTCTGATGGATCACAGTGTACCTAATTAAAAACTATTAGCAATCAAATATTTTTGAGAGAAGATTGTGTATATACTTTTTACTTTCTAGAAGTAGTATGGTTTAAAGTATATTTTCCCCATATTAATAATTTTGAATCTATCAGTAGAAAAGCAGTAATTTGTAGAACAATATCGGCAAACTTAACTAGCCAAACCATATGTTAGATGACATGTTTGTGATTTCTTTTTCTCTCTTACTCTTTTGCACTATGCCTGATTAATTAGCAACTAAAAAAAAAATATAATTCTAGGTACCAGTGATCATGGTAATTTTGGCAAGGTATCGAAACAATGGAAAAATCTGACCTGCTTAAGATACTGACTGATTTGTGCTTTGCCTCCGTCTGTTTAGACAACCTCTGTATACGAAGAAATAAGAAATGAGATAAAACTTTTATTCTTTAATTATGTTTTTAAGAGTAAAATAAGTGGACTCCACTGGTTGTATCGAGAGTTAAACTGAACTGTCATATGATACTGAGGGTCATTCCAATGAGGATGCTTAGCTTGAAGTGTTTTGTTTCTATTCTTGGTTTGGACACATATGGCATTCTCTGATAACCTTCTGTGCCTCTGTGTTGCGCGGTAAATTGCACTGGGTATCTTGGACAGAGTGCCAGTCCTAGACTTTCACTTAGAAAATTTAGCATTCACTCTGACCCCACCTGAACTGTGGAAATTTCATGTTCTTGTCATTACTCCATATGTAATGGGAACCTGCTTGTCTTGTGTCTTTAACTATCTCCTATTGGCAAAATGGATGTATGTGTGGAGAGGTGAAGCAGACAGAGGTGACTTTTTCCTGTGGTTCTCAAGATTTATGTACTTCTCTATCTTAAATTTTACCTGTTTGTATTGATTCTGTTTTCAGTCTCATTTTTTTTCTATTACTGCATTCACCTCAGATGCTAAGACTTCCTGAAATGTCCTCTATGCTTCTTGCATCAATTACTTATCATGTGCCCAGAAGACTATAAGAGTGACTCTACAGCATATGTTCACATAAAAAAATGAGAGAAAGGAGGCTGTATATGGTTGTGTCAATGCACAGAGAGAAAACTTTGGCTTGTCTGCAAATAAAAAATAATCTTGTCATCACATACTGGCTGTTGTTTGGTTATTTTTTGTGTGTTTGTTTGTTTTACTTAAAAGAAGTTAGAGTAACTTTCCAGGAGAAAATACATCTACTACCTACTCGTCTAAGCAGACAGACAGACATGAACAACCTTCTTTTTAAGGTCTGTAGGATTTCCTATGATCTCCATCCTCCTGGCCAATTACTTCCAATGTATAAAGTATGGAAGGGAAATAAGTAGACCTAATAGCTCTTTCACACCTAATTTTTTTTCAGTTTGTAAATATATGGAAATTATGAGCCCTCTTTCTCAATTTTTCTACACTCAGTCTGGTCTATAGAAAGAAGACTTAAGAGGTTTTTGGGGTTTTTTTGTTTTGGTTTGGTTTGGGTTTTTTATGTCTAAATCCATCTTGATTTCTGTCAAACATGAGACAAATATTAAGGTGTCAAAAATGAGTTTCAGAAGATCAGTGACCATATGGAGGAGAAAATGCCAAACTGTAATATCTTCTTTGAAAAGCTAGCAGGCAGAAGTAGACAATCAGCATATGTACACTGAACAGATACCAGACAATCCAGTGCTTAGGCTGGTCACAAAGGTAAACACAAGGATTTTGCAGGTGATCACAAGGAAGAAAATGCATTGAAAGAAACCAACATGGATATTTTGTAAATGAGATTTCAATAAATCTGTCTTTCATAACCGATAGGTCAAGTTTATTTAAATTATAAATTTCACAGTTAGAAACGTGTCTGAACAACTATTATCTATGATATTTGTCTATGATTATAGACCAATCTCTGTGGTTCTCAAAGGACTACATGTAGTACAAATATTAATATCTAGTTTATTCATACTAACTTTTGTTTTAATCCTTGCTTAATTCAAATAATACAAAGAAACTGTTTATAGCTTCTGTTCTTGTACTTCCCAAACTCTCAACAAAAACTTTTGGAGTAACTGTGGTTTATACCAAAGGCAAAAGGTGCTAGATATTCTGTCTAGACATTCTTATTCATATTTGTATAATCTATTAGTGTCCTGCTTTGCAGATTGACACCTAGTATAGATTAGGGAACCTGCTACTGGAATGTGCAAGTATTTTTTCTCAATAAAAACTGGTGGAGTAACTGTGGTTTATGCTAAAGGCAAAAGGTGCTGGATATTCTGTCTAGACATTCTTATTCATATTTGCATAATCTGTTAGTGTCCTGCTTTGCAGATTGGCACCTAGTACAGATTAGAGCACCTGCTACTGGAACATGAAAGTGTTTTTTTCTTTGGATGGAAACCAGAGAAAAAAATCTTTGTCATGTCCTTCTCATAGAGTTACCTTACTCTGGTATGGAATTGGTATGTGTATGTGACTGTGTTTTTTATCTGTGCGACCAGCTGTGTTTGTTTGTGAATCAGGAACATGTGCTCAGACTCAATTCTGGCTAGAGACACAGAGCCAAAGCAATTTCACATCCATCTGGTAGGGACAAGAGGATGTCTCAATGTGGAAGAGGCGATGCTATATGTGTCAAGGAGCAGCAGAGTCAATGAAGGTTTGGAACTGAGGGTGACAGAAAAGCAGGCAGGACACTAAAACTAAAATAAAAAAAAGAGCAGATCTGGTGATGGAAACCAAGTTGACCCAATAATCTGGCTGTAACAAGACAAGGTAAAGAGTAAAGAGTCCTCTCCAAGGCAAAATCAAGGAATCAAGTCTACAAGGCAAGATTATGTTCAGCAAGGCACGACACCAAGCACAGCTCACAGAATCAGAGAAACACAGAGTTAACCAAGTTGGAAAAGACCTTCAAGATCATCTAGTCCAACCTATCATCGAACATCAACTATTCCATGGCACTCATCCAGGCTTATTTTAAACACTTCCAGGGACGGTGACTCCACCACCTCCCTGGGTAGCCCATTCCAGCGGGCAATCCCTCTTTCTGTGAAGAATTTCTTCATAACATCCAGGCTAAACCTCCCCTGCTACAGCTTGAGACTGTGTCCTCTCATTCTGGCACTGGTTCCCTGGGAGAAAAGACCAATCCCCACCTGGCTACAACCTCCCTTCAGGTAGTTGTAGACAGCAAAAAGGTCTCCCCTGAGCCTCCTCTTCTTCAGGCTAAACAACCCCAGCTCCCTCAGCAGCTCCTCAGAGGGCTTGTGGTCCAGACCCCTCACCAGCTTTGTTGTCCTTCTCTGGACACATTCCAGCAACTCAACATCTTTCTTGAACTGAGAAGCCCAGAACTGGACACAGTACTCAAGGTGTGGTCTGAGCAGTGCTGAGTACAGGGACAGAATGACTTCCCTGCTCCTGCTGACCACACCATTCCTGATACGAGCCAGGATGCCATTGGCCTTTTTCGCCACTTGGGCACACTGCTGGCTCGTGTTCAGCCTATTGTCAACCAGTGCCCCCAGGTCCCTTTCTTCCTGGCTGCTCTCCAGCCACTCTGTCCCCTGGCTGTAGTGCTTCCTGGAGTTGTTTTGACCATTGCGTAGAACCTGGCACTTAGATGTGTTAAATCTCATGTCATTGGACTCTGACCATCTATTCAGCCTGTCAAGGTCCCTCTGCAGAGCCCTCCTATCCTATAACATCAACACCTGTTCCCAGCTTGGTTTCATCTGCAAACTTACTGATTATGGACTCAATCCCCTTGTCCAGATCATCAATAAAGATATCAAACAGGATGGGCCCGAGCACTGGGGAACACCACTAGTGACTGGCTGCCAGATGGAAGTGGCACCATTCACCGCCACTCTCTGGGCCCAGCCCTCCAGCCAGTTCTTAACCCAGCACAGAGTGCACCTGTCCAAACTGTGGGCTGCCAGCTTTGCCAGGAGTTTGCTATGGGAGTTGATGTCAAAGGCCTCGCTGAAGTCTAGGAGCTCACCTGCAGCACAACCCAGGCAGGGCCATGGGCAAAACTCTTAGTTTAAATGCTACTCTCAAGAAGAGGAGTGGAGACTCCAGACAAAGCTTCTCACAGCTCTTTCTTCATGAATTAGATGCTTTTGCTATCAGGTGATTCACTTAGCTGTTGATAGGTATTTATCTAAAACAAAGGCCACTCTGCTCCCCCTGGTGTTGAGACAGAGTCAGCTTCTTTGTGTTATTCCTTGAGCTTCATGGGCACATCACCCTTGTGTGTTTCCACTGAGCTTTCTTCTGTTGTAGGGGTCTACTTAGGGAGTCACATTCTAGCCCTAGGAGTTTAGGCAGTCACAATACTGAAAATACCACTGGACCTGGCTGTGAGTAACCTGCTGTAGCTGATTTTGTTTCAATAGAAGGTTTGACTAGATGATCTCAAGATGTCCCTTCCAAACTTAATTATTCTACTGTGTGAATGTGTGATTCGTATCAACTTAAAGATGCTTATCTCTTGATATTACCTAAAGAAGATGCCTACAAGAAGCTCATTTAAATTTAAATATCTAAAAGATAAAGACTTCTTTTTTTATATTTGATGAAATAAGTTCAATTTTAACAATGAAGCAATAAACATAATTTTCTACCAACTTATTGTTCTACTGAATAATCTTAGTCATTCTGAATTTACATATCTGTTAAATTATACCCAGAGTGCTCTGTTTGTATCATCAGAAACTATTATGCTGATGAAGACCATGAAGCAAAATAAACAGATACATATACATCCTGTGCAGTATGCAATTTCAGATGACATTCTATAATACACCTGTTAATTCATTGACAAGGTAGGTATTACATAAATATGAAAAGAGGTTTTCATAAAATTTCTTCCAAAAAAAACCCAGAGAGAGAATTGTACATCTAAAGATATATCAACTCCTGTTCATCATACACAGACCTATATTGCATTCATGTTCCATTTATTCTGCATTACTGCTAACTTCAGTGAAATTTATGGTCATTCACATGCTGGTTTAAGTTGTATTAGATATTTTAGCCTAGTAAATATCTTACTTTTCTACTCTAAACCATCCTAAGAGTCAGAAGAAGATGGTAAAAACGCAGGGCTCAATCTGGTAAATTAAAGACATCAAGTAACATAGTTGCCATGAGCTTCCTTTATAATCAGTGGATATAAGTATTGTAGGAAATTAATCAAGCTCACACCCCATGTCTCTGCTCAAGTATCACACTGAAGATGTCTATCATTCTTTCCTGTGTGTAAGAAAAAATAGGACAGTAAGCTAATTAAATCTCAGAAGCAAGATGCCTAAAATAGATAGCATCAATAAGTTAGCAATAATTCTTTCATCACATTTTCACATCATCCCTTTCAAATCAGGCTTTCTTAATTGAGACTGTTAAGATTACACAAGAGTTCAGAACCAGGGGAAGCAATCAGTCCCACACTTGTACAAATTCAATATTAGGTAAAAATATTGACTCATTATGATTATAAATATCAGTATTCACCTACTACAGCAAATTAAAACAGAAGACCTACTTGCAGTTGAGAAGGCTGCTGAACAGATATTGCATCTCCTTCATATAGAGGGAATCACACAAACAAAAACGAGGAACTGATTCTTCTTGTGTTGAATAATAGAGTGAGATCATCCAGCTCCTCTATACCATATTTCTTGCTTCTTGCAAAACAGATTTTTTTTTAATTTTTATTATTGTTACATGAAAAATCATGCATTATGTATTTCAAATCAACCAAGCTGCATATCACTTAAATACTTTGGGGGTTGTAGTAGCTTTTTGCATGGAAACATTCAGTTGAAAACTGTATGTCATTCCTTATAAACAATAAAATTGTGTTATGCTCATGGTAAGCATTTGAAGGTGCCTAAACTGAATGTCCTAGAGTGATTTAAATTATTTGCCAACTTTAAATCATATGTATGAAGAAGAATAGTAAATGACTAACAAATCAATAACAAAGCAAGTGATAAATTTACTGTGGAATACAAACCCCATCAAACTCAAGTTTGTAAATGACAGTTCCTGACTATAAAATGTTAAGCTGAAATATCCAGAACTAACAATATCAGTACAGTGATTATGAATGACAGTGAGATCAGAAACACTGCAGAACTCGTTAAGAATATTAATTTGTGTATGCAGTATGTGTTACAAGTCTGCTGCTCCTTTCAAATGTGAATCTTACATGTGAAATAGCATCTTTCAAGGCTATTTTTGTGCCACTTGGCTTCTGCCAATATCACATTAAACTACATTCAAAGGTGAATTTGCTGGTGTTTATTTTGTACTTTACATCTCTTCAGATTTCATAAACAGAATGGCATATTGTTCTAACAACTTGTTCCAGAGGCAAGAACATAAAGAAGGTCATAAGAAAAACAAAGCACGTTATCCTAAATGAAAATGAAGACAGGGAACTCAGAAGCTTTAAAACCTTCCATCTTAAGCTACAAAAGAGCAAGGGAGTATGAGAACAAGATGTTCACCTATGTATTTAAGAAGAGAAGAATCACTTTCTTTCTGAAGGGATTATTTATTTCACTCACATGGCTGATGTGATACATTGAATGCTTGACATTGTTATAGAAAATCAATGGAATTCAATCTGAGAAAGTTGTATTGCATGCATTCAAACTTGATGGTCATATAAATCAGTATTTCTGTTTAAAAAATCCTTGGCTCAAAACAAAACCGCATTCATTTGTATATCTTTTTAGGTCTTTTTTAATGGCAAGTGTGATTGATATTTTGTTTTTCTTCAGAGGGACTTCAATTACCGGTTGGCATTCAACTGCCCTGTGAAGTTGAGCAATGAAGGATATCTCTTTATAAAAATCTGATTAAGAAACCTACCTTCGAAGCATTTTTACTTGTTGAGGTTTTTACAAAAGGACACTTAGGTGAAAGAATTTTATGGTGATAGAAAAAGCAATATAACTATTTTTCATTCAGAATAAGTAAAACACTTAGCTCAGGTGAAGTATTGCTATTTTACTTATAATTACAATATGATAAAATGGTACAGGTTTTCAGATATTGCTAATATGCACTAAAATAATTCTTAACCCACTGTAGTTGCTTTGCTTAAAGTTTGTGACAAAACTGATATTAAAAGGAAAACAGATGAAGGAAATGAATCTCTAAATTTTAATACCATGTACATATAATATTTGGGACAGATGTTCAGGTAAGTCAAATGTGGCACTTCAAAGATTAGTTTATTAATTTCTTTATATATTTATATTATTTTTCTTTCAAAGGATATATTCTGATGTACTAGAAGAAAGGATATAGAATTTTTAACCCAAATCAGACCATCGATGCATCGGATTTTCAGAATTAATCCAATACCTGAAGATGTAAGAGAAATTAACATACCTATTGTGACACCATTATCTGGGGACAACTGCAGTGACGTGGGTTGAGAATAGTTTCTAATACTTCAATGATCATTTTCCACTTGCCACAGAAGATTTTTAGTCTCTTGTCTCTGTTATGATTAAAACCATAAAAAATGATTTTCTATTTATGGCTTATAAATTTAATTGACACTCAGTGTCATTCTGGGTATTTTTCTATTAATAAACAGCCTAAAGGAATTCTAAACCTCATAACTGTTTAAACAAATTTATGCTATGTAAGTTTTCTTTCAGTTCATCACCATTGTTTCTGTTAGCTTTCCAAAAATATCTCCAGCACCCAAATTACCATCTCTAGTTCCAATTTTCTCACAACCTCTGCTCTAGAAGAATATATGGGGAATAAATCTTGATTTATAGAAATATTTATCCTTCTGTAGCCTTATATTATCTAAGGCAAGATTATAGATGACTACTTTGTATTTATCTTTACTGATAAAGAAAAAATCTATGTGGTTTTTTGTTTGGTTAGGGGTTTTTTAGTGTCTACAAACACATATTCTAAAGAACCATCCCTATAAGAATTGTACATCATACACAAATATTTTTTGGCTTTGGGATACTTTGTGAAAATCTGAAGCACTGCCCTTAATCTCAACCCTGGGGTTCCATGAAGAATGGAATATTAAAACAAAATAAAATAATAATTGAAGACATGCTAATTGCAAATTTCTGACTGTTTCTGTTTGTGCAGAAATTTATCACTAAGTAAATGGTTATTAGCTATCCTATACTGCAGTTATACAAATATAAGAGATAAAACAGGCCTTTATTTTGCTGATCAAAACAAACCCCACCACACATTGCTGGGGCTAGAACAGTATGATTCAAAATGAGATACCAAATTTTTGCACACTAGCATATATGAATATTATGAACACAACTTCTTCATTTTTCATTTTGATTTGTTTTCTTCACTGGTTGATATTTTACTCTTTATTTATTCCAACATAATTACAATTAATTAGAAGTAGGTAGGCTGCAATTTTTAATCTCAAACTAATAGTTTACCTTTACATTTATCTGAAAATTATGGATAGGGTAATAAATTGTCCTGTAGTGAAAAGAACATAGTCAACTCTCCAGCTAACACATTTGCATGTTTTCAGTTAGAAAGAGATAAGAGATAAATTTATACTATCTATCAGGAGGTAAAGGACAGGATGTGATTTATTTGCTGTGAAAATGTGCTTTATCTAACTCTGTAAACTGTTCCTGTATGCAGATTGCTTCAGATAAGTGAACTATTTTTATAGTAATACCATGAATATAGGATTGAATGAAAAGATATAAATGGAAAAAGGAATCCTAGTAGTGTTGAAGCACTTAGAGCAAATTGGCTTTGCAGCTGAATCTAATAGCTCACACTGTAATGCTGGAAGTCCTCATAGCAGCTAGATCTGCTGTAAAAAGGTAGCAGTGAGTCTAGCACAGAGGATCAGAAGACCTTAAATTGAACTTTTGTTCTGGTTCAGCTTCCCAGTCATTCTTTATAGTTTATTCAGAAGTTATGTAGATGCTTAAAAATCAGTGTGATATTGAAATGAATAGTTTAGATATACTTCAATTAAAAAAAAAAAAAATCTGTTCTCAATTTAATCTAGTCACTGTGCACACCTTCATACACCTATACTATATACATTGAAGCTTATGTTAGAGGAATGTAATAACTGTAAACTTTTTTTTTTTGTGTTTTTTGTTCCCCCTTGTTTTATATATATATATATATATAAACCCCACTAAAAGCCTCTTTTGATTCTTTTCCTTAGTTATCAAGTTCTCCCAAAGACTCTGTGCTTAGATGTTCCACCTTTCTAACTTGACACAGTAAGAACTATAGCATTATAGCCAATGATTCTGTATATTCTTAAGACTAAAATGTCACACAGGTTTTAAAAGAGACTATCTGTAATGTCAGGAATTTCCACTATCAGAAGAGGTTCTTTCATTTATATATAGCTTTCCCTTATAGCTTTCCCAAACCTTTCACTCAAAAATATTCACCATTTGATGCAGAGATAGGAAATTCAACGATTAAAACATGAAAGAAGAGGGAAAATATGTGCTAATGTCCAAACCCTGGAAATTAAGCAATGCTTATTTTTCAAGTCTCTGTATTCATAGTGAAATTTTATATAATGTTTCACAGTGACTTTTGTGACACAGTTTCCTATGGTAAACTTTCTGCTGATGGGTGCCAAGCCTCCTTGGCTTTTTGAAACATCTTTTAAACCTTCAGGTGATTTAGTTCTCAAAGATGCATTTTATACACATCAGAGAACTAAGAAGATAATGGCTAAAAGCACTCTGTCTATATGAGTAAATGGTAACTCCCCAAGGACTCCAGATTGTTTTCACTTTGGACAAGGGCTGGGGCTGTAACTAAGTCCTGGAAGAGCAAGCAGGTCAACCTCAGCCATATTCTCACTTTGGTGGATTTCTGCTGAGCCACTTCCTAGACAGGAAGAAATTAAGCACCAGCTTCTGTTCAGTGCTTCCTTGATCCAAAGTGCATGACACAGCCCAGCTAAAAAAGCCCTATTTGAGCTGACCTCCAGCTACATGTAGATTGAGACCCATAGATTACAGGCTGCTCTGTGGAAAAAAAAAAAGTTGGAAGTTCAACTTAGAGCTGATATTCTGATTTTGACAAAAACAGATTTTGAAATGTGTAGGTAATATTCAGTCTCACTTTTACTCCATCTCTGCATGCCAGAAATACTCCGCTAATAGTAATTGAAAAATACTTCTACGACCATTCAGTTTTGTGATGCCAGCTATGTGTCACCTCAGACACAGGCATCTGTAACAAGAGCTCAGAAATAATACTTTCATATTTTGGATTCAGTGAAGGACAGGCTAGACAGCTTGTGCACTTCTTAGGGTTTCTATGAGTGGTTCATAGATTCCCATGCACTTGGATTAAGAATGTTTGTTATTATCCAGTCACTTGAAATCAATCTTAGATCAAGTGGAGTTAAGAAATGTGTCTAACTGATCCCTAGAGGGCTCCTCGTAACCATATCGTAATGTGCTAATATACATTCTGCAGAACTCATAAAAAGTAAAATAAATTATAGTATTAATTTCCACTCAGGATCAAACTTTACATTTCAGATATTGAAATGAAACTGAGTGTCTGACACCTTTATTTAAAAGACTTTATACCAGGTCAATACCAAGCATTAGATTAGAATCATAGAAAAAATTTGTTCGGATAGGACCCCTAGAGCTTATCTAGTTTATTCCCCTACACAAATGTCATTGATGAAGATGTTGAACAGCATCAGATCCAGCACTGATCCCTGGGGGGCTCCACTAGTTACAGCTCTCCAGATGGACTTGGCACCATTGATCACCAGTCTTTGAATTCTATCTTGTAACCAGTTCTTAATCCACCACACTGTCTGCTCTTTCATCCCACACTTCCTGAGCTTGCTCACTAGGAAGTCATGGGAGATGGTGTCAAAGACCTTGCTAAGCTCAAGGTAGACTACATCCATTGGTCTCCCTGAATCTGCCTATTCAGTTATGGCATCATGGGAAGGCAGGCCTGTACAGTCCAGGAGCTTACTCCGGTTTATTGATGTTAACTTTTTGACTCAGGTGAAGAGGAGAGGTGTACTACTGGACCTAGTGCTGACAAAGAAAGAGGTACTGGTGGAGGACATGAAGGTTGGAGGCAGCTTTGACTGTAGTGATCATGAGAAGAGAGATTCAGGATGTGTAGCAGGCACAGAACTACAAATAGGATTGCATCCTTGGATTTCAGGAGGGCTAGCTTTGAGCTCTTCAAGCAACTGCTTAAAGAAATCCCATGGATGAGGAGGTCTGGAAGGTAGGGGTGCTCAAGAGAACTGGCTGATATTCAAGTGCCACTTCCTCCTCAGGATCAGTGTATCTCTAGGAGCAAGAAATCAGGCAAGGCAAGTGATAGGCAGGCATGGTTGAGCAAGGAGCTTTTGAAAAAGTTGAAGGGGAAAAAGGAAGTTCACAGTGCATGGAAGAAGGGATTAACCGCTTGGGAAGGTTATATGAATGCGGTCAGAGTATGCAGGGATGAAACAAAGAAGGTCAAGACCTCCTTGGAATTAAACCTGTCAAAGGACATCAGACTCAATGGGAAGGGCTTCTTCGAGTACATTGGAGACAAAAAGTAATCTAGAGAAAACGTGGTCCCGCTGCTAAATGAGTCAGGTGCCGTGGTGGTGTAGGATGCAGAGAAGGCAGAGTTACTGAATGCCTTCAGTCTTTACTGCTTGGGCCAGCCCTCAGAATTCCCTGACTAGAGGTATCAGAGAAGTTCTGGAGAAAGACAGACTTTCCCTTGGTTGAGGAGGATCGGGTTAGAGAGCAGTTAAACAAACTGGATATCCACAAGTCCATCAGTCCTGATAGAATGCACTCAGGAGTGCTATGGGAGCTGGCAGAATTCGTTGTTGGACCACTCTCCATCATCTTTGAGAGGTCCAGGAGAACAGACAAGGTGCCTGAGAACTGAAGACATTGTCACTCCATTCTTCAAAAAGGCAAGAAGCAAGACCTGGGAAATTGGAGTCGGCCTCAGCTCCATCTCTGGAAAGATGATGGAAAGGTCCATTCTAGGTGTCATCTCAAACCACGTGGGGGGAAAGAGGGTTATCAGAAGTAGTCAATATGGATTTACTGTAAATCACATCTTACTAATCCGATAGTTTTCTACAAGGGCATGACTGGATGGATAGATGAGGGTATGGCAGTGGATGTTGTCAGCCTTGACAAGGTTTTCAACACTGTCTCTCATAGCATCCTCATAGGCAAGCTGAAGAAGTGTGGGTTAGATGAATGGACAATGGGGTAAACTGAGAACTGCCTGAAACATAGAGTTCAGAGGATTGTGGTCGGTGGCACAATCAGTTCTCAGTGTATAAAAAGTGGTGTACTCCAGGGGTCAGTGCTGGGTCCAGTCCTGTTCAATATATTCAACAAAATGGATAAAGGGATAGAGTGTATCCTCAGCAAGTTTGCTGATGACACAAAACTGGGAGGGATAGCTGACACACCAGAAGTCTCTGTTGCCATCTAGTGTGACCTGGACAGGTTCGAGAGTACAGAGGAACCTTATGAAATTCAGCAAGGGCGAGTGTAGGATCCTGCGCCTAGGGAGGTATAACCCAATGCATCAATATAGGTTAGGGGTTGATCTGCTGGAAAGCGGCTCTTTGGAAAAAGACTTTGGAGAATGCTGGACAACAAGTTCACCTAGAGCCAACAATATGCCAAGAAGGCCAATGACATCCTGGGTTGCATCAAGAAAACTGTTGACAGCAGGTTGAGAGAGGTCTTCTCCCCTTCTGTTCTGCCCTGGTGAGGCTTCATCTAGAATGGGGCACAGATTGATGTCCCCATGGCCTGCCATGGGCGTCCTGAGTGATGGGCAGGATGGGGACATCTTGAGGAGTGGGCAGGGACTGCTAGGGAATAAACAAGGGACCTTGGGTTCATCACTGCTTTATATTGATTTTGTTTGAAGCACTCATTCTCTTTGATTTGACTGACATCTGACACACAAAAGAAAGTCTAGGTTTCAGTAGCCGTGTTCTGCAATCATCTCAGAGTCAGCATGGTACATCTCCTTTAAAAAAAAAAATCTATTTTTAAAACATATAAAGTTATATTAAAATTAATATTATTAGAGTTTATTTCAGCGGGAATTACAGGCCTATCAGCCTGACCTTAATGGCAGGCAAGATTATGGAACAGGTCATCCTGACTGCAATCACACAACAACTACAGGATGGCCAAAGGATCAGGCCCAGCCATCATGGATTTAGGAGGGGCAGTTCCTGCCTGATCAACCTGATCTCCTTTTATGACCAGGTGACCCATCTGGTAGATGTGGGGAAGGCTGTGAAGTCTACCTGGACTTCAGGAAGGCCTTTGAAAACATTCCCCATAGCAAACTCCTGGCAAAGCTGGCAGCCCACAGTTTGGACACGTTCCCTCTGTGCTGGCTTAAGAACTGGCTGGAGGGCTGGACCCAGAGAGTGGTGGTGAATGGTGCCACTTCCAGCTGGAGGCCAGTCACTAGTGGTGTCCCCCAGGGATCAGTGCTGGGCCCCATCCTGTTCAATACCTTTATTGATGATCTGGACAAGGGGATTGAGTCCATCATCAGAAAGTTTGCAGATGACACCAAGCTGGGGGCACGTGTTGACCTATTATAGGGCAGCAGGGCTCTGCAGAGGGACCTCCTTGACAGGACGAATAGATGGTCAAAGTCCAACGACATGAGATTTAAGTGCCAGGTTCTACACATTGGTCACAACAACTCCATGCAGCACTACAGGCTGGGGAGAGAGTGGCTGGAGAGCAGTGAGGCAGAAAGGGACATGGGAGTACTGGTTGACAGTTGGCTGAACATGAGCCAGCAGTGTGCCCAGGTGGCCAAGAAGGCCAATGGTATCCTGGCCTGGATCAGAAATAATGTGGCCAGGAGGAGCAGGGAAGTCACTCTCACCCTGTATTCAGTGCTGGTTAGGCCACACCCTGAATACTGTGTCCAGTTGTGGGCCCCACAATTCAGGAAAGATGTTGAGTTGCTGAAACATATCCAGAGAAGGGCAACAAAGCTGTTGAGCGGTCTGTAGCACAAGCCCTATGAGGAGTGGCTGAGGGAGCTGTGGTTGTTTAGCCCGGAGAAGAGGAGGCTCAGGGGAGACCTTATTTCTGTCTACAACTACCTGAAGGGAGGTTGTAGCCAGGAGGGGTTTGGTCTCTTCTCCCAGGCAACCAGCAATAGAACAAGAGGACACAGTCTCTAGACGCGCAAGGGGAAGTTTAAGCTTGATCTTAGAAAAAAGTTCTTCACAGAAAGAGTATTGGCCATTAGAATGGGCTGCCCAACAAGGTGGCAGGGTTAGCAAGGTGGTGGGGTTAACGTCCCTGGAGGTGTTTAAGAAAAGACTGGATGAGGCACTTAATGCCATGGTCTAGTTGATTAGATAGGGTTGGGCGAACCATTGGACTTGATGAACTTGGAGGTCTCTTCCAAATTGGCTGATTCTGTGATTCTGTAATAGGATAAGATTTTTCATAGATTTTTTCCTTGTTTTATTCTACTGAATACACTAATTTTAGATAAACAGTTGGAAAGCTTACTTTTTTACATTTTACCTTCCTTGACATTTCCCTATTACACACCCTCTGGCAATGCATCATCAAAAGTTAACATTATAGTATAGCAGAAGAATTACAGAAAGTCCTTTCTAGTCTCTTATATAGGTCTCTTAAAGACATATTTTATACCTGTGATGGTGATTCAAATATTATTGTAACCATAGCTTCCTTTTCCATTACAAATGTTAAATGGAGGGTTGGTCAGACACATATTTTTTTAGGACGTGGGCATAATAACTATTTGGTATCTATGCTGTGACCGAAAGTTGAAGAAAACATTCTGAAAGTCTAGTAACTGCTTGAGGAACGATCTTGATATTAATTGCATCATTATACCACAACGGATCCATCCATATGCTCTTTGAAGATTTCATGTTAAAATATTAATTGCCTAATTTTATTTTCCAAATTATTTTTAAATATCAGTTAGTGTGAGGAAATATTTAACTCAAAAAAGTCCCTTCTCTAAACAATGGTTTTGTAAAATACAGTTTTACTGCATGTTCTTTGGTATCATCTGTTATTTATTCCTGTTTTCACTCTTGTCAAGTTGAAGAAGACTAACCGATGATATTGATGGATGCTGGATTCTTCTCTTACAACAGCTGTCCATCTTTTACCATCTTGATGTCAGTTTAGACTTAGAGGCAAACATTGACATTAACTCCTACTCTCCTTCCTTACAGCAAAGAATATTGTGTATTTGGATGCTGTGTTTGCACCAGATCTCATCCAGCTTTTCAGTTATATAACTAAAATTCAAATAATCTACTTGGTATGTGTAAATCACAAAATCATTGAATATTTTGAGTTGGAAGGGAAGATCTTTCACTAGATCAGCTTGCTTGAAGCCCTGTCCAACCTGACTGAACATTTCCAGTGATGGGGCATCCACAACTTCTGTGGAAACCTTTCCAGTATCTCATCTCTCACACTTAACACTATGGTGCCAGAAGGCTGGGCTGCACTCCCTTCTGTCTCCTGCTATAAACCAGAACAAAAACTGTCAGCAAACTTGCGGTTACAGAGCCAAAACTAAGTCTTCACTTGTGGCAGCAGTGCAACAGGCAAAATTAAAGCTGATACAAGCATCTATCTTATGTTTCTGTGTGAATTTATCCCAGCATCCTCAAATGTAATTTAGAAATCAGGGCATACTTACTGTGTGTTCAATGTCACTGTTTGCACTTAAGACAAACATGGTCCTGCACATTCACTCAGTATTGAAGGGAAATAACTGGGGTTTTTTCAGCTACAATATAGTACTGATTTGGATTATGAACTGATTTTGTAAAGAAGATGGAGTCAAATTCATCTGAGGTATCCAGTGATATCCAGCGACACAAGAGACAATAAATACTACCTGAAATGCAGGAAATTGTATTTAAACATAAAAATCTTTTCAATCAGAACAGTACTCAAACACTGAAGCAGCTTGTCCAGGGTGACTGTGGAGTTTCTATTCTTGTCTGACTGTACACTGCCTTTAACAACCCACTTGAGCTGATCCTTCTATCCAATACCATTAACTGTTCTGTGTTTCAGCATCACAGAGGTGCCATTTAGGCATCAGGAGACTGAAGAACAGTCCAGGTTGTGCTACTTAAAGAAAGTGGTCTGGGTTACTGTGTTATTTAGCTATAGAAGAAACAACAAGGGTTCCCATCTTTGATTTAGTGAAAGTTTATTTATTTACCTAGAACTGAATAATAAAAACAGGCTGAAGAATGATAGTGAGTTTTAGAACACAGACTACCCTGATGCCTAGAACTCCAGTAGATGTAGTTCTAAATTTCTGTGAGAACAGGGCTGAATTTGACTATCAGCTCTGAAATCACCAACAAATACGATGGAAACATATACCTCAGATGTATGCCTCTTCATTTAGTTTGTGTGGATTACCCTAAGTGATCCTGCTTTGACAGGGGGTTTGGACCTGATGATCTCTTGAGGTCCCTTCCAACCTCTAAGATACTGTGATATTGTGATACTGTGATATTGTGATACTGTGACACTGTGATATTGTGACACTGTGATACTGTGATACTGTAACACTGTGATACTGTGACGTGATGTTGCAGGTTCATTGGAACCTCAGTTTATCTGAGTCATTCTTGGACGCACATATCTTTGTGGTGTTTGCCAAATAGTGAGCAGAGTCCAGTATTGCAGGTGACTGCTGCTTCACCTTTGTTTATGCAGGATCAGTTGTGAAGCAACTGCCTTGAGGTGGCACAGGTGTAGGCACGCAAGTGATGTCTGAATTGCAGTGCACTGTCTGAATTGCAGGGTACTGTTCCAGGAGCAGTCTGTCACGGGCTGCTTTAATAACAGCAGAAAGAATGGTGCATGGTACTTTTTTCAATGTTTAATTTGCAGATCTTTCCAAAACAGGAGCATTATGTTGGAAATTGTATTATTATTTTAGGCATTCAGTCTTTCCCTTTTATTTGATGGCAACATTTAGAATTTCATTCAGTCCAATTCGAGTGGAAGGCATAGTCTGAGCACATCTTGTAAACTGCATTCACATTCAACGCAGTCATCAAAACAGCACTGTCCAAAATGTTTTATAGCCTTAGGACAGCGACAGTCAACTTAGTAGTGGCAGCAGAGCCACTCATTACACCTATGAAGAAAATTTTCTCCCTAAAACTTCAAGTAGATACAGTGCATCAGTAACTTTAAAAAGAGCTTTGTTTTGTTCATTTCCCAAGACTGGTCTCAATGTATCAATTCACCCATTCTGAGACTGCTTTAGGCCAATCCTTGCAATTTTTCTCAGAAATGTCTGTTTTCAAACCTTTTCAGGTTTTGATTTTTTTAAGGACTTTGGATTATATATTTTTTTAATACAGCTCATACACAGATTTTTTTTCCCCCATTTTTTCTCTCTAGATATACCTCATTTTAAATATTTCCTAAATGACCCTTGTGCTTCCTTTACAAATAGTTAAACCAAGATCAAATAAACAATGTAGAGTGAATTATTGGACAATAGCACAATGCATAGTGCTTACTGTTTTCTAAAAATTATTTTAGAATTCTTTCTAAGAATTAAACACATGCAGCAAAAAAATATGAGTTTTTAACCCAATATTAAGGTTATAGTTGGACCAAATTACTGCTTGCTTTTTTCTTCTTTTCCACTTTTTAACTTATAAATACAGCTTCTGATGTTCTTTGTTATTCAGTGTTCACTATATGTGTTTATTGTATGAACATGGTATGCTTTATTTTCTTATGATAATCTTAGCTCTACAACCACACCATAAGATGTGGTACACAACTTCATCTTTGTTTTAAAAGACAGTCTGAGACAATATAGTGCCTGTGAAAAATAATGTACTACATATTGTAGGAAAGGGCACCAGAATCCCAGTCAGCAGGTATTCATTCTTCCAATGCATTCACCTCAGAGCTGGGCTCTGAGTCCAATAAAACCTGTGCTTGTTCTTTTTTTTTTTTTTCTTTTTTTCCCTTTCTGACTCAAATTGCTGTCTAAGTTAAAGACCCAAATCTTTTCATAATCTGTCATTTCAGGCTCTAATCAGCCACTGTCATTAAAAATCTCACATCACTTTTACAAAAGTAATTGCCATGATTTGTTAAGTGGTGACACTGGACTTATTTTTATATCAAACACAAAACCAAACCAGGAATAATTTCCATCTTGAATATATATGTTCTAGTTTCCAATATTTTATAAATATTCACTATGTTAGATGTAGTCTTAAAATGAAAGGAAGAGATTTTAGAAGAAATAGGAAAAAAAGGATTTTTATAATATAGAAATTTAGCCTTTCCTGTGTGAATTATTTAACACATTGGGATATATTTGTATGAAAACCAACACCAAATCACAAGACTATTTTTTATCTCAGTGTAGACTATTTCACTAATTTTAATCTCTTGAGTCTTTTTTAGGTTATTCTACAATTTTATTTTACTAATAGCTTCCACTGAAATCCAAAAGGTAAAAAAATAATTATATCTAGGCAGTCACTATAAATTACTTCCTGAATGTTAAGCTCAGAGTTCTCTGAATGTTTTTTGTATCACATGTTCTATTTTCTATGTTATATTATTTTTACTTTTTGCCATACTTATGTCCCCTAATTTACATTATCTCTTTGTTTTTCTATTAACTCGTTGCCTTATTAATTTTTAAATCATCATGCAAATTAAACTAATTCTGTTTTGCTTTTCTTGAAACTGAGGAGCTATTTTAGTTTATTCTCTACTCTAGCACTTAGAGCTTTGAGATTTTTAACTTGGCATGTAGGACCAAGGACAATCGTTTATAAAAGAAGCAAAACCTCCTCGCTTTTTAATAATTACAAAGTATGCTGTCCACATCTGCAATCTGTATGCTTTAGTTAATGGAAGCTTTGCAACCATGTTTTGACTAGCAAGGACTCTAATTTCCATGTTACTGATGGAGAAACAACACAGAGGTAGCAGATGGGAATTATGTGTTAAGAACTCTGCAACAGCGAATTAGTATCAAGAACAGCATAAAATTCACTAATATTTAATTACTTCAATGTACTTTATTTAATTCAGCAATTTATTCTTTCTCATACTGAAATCAGTTTAATGTTTGAACTTAATTTGAATCAGTACTGAAACCACCATGTTAAAAAGGGCCTACGCCTAATAAGAATAAGACTGAAGTCCCAAAGCTCACCTTTCTCTTAACTCTAGACTGCATTTCCATCTGCTTTTCCTAGTATGCTTCCTTAAGTGGCCCATGGACTGAAAAAACCCAAAACAATACAAAACAAAAAACAAACAACAAAGACAACAATAAAAAACACTTTTGAATCCTGAAATATCAATCTTTTTACATCAGTGTGAGTTCCTTGATCATTAATGATTCTATAATGATCCTTTTTGAGTTTAGCATGTTGATCTGTGCACAGAAAAATGCAATGGCACATCTGCACAAGGATGAGTAGACAGCACCTTGTATATAACCAGTTCTACAACCAAAGATTTAGGCTGCTATTTTAAATAAATCACTATGACTGAAATGTGAGTGACATGATGTTGTTATTAAAAAGAAAAAAAGAACTGAAGAATTTTTGAATCCTAAATACAGGGATTTTGAATCTTAAATATAACAACTTGGATTGGATCATTTTTTCTACAATCAACAATGTTTAGAGATTTCATCAAGAACTCCTGGCACAAGAATCAAAGCAGCTTGTCATCTCACCCTAGAAAGATCCCTGCTTTTGATGAGGAAAATAGCTCAACAGCTTCCTCAGGGATCCATTTGGATGCCCATACATATGTAGATACTGTATGAGATGTGGCTCTGTTTTATAAGACATCTTCACAGGGCTTGCATCTTTAAAAAGAGACCTCAGAAGATGTTCCTGCTTTTGAAGTAGAAAGTGAACAGCAGAAGAAATATCCTGGGGTATCTCAATTGGTATCAGGTATCTATGTGTGGGCTACTGGACCTCATCCTAGATTTCCACCAACTATAACAGGAGCTTAGGCACCAAATTTCCATGGCAGTGTTGATCAATAGTAATAAATGTATAACCTTCAAGCTGGTTAAAACATCCACAGTTTGGGCCATATGGACTTGATCTAGGTATTTAGACACAGCTGTCAGTGTTGTCTGAGATATGCTGTGATGTCCTATCTGGTTATCAAGCTGCTGTAGCAGAACAGTGCCTGTTTCTTATAAATGTTGTGTCAAGGCTTTCTTGATTCTATGCAACAATTTCTAAGGCATCAAATGGTACCGGACGTTTATGGTTAGGAATGACATAATTCCTGACTTCACGTTTCTCTAGTTTTGGGTGATAATTATAGAATCATAGAATTCTTTAGATTGGAAAAGCCCTCTAAGATTGCAGAGTCCAGCCATTAATATAATACTGCCAAGTGCATCAACAAAATATGAACAGGGGTTTTTCAGTCTCATTGTTCCAAGATGTCATAGCTCCATCTAAGTCCTAAATAGTAATTTGCATACTTGGCTGAATCTAGTCTTTAATAATTGTTGGCAGAGGACATTACTGTCATTTCAACAGATTAACAAAATCAGGTACTTTCCAGTTATCATTATTAGGCATGCCTGAAATATTTTCAAGGACTTTTGCCTTCTAAGATTTTCCTATTAAGAGATAAAAACCCTTGTATGGATTATGATGTATAACTTCTGTTTCTGAATATTTGTTCATTTTTCATGTTACCAGTTGCTCCTTGCGCTTGTTAGAAATATGTTGATTCTTCAGTGGGAAAAAAATAGCCTAATTTTTCAGTTCTCTTTGATCTCTGTTTGCATTAAATTCAGCTGTTAACTTTTTATCAATACTTTCAAATTTACATTTGTTCAAATTATTTTAATGTCACAGTAATGCCCTGTAACATAATTTGCAGGGGAGAAAATATACTTCAGGGGAGAAAAAACACTTTTCTTGCTGAAGAAAACAAGATTCAGCTTGCTTGTGATGACAGCTCAAAAGGCTAGCAGACTCCTAACTGTGATACCACTTAAAAGTTTTTCAGGTTTGATTCCTTAAATGTTTTTCTTTTGTCCTTCAGGATTTTCTTTTGTCTTTCAGGATTTTCTTTTGTATGTCACAGTTATAATACTATACCTGAGAGCAAAGCAGCACTGTACCTAAAATTTGAGTGATTTATATATATAGTTAATGAAATGTATTACAGATAAAAATATGTTGCATTTATGTAGTGGTTCTCTTTGTATATTTCTCATGGTTTAACCCCAGAAAACTAAGCACCACACAGCTGTTCACTCATTTCCCCTTGATGGGATAGGAGAGAGAATCAGAAGACTAAAAGTGAGAAAATTCATGGGTTGAGATAAAGACAGTTTATTAAGTAAAGCAAAAGCAAGCAAAACAAAGAATTTGTTCACTGCTTCCCATCAAAAGGCAGGTGTTCAACCATTACAACAGGGCTCCATCATAACTAATGTTTACTTGGGATCACAAAGGATATCACTACAAAAGTCCCTTTCCTTCCTTCTTGACCTGGTTTTATATGCTGAGCATGATATACAGTTTGAAATATCCCTTTGGTGAGCTGGAGTCAGCTGTCCCATCTTAGTTCCCTCCCAGCTTCTTTTGCACCCTCAGCCTACATGCTGGTGGGGTAGAGAGAGGGAAAGAAAGCCTTAACTCTGTGTAAGCATTGCTCAGCAGTAGCTCAAACATCCCTGTGTTATCAATACTTTTTCCAGCACAAATCCTAAACATAGTCACATACTAGCTACTGTGAAGAAAAGTTAACTCTGTCCCAGCTAAAATGAGAACAATATCAGTTTAAGAAGGATGAGTCTAAGCCATTCAATATGTAAAACACTCAACATATTACATTTAATGTGTCTGTTGAACCTTTATCATATAGATAATAGTTCACAAAACTGACTTGATGCTTTTCAGGGCTATTAAGTCTTGCCTTTTTGATGTATTAGAGTGAAGTCTGTAGATTGATACATGGTACTTTGTTTAAAACAGTATTAAAGAAATGCTTACAGGCATTAAAACATCTTTGATGATAGATAAAAGACAAGTGGAAATCATAGAATTATAGAATGGTATCGGTAAGAAGAGACCTCTGAAGGTCATCTAGTCCAACACCCCCTGCAGTAAGCAGGGGTATCCTCAATTAGATCAAGCTGTTTAGAGCCCTGTTGAGTTTCACTTTGAATATGTCCAAGGATGGGTTGCCCCTCGTGGGCAACCTGTTCCAGTGTTCCACCATCCTCATAGTAAAGAACTTGTTCCTAATATCCAATCTAAATCTGTTCTTCTCTAGTTTGAAGCCGTTGCCCCTCATCCTATCACTACAGGCCTTCATAAACAGTTTCTCTTCATCCTTATTGTACGCCCCCTTCAGGTGCTGGAAGGCTGCTATTATGTCTCCCCAGAGTCTCCTCTTCTCCAAGCTGAACAACCCAAGCTCCCTCAGCCTGTCTTCACAGCAGAAGTGCTCCAACCCTTTCTTCATACCAGTCATTAGTAATTAGTAACTATACTACTAGGTAAATTGTCACCTTTGCCTTGAACATTTTATTGCACATAATGGCATAACTCAACACTTGGAATTATTTTGCATTCATCGTTTGTTCATTTTTTTGTTTTTTTTTTTTTTAGCTACCATCATGTGTGTAACTTCAGGTATTTGGTATTTATATCACAAATAAGTTCACAAGTTTACATGTCAAGTATTTTTTTTTTTTAATATTAATAATATTCTTACTGTTCATTACAAGGCCCTTAAACAGATATGTTGCTTATTAATGTTTCAAAAGTTTCAATGGATTTTTTTCCATCATTGTAAAACTAATTCCTATATCTGAGATAAAATAATATGGCTGTCTTCATATCTTCTCTGGCTCTGTAATTCAGTAGCTTCACATGAATCTTCACAACACTGAACTTCAGATATGTATATTTTCTCATAACTTTGGTCTCATGCAGATTTCAAGCTGCTTAGTTTTATTCCTCTTTACAAAACATTATTTCTTGGCCAATCTCCTTTGAATATATTCATGTTCTGCCCTCAAAGGTTTTTTAAGATCCAAGTGGGTAAAACCTTAGCAACCTGGTCTGACTTCACAGTTGACCCTCCTTTGAGCAAAGGTTGGGCTAGAGACTTCCTGAGATCACTTCCAACCTGAAGTACCCAGTTGTGCAGTTAATAAGTGAATTCTCTTGGATCACACTGGTACATGAACAAGGAGTATTCATAATTAAAAATTGAGCTGTTGAACTAAGATGAAGAGCTAATATTCTGTATCAATGGGCTGGAAGTCCTCTCTCCTGAAGCCTGACTTTGATGTTCTGTAGCACACATTCACCTCAGACCAGGACACATTTTTATATCTATGTGAAATTGTTGCCTATTTCTTTTATCACTAATTTGTCTTTATAGTGTATTAGAGACTTTATCCCTCTTTACGGACATCTTGATTAATACAATGTTTTTTATACTTTTTTGCCCTTCACTTTAAATGACCACTGGAAGAGAACTTATCCCCTATGTATTATTTCCCTTATCACAGATCTTACATATTGCACGTTTCCAGTTTTCATAAACTGTATTATTCTTTTTTTTTTTGCAAAGCAGATTTATACTCTTTTTCATAATTATTACTCAGAATCACAGTGCTTTCAGGGATGAAACATGATTAAGCACTTTTCATTGGTCTTACCTATTTTGTCATCCCTGTGTCAATATTCACTATTCCTTAGTAATTTTATAGACTGAAATTTAGCATCCCCATTGTTTCCCTGACTATAAATGTAACAATAATAGATTATTAATACCCTGGAATTTGTGTTCATTCAGCTCATTTCTTACATATATCCATTAGATTAAGTTAATATCTACTCCAAACTTGCTTCTAAATATGCTATAAAGCTAAAGATGTTTCCCTTTTGTTGTTCTGTTACTTCTCTTGAATCTTTTTACCCAGCCGGGTAATAATATTTTATATTATGAAACTGTAGATAAAAAAGATAATCAGGTTTTTCATAAACACACTCAGAAAGAGGACCCTGTTGCTCCTTTTGAACCACCAAGTCTTATTCAATTGTAAACTGTGATGATTTGTAAGCTGTGCCGGGGGAGGTTTAGGCTGGAGGTGAGGAGAAAGTTCTTCACAGAGAGAGTGGTTGGCCATTGGAATGGGCTGCCCCCAGAGGTGGTGGAGTCACCATCCTTGAAGGTGTTCAAGAGGGGATTGGACGTGGCACTTGGTGCCATGGTTTAGATAGTAATGAGGTTTAGGGTGACAGGTTGGACTCGATGATCTTTGAGGTCTCTTCCAACCTTCTTGATTCTATGATTCTATGATTCTATGATTGGATAGAAAGCTGGGAGGGCCACTGAGCCTGGGTACAAAAGGAAGACAAGAAATGGACTGTATGATAAAATCGACCTTCTTCTTCCCATGCTGTTAGGGGGATGGACAACAAGTCTCTGCATTTTAATTTGTGCTGTGATAATATTTGATAAAGCTGAATGATATGTATTTAGGATGAAAGAGTGGTTCTCACAGGGAGAAGGAATTATATTTTGTACTCAATTTGAGATCAGTCAGTAGTGATGGTATAATTGGTGATGTTAGATTGTGTTTTTTAATTTTCTTTGGTCACTTAGGTAAACATCTCAGTTTAAGTAACTGCGTGGATTTTATTTTGTCTTTGCCCTTTACTCATTCCTTTTTTACTTTTTTTTTTCCATTTCTGCCTTGTTCTTACTAATTAAAATTCATACACTTGTTACAAAACCAAGAACAAACTCCAGACATATTTGTGTGTCCCATAAAAGAAACAAAAAAAAAGAAAATAAAAATAAAGTAGCTTTATCTGTCACATCAGAAGCTTTAAAGAAGACCAGACATTTTATAATTCCAATGCAATCTTAATTTACTTTGTTCATATTACACATTAAGACTTTTCTAAATTTATTGTAATTAGACCTATGTATTACAAAGGGACTACTGATATTGCTCCTACCCAATCTCTAATTTATATGCAGCAGAGTAAAGCTAAAGAGTTTAGGATTTTCACATTTAATACTCTTTTTACCTAATCAAGTTATATAGCTTATTAGCTTCCTTCCCTCTGGTTCACATTTAGAAAACAAACAAACAAACAAACAAAAAACAAAGCCAAACCCCCAAAAATCGACATGGTCCTAGGCAGGCATTAATACTACTTCTGCAACCTTTCTCTATTCACTGATTGTTCTCTGGGGGTACAATATTCATCACTCAGAAATGAATGATGAAAGAGTAACCTCTTACAAATAATCAGTTTATAGTTGAAGTACTAGTGAATTCAAATTGTTTCATTCACTATGTGTTTTCTTCAAAAAGAAAAAGGAGGTTTACAATATGTGGGGAAAAAGGTCTGGTCAGTTGGGAGGATTATAGAAATATTGCCAGAGTATGTAGAGATGCAACAAGAAAGGCCAAGGTCTTCTTGGAACTATGTCTTGCCAGGGAGGTGAAAGAAACTAAGAGCTTTTTTGAATACATGGCAAAAGGAAGAGCAGGGAAAAGGTGAGTCCACTGTTGAATGATATGGGAGATATGGTAACAGAAGATTCAGGGATGGCACAGTTGCTGAATGCCTTCTTTGCCTCACTCTTTACTCCTAAGTCTAGCCCTCAGGAACCTCATTCTCTGGAAGCAAGGGAGCAAAACTGGAGGGAAGAGGATGCTCCCAGTCAGTCAGGACTGTGTGTGTAAGAGATCACTTGTACCAACTGAAAACACAAAAATCCATGGGCCCCGATCAGGTGCATCCACGAGTGCTGGCTGATACTGTTGCTGAGCCTTTCTCCATCATTTTTGAAAAGCTATGGAGTACAGGAGAGGTGCCTGACAACTGGAAGAAAACAAATGTCACTTCAGTTCTTCAAAAAAAGGCAAGAAGGAAGACCCAGGCAACTGCAGAACAGTCAGCCTCACCTCCATCCTTGGAAAGATGATGGAGCACTTCACTATGGAGGTCATGGAAGAAAAGAAAATTATCAGGAGTAGCCAACATGGATTTACCAAAGGGAGATCCTGCCTAATCTGATAGCTTTCTATGAAACCAAGACCAAATGGGTGGATGAAGGAACAGCAGTGGATGTCATATACCTTGGCTTCAGTAAGGCTTTTGACACTCTTTCCCATAATATCCTCATAGAAAACCTCGGGAGATGTGGCATACACAGCTGGTTGGTGAGGTGGATTGAAAACTGGGTTGACAGCTGTGGCACAGAGTCAAATTGGAGACCTGTGGCCAGTGGTGTTCTCCAGGGATCAGTACCGGGTCCAGTTTTGTTCAATATCTTTATCAATGACCTGGATGAGGTCAGCAAGCTCACTGATGATACAAAACTGGGGGGGGTTGGCTGACACCCCATCAGGCTGTGCAGCCATCCAATGTGACCTGGACAGGCTGGAGAGCTGGGTGCAGGCAAACCTCATGAAATTCAATAAAGAGAAATGAAGGGTCCTGTACCTGGTGAGCAATAACAACAGACATCAGTACAGGTTAGGGGCTGCCCTGCTGGTGAGCAGCTTCATGGAGAAAGACCTTGGAGTCCTAGTGGAGAGCAAGTTCTTCATGGGACAGAAAAGTGTGTCCAGCAGGTCTAGGGAGGAGTCTCCCCCGTACTCTGCCCTTGTGAGACCACACCTGGAATACTGTGTCCAATTTCAGACTCCCCAGTTCAAGAGAGACAGAGACCTGCTTGAGAGAGTCCAACAGAGAGCCATGAGGATTATTAGGAGACTTGAGCCTCTCCCCTATGAAGAGAGACTGAGAGACCTGTGGCTGTTTAGTTTGGAGAAGACTGAGAGGGGATCTGATCAATGTCTATAAATATCTGAGGGGTGGGTGTCAAGGGGAGGGAGCCAATCTTTTTGGTGGTGTGCAGTAATAGGACAAGGAACAATGGATACAAACTCGAACATGAGGAGAAACCTCCTCAACATGAGGAGAAACCTCTTTACCGTAAGGGTGGAGGAACACTGGAACAGGCTCCCCAGAGAGGTTGTGGAGTCTCCTTCTCTGGAGACTTTTCGTAACCTGCCTGGGTGCATTCCTGTGTGGTCTACCCTAGGTGATCCTACTTCTGGCTCGGGGGCTAGACTCGATGATCTCTGGAGATCCTTTCCAACCTCTAACATTCTATGATTCTACGATTTTCTCAAATCAGTATTAAAACATTGCCTCCAAATCCAGAGAGAGAGATATGTCTAAATAAACTGGATTAACTTCTCAAACTCTGCAGAATCAAAGCTGTGTCACCAGAACCAGTTCTGATGGTCCAAGAGGCTAATTTAAACTGATTCTCTCAACAATAAATATTCCATTGAATCATATTAAGAAAGCACTCCTCTTCAGTAAGTCATGTGATCATTTAGTAAAAAGCAATTTCCTGCTGGGTTTTTGATTATGTAATTGTGGACATACCATCTCAAAATGAAACTGTTCTTTGTTGTCTTCTTTATAATATTATACTCGGTAACATGCAGTGCAGTGCCTGTATAGACAGCTGTAAACCTGAAAACTCATAAAAGATCCTAAGACATCATCAGTGAAATAATTTTGTCTAATAAGAAAAAAAAATGTCCAATTATTTGTCATTTGGCTTTGGATAATTGTTGCTTCCTCACCACATTGAGATTTTTATTAAAAAAAAAAAATTCTTCTGAAAATGCTAAAAAATCGTATTATATTTAGAAGTATTTTCTTTTTAACTGAAAGGTGGATATTTTGCCTACAAGGTGACTGAGGTCAATTTTTCTAAGGGTTTGGGTATTTTTTTGGAAGAGAATGAATTTTGTAGACTACTATCCAGTCAGTCTCATCTTCTATCTTCCCTGTGTGTATAACTTGACAATCTCTCTTCAGTGTTAAAATTAGACTACTTTTGTTGATCACTGCTTATGTACATGGTCTTGAGAAAGATATATATTTATGGAACATCAAATTAATGTACAATAGTTCAGGATGATAAAATCTGAAGGATTAGGAAAGAATGAAACTTTCCTGTCGGAAAGTGTATCAAGAAAAAGGAAGCAAGTATTAAGCTTCGTTGAGAGTGTCTTATGCAACATATTTTTAATTATAATTCAAACTGCATAACAGATGACAAAACTCTCTGGTGTTAATCTTTTACACTGTCATTACAGTAGTAGCATACCATCCTATTTCCAGAGATTTCTCAATAAAAATTGGAACCATGTCAGGTTTCCCATATCAGTAAAATAATCCTACAAGTTGAAGGAGACTTCTAATGGAGTCCACACTATTGCTTTTGGTCAATAATGAAGAAATGGATTTCCAGTTTGAAAGATTTTTTACAACGACAGCATACTGGCTGGTGCTGCAAAGATGATGCCTGTGTACATTCAGTTATAAATAAATAATAAAGTGTAAAAAAATTTACAACTACTAACTTTAAAAAAAAAAAAAATCATTGTTTGAAACTATTTTATGCGTTAAATGTCTTCAAATGTAGTAGCTGCTTATTCTGAAAACAACTAAAAGCTGCAAACTTTTTTATGAAGAACAAAACAAAACATCATATGAGTGCCAAAAGAAACATCTTGTGAAAGGTGGGCCTTTGAACATGCTGGACTATTTTTAGTACCTTTTATAGGGGACTATTGCTAGTTTCTGTAGAGGGATGAATTCTATTGGTTAAGTGGGTTAACATGCAAGATAAGATATATCATCAGCTACGCTGGGCAATAAGGGACTAGTTCTTCTGACACACTCTCTGGGGTTCTATACAATCTATTCAAAATTAAAAAATAAAGGCTATTCTATCAGCTCTGGTATTCTGGAATTCTGTTGTGAAGCAGCAATGATGTTTGTGCATTTATTCGTCGCAAATGGCCCCTGAACCAGGGGTTTCAACATTCAAATATTTGTCTTTGCTACAGTGAACAATTTGCTAAAAGAAAGCAAGCAAAGCCAAACCCTGAGAGACATATGTGTTCTTTCTACCTGTAATTGCAATTCTATTCCAAAAATAAACCAGGCAATTTTGTTTCATTTCACCACATACTAATAGCAATAGAATAAGCTTTGGTGATAGAAAGCAGTTGGAGAATTTTTTGTTTGTTTGTTTTGGTTCTTTCTTTGATTACTTGAGAGTGATAAAGCAAAGCTTGCTAAAGATTTTATTTTATTTTTAAACTGATATGTAGAAAATAGCAGTTCAGAAATGCAGTGGATTTTCTCAGTTTTCATAAAGAGAATGAAGACTTCATCTATGTTAGGACCATTTTCCTATTTTCAAAAGTCGAGCTACTGTGAAGTATCTTCCGAAATGCTTTTCGAAGATTACTGTTTAAACAGATCTCATAGGATGTGCTCAGTGATTTAATTCACAGTAGTTGTATATGCCTAATGTGAACAGATTTTCTTAGACACAGAGGGTACTGGTCAAAAATTTTACAACCCCAAACTTATTATATATTCAAAATATGTTGAAACACATCAAAACTAGACAGTCCTGTGGCATGCCTCTGCTGCTAAAATGCAGAAACCAGGGAGGTTTTTTAACTGCATAATGTCGACACACCTTTCTACTATACCTATGTTCTCAAATCCACATCCACGAATTTAAAAAATAAAACTGCTAAAGGAAAAAGATACCGAGGACTAACAGCAAAACTCTACATTTTTTCCCATATCATTGTGAGAGCACTTTTTACACCTTGCTTCATTCTGCTTCAAAGTCAAATCACGTTTTTGGTATCGACCTCCTGGTTACAGTGTAAAGAAATGTATCTGTGCTGTAAAATCTACCAACTGGAAATCATAGACTCTTTTAAGGATTGTACAAGAAAAACAGTAGTAATATTTTAATATTTATATTAAAAAATAGATCTCAAGAAGATTGTTTGACTTAAACAACTTAAAAAAATATATTTGTATTCTAAAGTTACTTCCTATACTTACACAAATATTTAACAGGACTTATGTTTTAATTATTATATCTCTATTTTATTTCAATTATATAAAATATTTGCACACTAATTTCTATTATCCTTCATCAGGGTAATTCTATTACCCTGGCTCAATTCATTTACCCCTAGTCCCTCCATTCCCTATTATTTGAAATACCTTATTGCATCTACCTACAAGGATGATGCATAATATTTGACTTATGAGATAACTGTACCTGTCTAAAGACATAGCTGAAAATACATGGACTATCCCTGGATATTTAAAGTGACATTAGAATCTTGTGTTTAGGCAACAGAACCAAAGTCATGTGTACCACATGTACATGTGTACCATAGAACAAAGGCAATGAAACTAAATTAAAAGTTAATTCTTCAGTGTCTGTGTGGGATATTCTGCATTTCCTCTGTTGCTGCTCAATGCTGTCTTCTATAGGTCCATGGGCCTTGACTGTCTAAGCACTGTTCAGCGTAACTAAAACATTCCTGTGCTATCCAAAATGTTTCTAGCACAAATCCAAAATGTAGCCCCACATGCTACTATGAATCTCATCTAAAACCAGCACAATATCATATTTAGGCAGTTGCATCAAGCTTTAAAGGAAAGAGTTTCACAAGACAAAATAAGAAACAAAGGGAACAGTAAATGTAAGTGCTGGCCTTTGAAAGAACTCACTGGTCTAAATACAGACTTCTATTGGGTTTTAAGATGTCTTGAGGTATCTAAAATCAAAGTTGGAATACATGACACAGCTAGGAGATCCATATCCTTCTGGAATGACAAGCGGAAGGTTAGATTAAATACCCTAAGATGTCTGAAACTATACCTAGAAGCAACCTGCTTGAGTCTCTGAATTCAGCTTCCCAACCATGAACCTGTCACAAATCAAATACTCAAACATCTCATGATCTAACAGTTGAGAGAATCCTCTCTTGAACATGTAAATTACCTGGCAATGTGTTGATTACATTAAGAACTGAGAAGTGTCTCAACAAAGATAAGATCATCCTGAACAACCCACCTGATGTGTCATCTCTGCCCACCAAGACAACAACTGCCCAGGGGATGTGGTGGACAGTGAATGTCAAAGAGGAGTGGAAGCCGCTCATGCAGACATGTGGAAGACCCCCTGGAAATCCATTTATGCATTGTTGATGTGAACCAGGTGGAGCTATGATGAATAAACCAGGAACAAAACAAAAACCCTGGGCTATGTCAGATTACGGTGGGGGGGAGAGGACACTGGGGACATCTCAGGCCTGAGGTAGCAACCAAAGACATCTCTTCCCTGCCCCCACCATCAAAGAAAGACCATAGGGTGGTAACTATCTGTCCAGATCTCTTTCTCCATTCTCTCTCTCTCTCTTTTTCTCTTTCTGTTTTATTTGTTCCATTCTCTCTCTTTAATAAATAGTTTTGTCTTGATGTATGACATCATTAGTGTCTTACTTTCACTCACAGGCATGTTCAAAAAGAACTGCATCTCTTTCCCAGATTGCAGACCAAGACAACAGTAACTGGCAGCTCTCTGTGTTGATATTCTAAGCAAAAAGAGAAGTGAGAAACTGCTGTTTCTTCAGACCAGATAAGAATTATGTTCTGTAATATTTGCACATAAAAAAGTATATGTTGCATCTCACTTGTATCTCATATATAATTAAAGCATCTGTAGAGCTGATAATTGTAGGTGTTGGACTTTAGATATATGACAGATTTACCGAGTTAACTATACAAAGCTTTGAATGAGGTAATCTATTTTTATTTAAATCTTTTGAGGGTAATTAAAAAAAAATTAAAATGGCAACAAGACAACAAACAACATCACAGAATACATATAGACCTGTTCTTGTATTATTCAAGCCATCACAATCAGTAATTCCTAAAATTGATTGGCTATGTTTCTCTTTTAATTAAAGTCTTGCTTTGGTAATCCTAAATTATATAAGGCTTTGGGGGTTTTGTGCTTTGGGTTTTGTTTTTGTTTTTGTTTTCTGAGATTATTCCTCAAATAATTATGAAAACTTTATTAATTTCTCTAAATACAGCTATTTAATTAAGTAAAATCTAGGATGAAAATTACTGGGACACAGAGCTTGACATTTGGTAGTAAGTTCCCTAGCATCAGCACTTTGCTGATACATAATTGACTGACATGTAATCATTTAATTGAAGGCTGTACTAACAGGTATTTTCTAATTTTAGCAGTTAATTTAGCAGTCTTAGCATATTTTTTAATTATTATTATTACAATGAAATTATTCTGCATTGAATTGTTAGTTTAGATAAAGCTAAGTATTCAGCTGTGACATTACTAGGAGTAATCAGATAAGATATTAGAGAAAAATCTGGATTACTCATCCACATGTTATTCTACAAACTAGTAAAACTGTTTCTTTTAAAATAAAATATTTCAAGCATTTTTTAAATATAAACATGACAGTATGAATTAATTTTTTTCACAATCTGAATTCATACCGTATGTGAAGTAAAGATGTATGCCAAAGCAGTCCATCTGTGCCAAGTATGTCTAATCCATCACTTGATCTTGTTGTGAACACATCAATCAGTGTGAAGCATACAAATATGAATTAAACTAAACTCAATAATGTTAGTAATTTTCAAAAAGATGAAATCTGAGCATGCATTTTTGCAAGGTAACACTGTAAAACCGTTACTCAAAGTCCGTGTATGATGGAGGAGCAAAGTGAGGCTTTTAAAAAGTGACCAAAGTATGACTTTTACAAAGTATGGAAGGTTAATATTTTGAGAGTGAGAGGGAGAACATTTGGGATCTGAACCAGAATAGACAATACTTAAGAAACCAGAAAAAAAAAAAAAACAAACAATGATGTGGTAGATAAACCCTATTTTCATATCAGAAAAGGAATATATGTAAACTTACATCCCATCCAGAGGGACCTTGACAGGCTGGAGAGGTAGGCACAAGCCAACCTCATGAGGTTCAACAAGACCA
>VXBD01007250.1:68226-84090 GCA_013399975.1 Indicator maculatus
CGTGTATAACATCTAGTAACGTTTTATTCAAAGCGCCCGCGCATAGCCGCGTGATCATTTCCAGCTTAACCTGCCTCATGATAGCATTATAAATATCTCTTACATAGCTTGCAGCCGCAAGTGCCTTGTCGAGTCTCCATTTAATGGACAAGTGGCGGAACTGCACCCTTTCGTTCCCTTAATTAGAAATTAACTAAATATTATAATTGGCTATGATTGTAAATACTAAATCAGTTATGGTCTATATTATTACAACCGTGCATCCGAATCAATATATATAAAGTGATTAATCGAATATTAATAATAATAAACAATAATTTCATAACTCATATTTTCATAGTTCATAATTAATAATCACCTTCCTCGATCCCTATTCACCCTCTCCACGACAGTGTCATGATACAAATCTGAAAAACTTTTTTTTTCCGCTCCTTTAAACTCTACAACCCAGCTGTTAGGACACAGAAGGGATCTCAAAGTTCTTTCAACCATTCTTCCACTGACTGTTTAACTCCTGACTTCAGCTGACATATTTTTTTCTTTATTGTTTTCGTCTTTACAGAACATATGCAGAGAAAAAAAAAAATCAAAATTCTAAGCTGTCAGTGTAATCAGTTGTGCACCCAGTCAATATAGTTAGAAGGATCAGGAGTGCTATTCAGCTAGTTCATACATTGGCAGATAGATTTATCATTTACTATTTGGAGCTCTGTTTCAGTTATGCTACTGTCACATCATAGCTTCTCTTTCCTTGTCAATGACCAATAAAGTCACAGGCAGCAAGGGTATTATTTGAAGTCAGATTAAGTCATTACACCTATCTCATCATATTATTACATTCCTTCACAAATATACACATAAACAACTTTGTCTTTCCTCTGTTGCTCACGGTTACTGATGTCTGACTCTTCAAATTTAGTTTTATTCTACTTCTTTTCCATGGACTTGGAATCTCAAACGTCCATGAAGAATCTTAAAGTTTCTCTTAGTTTTTAATTCAATTTAGGGTCTTTTCTGGATGAGAGAAGAAAAGAACATGCATGAAATTGCATTCTGTACATTCAGTTAAGAAGTTTTCTGTGCATTTAGAGAATAACTAGCGACAAATTACAGTATGGATATAATTTACATCGTACAGTAGCTGTTTTCTTGGAACTCCTGGAAAAATTGTTCTTTAAAGAAGAGAAACTTGATTATATAAAACAAACAAACAAACAAAAAAGCATCATCCTTGTTAACCAAGAAACGCTCAAGGAATTTTTGGACTTTATGTTCCTTGTATTTGTGTATCTATAACCCACTGATATTTACCTTTTATAAGTTATGTAAAATTAACTTTTTTTGCCACTGTAATTTGCTGTTATTATTTGCTATCTTTTTCAACTATTCTTTGCCAAAATGCCTTTCTGTAATTCAGAAAGACTCCAAACGTTGTTTTATTCCCTTATATCTCATTCTTAGCCCTCAGATATTTACTCCATAATTATTTCAAATTCTCACCAATTATGTCTCCACAGATAGATTAATCTTTTACACAAGTAGTCTATCATAGTTATTTATTGGGGATTTTAAGGTAATTGTCTAAGTGGGTTAGATAAGTGAATTGGGTTAAATTAGATAAATTGATTGGATTGTGTAAAATGATAGTGAAGTGGATTGAAAACTAGTTAGCTGTGCAAGAAGTGCAACTGGAGACCTGGGCTACCCCAGTGGTATACCCTAGAATGGGTAAAGACAATGGGTCCTTCATTAATGACAATGGGTCAAGAAAGCATCCTAAGCAAGGGGAGTAGCTGATATACCAGGTAATTATGCTGCTATTCAGATGGACCTCAACAGTGTAGAGAATTGAGGAGATAAGAATCTCATGAAGGGAAATGTTAAGTCCTACCTGCACCCACTCAGCCAGAGACCTGACTGGTTGGAAAGTTTCTTTGCAGAGACAGACCCAGGGGTCCTAGTCAGCAGCAAGCTGACTGTGATCTAGCAACATACCCTCACCACCAAGCAGATCAACAGCCTCCTGGGCTGCATTAACAGGAATGCTGCCAGCAGAAAGTTTATCCTTACTCTCTATCCTTTTCTGATAAAGCTGGTGTACTGGATTCACTTGTAGGTTCTACAGTACAACAAAAGCATGAACATATTGTAGAGGAAGTCCATCAAAGTGTCAATATAGTATCATGGTAGGGCCAAACAGACCCAGCACAAAATCCAGATAGACCCTGATGTGTCTAGACATGGTCTCCTCTCTCCCCCCTCCTTCCAGCAGAAAGTCGGGGTAACACAGGAAAAAGAACAAAGGGGACAGGACCGTGTATGTCTGGTAAACAAGTTTGCTTCTGGGGTAAGAGCAAGTGCACTGGCCACTGCTCCTCCCTGACCAGGCCTGTGTTTCTGCCTTTTATGGCCACAGACTTCCAGAACCCCTTTTATTGGGTAACTATTTGCTGGCTTCAGTTGCCCTATTGGCCCAATTGAATCTTGACCAAGATATATATACAGGCTAATTTCTAGTCACCTTGCCTTGCTTAAACCTTGCTTAAAACTTGCTTAAGCCTTGCTCAAACATTGCTTAAGCCTTGCTCAAGCCTTGCTCAAGCCTTGCTCGAACCTGCTTGGACCTGTCTTGCTCGAAGTTGCCTCGAGTTGCCCTGCCCTTGAGTTGCCTGGTCCCAAGCCTGGGATAAAGCCACAAGCCTATACACACAGCAAGCTAGAGAAGCCATGAGCTTAGGAGCCGAAGCCAAGCCTGCTTCCCCTTGCATCCAGAATATTGTTGTGCCTCAGTTCACCCAGGACAAAGCATGTGTTTGTCATGAAGAATGTGTTGAAAACCACCCACTGTCCACTGAAGCCAAACAAGTTCTGAGAGCACATGCACCTTCCTGTCAGCAACCTGCTTGACCCAAAAGCCACAACAACAAATACACAGCAGCAACACTCTCCACTTGGGTGAAATCATCTGTGAGTAATTCATTTGTTGCCTCTTTAGCTTAACGGTTCTTGTTGAGTCTCCCCCCCCACCCCGCTGTGGTTGAGCACCATTTCACTCCTGGGGGTTCTCTCTTCCTGGTGTTCCTACCAGTTTGCACAGAATTGTTAAAATTGTTATGTTTGCCTAGATACTGTACATTCCCACTGTAAATATATATACCAACTGTACATCAAACCTATTTAATAAGCTTAATACATTTTGGGCAAATTTTCATATTGATAAAAAGTTATTAATACTTTTATTAATATTTGCCAATATAGTTTATAAATTAAATAATATTCCTTAACATATGGTTAACGGTCTGATAGGTGGAGATGCTACAAGATGCATAACTGCTCAGCTTGGAGAAGGTTCAGAGGAATTTTATCCAAGTCCATTAATATCTAATGGGGCGCTATCAAAAAGATGTAGACAGACTTTTCTGTGATGTCTAGCCATCTTAACCATCCTGTGATTCTGTGAAATCCAATCTCAAGTTTACTGAATCAAAATAAATGTGTTAAATTAAATAAGATAATTTAGTTCTGTGTAAAAGAAAAACGAACAAAAAAACCCCCAACAACAACAAAACCAAATCCCACAAAATCTGTCTTTTGCTTCCTGAAGTTTGTCATTTTTTAATTATCTCCTTTACTTTGGATGTGCTCCACACCAGTTTTCACAAACCCTGCCACCAAAAGAAAAATCTAACCTTCCCTCTCTGATCATGTTCTTAAACCCAAAGAAACATATTACCATAATATTTTCACATCTACATGTTATACAAAATTTCTGAATTTTTATCACTTGTGTATAATGTAATCCTATTGAGTCTCACTCCCTTTGGTATGTGTTTCTGATTTCATAATTTCATGTTAATCAGCAAACAATAAAGATCCAAAAAGGAATGCAAGATATAATTATTTAATTTCTTAAATTCCACTGAAGTTACAAAATTTTTAAGAAGTCTATGGTATCAGATTTTGTAGTTATATGCCACTTAATAGAAGTGGGGTTTTTTTTTACAAAAATAGTGTGGAAACCACTTACTTATTGTTCCATTTGTATTGTTCCTATGTCCATGCATATTGTTGCCATCAAAGATGTTCAGCTCTGGGAAAGCTATCTATTCTAAAAGTCAGTGGTTTATAGTGTGTCATACATCTGATCTAACTTATTTCTGGTACTTTGATTTTGTCAGTGAACTGATCCAAAGGTTCAAGCCAGATCACTAGGATGAGAAACCACTTAGAAAGTAGGCATAGATGCAATCACAAAGGTTAATATGGGTTCAAAATTCTTTTATTGTAGCTTCTCACAGTAGCATACAGATTCCCACAGGTTTTCTTATTATCTGCTTAGAATAAACTACAGTAAGCATCCTTTTTCTCCCTTCATGAGAGTTAATAACCTACTGTGTATGTGAATGGGTACATAGAACTGGCTTTTCATCAGGTTTGTTAGCAAGGAGTCACAGGAAGATATTTAGTTTCTCTAAGAAAAGCAATAAGTAAAAAGAAAAGAAAATAGCAGACAATTCCAGCAATATCACATAGAGGCAACCTCAGGTTGTTATCATTGACTTCAATTTTTGCCTGCAGAGCTATGCTGTACAGTATCACTATATAGCAAGTGAAAATGATTCTTTGGTCATAATTAATGAATGATACCCATGAAAACTATTACAATGTGAGAAAAGAGAATCATCCTCACTCAGATGGGATAAAGGAAGGCTAATCAGTAAGTTTACCTTTTTGTTCTATATTTTCAGAAAATGACAGCACCTTTTAGAAAGCCTGCTGTGGACAGAACCAAAACCTAACAAATTGTACCAAGGTACATACACAGATACTTGGGGAAAATTACTATCTTATTACTATCAAAGTTACCATATGTGGTGATTAGGGATGGAGGATGATGGTTATTATTAATAAATTATGAAATATGAATTATGAGAATTATTAGTTATTAATTATTAAATTATGAATAACCAATTAATCACCTTATATATTGATTCTGATGCATGGTTGTAAAAATATATTCCATAACTGGTTTAGTATTTACAATTTGATCCAATTATAATATTTCCAGAATTAATTTCTGATTAAGGGAACAAAAGGTGCAGTTCCACCGCTTGTCCACTAGATGGAGACTCAACAAGACGCTTGGTGGCTTGCAACTATGTACAGAGATATTTATGATGTTATCACAGGGCAAGTTAATCTAGAAATATCAGGTGGCTACACACGGGCGCTTTGAATAGAATGTTACTGAATGTTGTACACATGAAATGATACATTCTGTCTTTCCTCGTAGCGAGGCAAGTTGCTGGATTATGCTGCCTGCTCGCTGCTGCCAGCTCTCTGTCGGCCCGGGGCTGGTCCGTCTGGGTGGTGCCTTTATTTTTACTCCTGCCTCCACGGATGGGGCAAGGCTTTCTTTCTCCTCCCATGGGAGGAGCGACTTTCCTCTGGTCAGCGGATTCCCCTATCGGGGTCGGCCCAGCAAGGCCGGTCTGGGGAAGCAGCCCTACGTGACCGAGGTGAGGGTTCCCAGTAGGTGGGGTCGGCCATCTCTGATCCCGGAGACGGGTTTTGGGGGAGGGGGTGCGGTGAGGCGGTGCTTCCCCTCGGCTCAAAGTGAGTTGACAATGCCGATTCTCAGTGACTGCTCCCATTAAGGTAACAATTCAGTCTTTGGCTTGATCTCAACAGAGAGAATGTCTTTCTCTCTCTCTCTCTCTCAGTCCCGGGTTACATTACCCTGATAGCACAGGGCTGAGGAGTGGTGACAGTGGGCGGCTGCATTTCTCTCCCGCAAATAGCGGGGGTCACACAGAATGCGTCGTGCTTGATTAGCTGCCTATGGCTGCAGCAGTGCTGGACTGCCAGGCTTGGGCTAGTCCCTTTTTCTGGCATAAAGCTTACCCTTGGGCTTTCCTCAGTTCTCTCGACTGGGTTTACGACGCCGGCTTTTTGTAGCTCAGCGAAGGGATCATCCTATGCTGGTTCCTCGAGCAGCTCAGTGGGCTGGCTTCTTCCTGTGTTGCAGAGGCCTCTAGTACACTTGCATGTGGGAGTGGGAAGACTTACAGCTTACGCAGCGTGAGTTTACGTAGCGAGAGAAAGCAAAAGGAGAGAGCAAGGTAGTAAACAAATGGAGTAGTACTTACAGATTTCTTGAGGCTGGATCTGGCCAATGGGCACACTTGTAAACAACCTGCTTCGACCTATAGAAAGGGTGAAACTAGAATTATGCCCTTAGATGGAAAGAGCACGAGCATGCCATACAATGGGTGCATGTAGTTGTTTACCCCTTAGGAGACAGGTTGGCACCTGGGCCTTTGTCCCCTCTCCTGAAAGGAGGGTGGAAGGGGGGGACTTATCAAAACATGTTGGGACAAGTTTGCTGGTATTTGGGGGCATAATTCTGGGCATATGGTGCCTTCACCCACCATGCTATTGTTAACACACTAAAATTGTAGAAAATAATATTTTTAGCACTCAAAATTAAGCTCTCATTCCTAGTTTGTGGGAGACAGAAAGTTGTTTTAAAACATAAAAAATATCTCCAAATTTTTCACAGATATTCTTTACTGATACTTGCATATAAATTTCTGAATTCTCTGCAACTGATGTAATAGAAATATACCAGACTTGGTTGCAACTAACACAATTCAAAATCACAAGCATTGTAGAGCTTCTGTGCTGACCTTGGATGCGTCTACAGTGATATAACACTATGATTCACAAAACAAACAAATATCTAATTTCTACATTGTTCTTCTTAGGACAGCTATATGATTTTAGATTGGATATCAGGAAAATCTCTTTACTGAAAGAATGCTCAGGCATTAGAATAGGCTGCCCAGGGAGGTGGTGGAGTCACTGTCCCTGGAAGTCTTCAAGAAATCTATAGATATGGCCCTTTGTAACTTGACTTAATGGTCGTGGTAGTCATAAGTTGACAGTTAAACCTGGTGATCTCTGAGGTCTTTTCCAACTGAAACAGTTCTATGATTCTATGATATACCCAGCTGAATAAGATTTTAAAAGGAAATTTCAGTAAAATAAGTATTATCTGACATTGCCACATATGTAAATTGTTTTATTTCCAGGAAAAACTCCTGAATCAAGAACTCCCCCAATTTACACAAAGAAAACATGCACTTCTTAAATTTACAGATGATAAAATATTGGAAATGCTATCAGTACATTGGAAAACAAGGTAAGAAATGAAAGATTCTGATTTTTTTTTAAATTAAAAATAAAGCTCCAAAATGAAATAATAAGGGAAATTCCAGGATTCCATACTTAAACAATAATAATCAACTGAACAAATATTAAATGAGAAACCATAATGAACTAGCAGGTCTGCAAATTGAAGCTGGGTATTTGAGCCCAGTAAAATCTGAAAATTATTGAGTCCCCCTGTCACCATGGAAAGGAAGAGAATGGTAGGAATACATTTCAAATGTGTAATGCACAAAAATTAATTCTGCCTTACTCTCCTGACCATAGCCTAACATTGTCCGCTGCACTGTGGGACCTGGACCACACAGATGGAGCCCTCCCCACTGTCTGTCAATAAAAGCCTGACAAACCGACAAAAACAAGCACAACCCAGTCTACTGAAAACATTGAATGAACTGATGTCATATAGCTTTCAGAGGAAACAGATTATGTAAGAATTGTTTTTTAACTATAAATGAGACTGAGAACAAAATGAAAAGACTAGTTTGATTCTATGTTTATTTTACATAGAAGAATTTGCAATTGGCTTAAACTGCAGAAAGAAAACAATGAGAAAGACTTGTAACACAGGTAGTGAAGCACCTGAATAGATTGTCTAAACAGATTGGAAAGACAGAAATCTGTTGTGATACTGTGTATTTCACTTGACCTTGATGCACTTCGATATCACAACTTCTGAAAGTTCTTCCAGTCTTACACTTTCTAAATATTGAAAATAAGAATTTCAAATGTATATTATTCTTAGAAGTTCTTTCTACATAGAGGCAATGACAGCCAGATGATTGCACATCTCCATCCCTGAACAAGTCTATCCTGATCAATAATCTGCTTCAAAAATCACAGGAATCTCCTCTGTGACGAGAAACCAGTTCAACTCAGTATTTCCATCAGGCCTTCTCATTTCCGTTTTCAACCTTAATGTTCTGCTGTCCTCATTTGACTTGTTTGTTTTAATTTTAACAAACTTACTCAACTACTGAAATTTAAAAAAAGGAAAAAAGAAAAAGATCACATAGGAGTATTCTTAATTGAACCAGTAACTTTTTGCTAATTTGCATATGATATGAATACTTTTTTAGAAGGAAATAAACTCTCAGCATTCTCTCTTGATTATATAATGACAGACATTTTATGGTACAACATTGAGTTTTGAAGCAAATCAAAAAGAAAAGGTACATCATAAATGTGACAGCCTTTGAAAATCTAATGTTAACTAATTGAAAAAAATAGTTATTTAAATTCAGGAAACTCAGACAAAACCAAACAAACAAAAACTCAAAACCCCCTCCATTCCTATTCTGCTACCTTGGTGCTTAAATTGTGTGAAAAAAAGTTTTCCTGGACACATGATGTTACTGAACATGAGCTCCCTGAAAGGTTTCTAGGTAGTCTGCACTGATTGCTATCTCTCATTTGTGGCCACCACAGGTATTCCAATATTTAATTTCAGAACTATTGTGATTGATATTTTTACTCTCAGAGTGCATACAATTCAATTAAAAAGGTTGTGTTATGATTTTGTTTATTAAACCTACTTAGATGGAGAATATTACTTCGGGAGTCAAATATCTAGGCTTTAAACAAATCTCAGGCTAAGCAAATTCCTGAAGCAAACAAGCAGCTTCCTGAAGCAAAGACAAGACTTTAACTACCAGATTATCAATTACCAGGGGTTAATATTGTTTTTTAGCTCTCCAGCTGAAACAAAGACCCTATGTAGAAATGAATACAAAAATACACATCATTAGAAAAATATACTATAGAAAGGAAATGGATTTTGTCATCTTGCAGTTTTCACTGTCTGTTTAAAGTCTGGCATATCTGGATATGTCAACTATATCTCACTGACATATCTGTATATCTCTTTTCATTAAACAAAAAATATTAATAAAATAGAACAGTGACAAAAAATCCGCATTCTACCCAATTTTAATGTTGGAACTTTAGACATTCCCAAGTGTTTTATTTTTAATTCCCTTTATGGTCATTGCAAAGAATAAGATATTCCTAGTTCACAACTCCTTTGATTTTCCTGTGGATGCTTCTTGAAAGTTGAGATAACTTTCACCCTAGACAAACTACTTTCTTTCTGTTCAACGTGAATAAATCATGACATGGCAAAGAGAGATGAAGTTAAAGACTCTGAAGATGTCTGGATGTTATAGGATAATTTCCAGTATTGCCTAAATGAGACAGCACCATTTTGTCTAGCCACTTTTCTGAATTTAAGTGGTTAAATCCATGTTACATTACTTTTTAGACTACTAAATGCTTTGCTAAGTGCCTATGTAAATGCTCAGCTACATCCTTATGTTCATAAATATGGATCATGATACTATGCATTAAGGAGTTTTTTTAGGAGAAATTGACCTTCTTGCATATGCAAAAGCAAACAAAATGTTGCATTCCTCTTCAGTGTCACAGAAAGCAGGGCTTATCTTTAGTTTCTTATTTTCTTGGTCAACAACAAATGAATAAAGACCTGAAGTTCTGAATGACTACTCTATCAAGCAGATCCCAGGGCATAACAGTAATAATTTTATTATCAGGATAAGAAATTGCAATTATTTGACTATACACCCTATTTTATTTACTATGGCATAAATTGTCACAAATTGCCACAAGCATCTTGGCAGCTATGGTTCTGTATTCTCTGCTCTTAACTAGAAAAATCTGAGATTTAAGATTAATAACATTCTGTGATCCTGTGATAAATTTTCATGTGATGCCAAAGAGATTTCTTTATTTTTTATGTACTGCTTTTTCTATGGAATCTTCAATAATCCAGTAAGAAAATGTAATGGATGGAGTCATGTACTTCACTCATAAGATTGAAGAAACAATATACTTTATTGATATGCCAAGTTTCAATGGTAAATGTGACAGTGGTTTGACAAGATTCAATGGCAAAGTACACTTGATTATTTACTGCATATAGGACAGGGTGAAACAAAACTCTTAGGGAGACACTACTATTGAGTTAAGATGTTCAGGAAGGACCCCCTTTCTTCCTTATCAGTAAGGAGTCTAGATGCAGTTGGATCCACTTCTTATTCCAGATTTGGCCAATATTCAAAGGATTATATATGATCAATAAATCCTTTATATCACTTATTTATCAGAGTTTAACATGCTCTGATTTACTTACTGGGAATCTGTTGCAGCTAGGAACCTCTTAGCTTTGAAAAGGTTGCAACTCAAGTGGAGATCCCAGTGTACAGCCTGCTGCCGTAGGAGAGCACTCAACGGGCCCTGGGCAGTCCACTATTTATAAAGTAAGATGATTGATTTACAGTCTTATTTACATACCAGCAAGACATCTGGGTCATCATTCTAGATAACTCTCAGCTATCATGTTGCCATCTGTCCTCTAATGCCTGGAGTAAGCTGGATGTATTCATTATAACCCTCACAGGCAGTTTCAGTGAAGAAAAGGGGAGAGGAGGGAGTGCAACGCTACGATGAAACAAGACTATAAGAAGGAAACTACAGCACTGTAATAGTAGTATTGTGCCAGGAATATTGAATGTGTTGGCCTGGTAAAAAAGGCTAGTAGAATTAAAATGAGAATTTTTCTCTTTGAGACTACTTTCATCCTCTGATTCTTGAAAACGTGCTAGCTGACTTTGGAACTTAAAATAGTTAATGATCTAGGTGTCACAGAGAAATAGGCACTTCTTAGCAAATTACTCAAATAGTCTGTATTAACTACCTTTTAAAAGACTAAATTCAGTCCAGTCACCAGATGCATGATATTTTCAGGGGCTATATGAAGCTAGAAGAGAGTTATGTTTTTGGTTTGAAACTTAATCTCAGGGTTGTGGGGTTTGGCCCCCAAGCTGGATGCCAAAAAGAACTGTTGAGGTTCAGCCCTAGGCAGCCACTCACACAACTGCCACCCTCTACACTACACCACCACCACACTCACGGCCCACCTCCTCGGGATGTGAAGTAAAACCAGGACAAAAAGACAAAGCCCTGTGGGTTGAGATAATAAGAGTTTTAAAGAACAGCACAAAGAGATAACAACCAGGGAGAATGATAATACTAATGAAATCATATATACAGTGAGCGAAACAAAATGCATCACTGACTGTCATGGCCTGGTCCAGCCTGGTGCAGACCATCTGTCTGATGCTGCCCTGCTGCCACCACATCGCAAGTCACAGCCACCCACTTAAAGCACCCATGTTTGAACAGGCCAGATCTTCTTTGTATAACAGGCATGACTTCAGTATGGTATTGAACACAACATTGGCAGATTCAGCTGGCTGTTTGGGCTATGGTCCCTCCCAGCTTTTTGTGAAGTTAAAAAAAAAAAACCCCAAAGTGAAACAACAACAACAACAACAACAAAAACAAACAAACCAAACCAAACCACCAAACCTGAAAAACCCAAAAACCTAATCCTATTCTAGCCAAACCCAGGACACAAAACAGTTCTAGGAATAAAGTTATTTCATTACACTGCATGTTTTACACAATCCCCAAAATTAAAATGATATTTTTACAAGGGCATGTGGTGATAGGACAAGGGGCAATAGTTTTAAACTAGAGCTGGGTAGATTTAGATTAGACATTAGGAAGAAATTCTTCTACTATAAGCATGGCAAGACATTGGAATAGGTTGTCCACAGAAGTCATGGACATCTCATCCCTGGAAGTGTTTAAGACCAGGCTGGGTGAGGCTTTGAGCAGTTGAGTCTAGTAGAAGGTCTGTCTGTCCCTATGGCACGGGAATTAGAACTAGATTAAGGTCCCTTCCAATTCAAGCCATTCTATGAAAATTAAAAAAAAAAAAAAATATAGTGAAAGGGAGATTCTCTAATTCTTAAATAGAAGCACCTCTGTAAGGGTTCAGCATCTTTGATATAAACATTTACCATAGTCTTTTACTTAATTTCTCCTTAGTATATTATTTTCTAAAAGTTGATGGCATCTACATTTGTAAGGAAATTGTAGATACTTCCATATATCCCATCCAGTCTATCTAGCCATTTTTTGAGCTCTTTTCTTTTACTTCTCGTGCTAAGAGTATGTGTATAACAATTTACTGATCAGAAGATTGTTCAGCCTGCTTCATCTTGTAGCAGTGAAACCCACATCTCAGCATAGTGTGGCATAGCATGTCTGACACATCATAAATTGCCCTTTGTGAGGTTATTTAAACTTTTCCTCATGCATGCCATTTGTGGACATATATGTTAGAATGATGCACCCAATCATGGGTATATACATATATGTATTTAGATAAGTAAACAAAAATCCCCCACCTCATAATGCCATTTCAGCCTATCAAGTTTTAATTATGATAGTCAAAACTGTGGGTTTGTACTTATTTCTTGAAATTCATGTACATTTTAATTTTTATTCTTTTCTTCTATTAGAACATCAGTGGATAAAACCCCAAAATTAAATTTATTCTGTTAGTATGGAGAGGGTTACCTTTCCTTTACTTAGTTATCTTAACAATTCATTAGTCTTTAACTTAACTTATGCTCTATCTGATCCCATAACAAGCTATTACCCAATCTTGAATTGCAATACAAATTCAAACAGAAGTAGGTACCAGTTGCTTCATAACAGACACCTCTACAGACAAATAAAGCTAAGCACCAAGACTAATTCGGGGAGACCTGAGTACTGTTTCTTATACCAGGTGATGTTTCTAATTCAGAAAACTGAATTCTGGCTTAGGATGTGGACTGCTATTTTAGTTGCAAATGACAGTGGATATTATTCAGCATTCCAGGTCAAAGCAATTCCTAAATTTTGCTTCTTAAATTCATCATCATCTCAAGTCTGAAAAGTATTTGTAAATTATCCAAATTTTATAAGTAATTGCAATAAATTATAAATAATTGCATTAAACAACAAACTATAAACAGTAAACAATAAAACATTAAAAATGTTGGTAAAATTATGGTGACAAGAAATGGTGGAGAGGAGGAAAGAAGGAAACCCCTAAAACTAGACTATCATCAGACACTATAATGTCATACATATAGTATATTAAGTAAGGTAAGATCTAGGCAAAATAGATTTAGACAAAATGGATCTGTAAGTTTTATTGTTTTCAGTGACTGTGTTATTGTTTAGATGTGCAGTTATTGTTTAGATGTGCAGTTTTTTAGGAGAAACTGAGTTTAAACTCAATAAACACACTCACACGCTTTAACCTGGTTCCTTATTGTTTAAAACCAGACAGTGTTTCACTCGAAACTGAAATATTACATCTAAACATTTGGACAAATATATTGGGCTCTCACGTTGAGTTAATATGTAAAACATATATTCAAGGCAAAATAAAAACTATCAGTGTTTTGTCAGACTTTTAAGCAGAACATACACTGAAATTAAAGGCAGTATGAAACTTTTTTGATTGAACCTATGAAGGTATACACTATGCATATGCAGGGAGAGAAGTTTTTTAAGAAGGTATAACATTTGAAATAAAATAGGAAACTAGAATAGCTTAGTAATGGTACTGTCATGACAGACTTAGGAAGACCCTTTTTTTTAAGATTGAGAAGAAATTCAGCAGAAAAACAATCTTTTTTTATCCTTTTTTTTTTTTTTTTTTCACAGAGAGACATACACCAAGTGGGAAAATATTATGCTTTTCAGCTCTGACTTCCCTAACTTCCATCAGCAGCAAAAACATTGATTAAACAGTTATATCAAAAGCCTCTGGCAAACAATATAATCTCTAGCTCCTAGCAGCTGCTGTTCCTGAAATCATGTGATAATGGCTGTGGGTTAAGCTCTTTATTCTGATAGGAATAATTTTGCACAGTTTGAAAGATGTCTTCAAGAAAGAACTTGTTGATCAGAAGGATAACTGTCATAATTAAAGCTGTCTGTCACAGAAAAATAAGTTAGCCAGGAATGTTTCCTTTAGACCATTAGTATTTTAGATGTTCACTTCCTAACTACGAGGGATGATGTCATATAATAGGCTGGTTGGTATCTATTGCTATCTCTGGTGCCCTACAGTGTTCATCCTGATCTGCTGAAGTGATACATTATCTACGAGTCATGCCTTTTTGGAAGAATGGCAAATAGAGAATACTTAATCAAGAAGATTTTGCAGTACTTAATGAAATCAGGGTCATTTTACAACTTCCTACACTCTTCCATTTTCAATATTTTACCACTAAATAAATTCCTGTGCGGGACAGATTCTCTTAATAGTAAACTCCATACCAGAATTGCCTGGAAAAATTACAACACGTAGAATTTTTTCTAAATCCTGATAACATACTTCTCTATGTGGCAAGTTGATCAATGAATTCCAGGCAATCAGAGTCAGTAACAGAGAAATAAGGTTGAATAAATATGGTTATATATAAATTGCCTATATATAAATATATATAAATATATATAAATAGCCTATATAAATTTTCTCATATACTCCTTACTGGTGCAGAGTGAAAAATTTCATTTAGTACTTAATGTTTGAAACTATTTATAGCATTCAAAAGTGTCATTCAGTGCAATATTTTGTGATTTCTTTTAAATAAAAATAAAACCAAACCCCAGAAATTCAATATTTCATGTGAATATTCTGCGATCTAGACCAGTAAAAGATTTCTACTACAGTTCTACAGCATAAACCTGTGAAGATGTGGAGAGAGGAGCCCAAGCTGGAGAGTGGAAATTGCTGTGAGTTCATTGCACACTGTCTCTAATGCTCCTCCTCAGGGAGGGAATTCCACAAACTCCACTCCCAGGGAAATTGTCCTACAAGAACTTCTCAAATGTGAGTCCTTCCCACAGGCTGCAGTTCTTCACAAACTGCTCTACATGGGTCCCTACTACTGGGTGCAGTCCTTCAGAAACAGCCTTCTCCAGCATCAGTTACCCAGAGAGTCACATGTCCTGCCAGCAAACCTGTTCCAATGTGGGTTGTTGATGGTGTAGCCTCCTTCAGACACCCACCTGCTCTGTCATAGGGTCCTCCATGAACTGCAGGTTCCACCATTAATCTCCATGGGCTGCAAGGGGATGGACTATCTCACCATAGTCCTCACCCCAGGCTGGCTTCAAGGGAATCCCTGCTCCAGCACCCAGAGCACCTCCTTCTCGACTGACCTTGATGGCAGAAGAGTTATTTCTCTCATATGTTCTTACTCCTTCTTGCTACAATTCCTGTTGTGCAGGTTTTTTCCCCTCTTCTTTAATATGCTACCACAGAGGTCTTGGGCTTAGTTAGCAACAGGTCCATCTTGGAGGTGGCTGGCATTGGCTCTACAGGACATAAATGACCACCAAAGACCCCAATCAGACACGTGTAGGAAGGAGCTGAGGATATTGCATCAGCCAACACGGAGCAGGGTTTTGCTGTTGCAGTGCAGGGTTTTGCTTCTTGGATGTAACGAGCAAGTGCTATAAAACCCCACCAGTTGGGGGGGTAAGTTGTCATGCAGGCTTGTTAGGCAAGCACCCAGCACTGTAAATAAATTCTTTGAGCCACCAACTTTGTTTCTCAACAAAATTCTTTAGGAGAGCAGGCTTGTTTCTTACAACGTGTTTGTATTTTTGATGGAAAAGCTTAAGTTAAATGTTTTATGACCTGACTCGTAGTTAGCATATGGACAAAGGATTCATAGAATCACAGAATCATAGAATCAT
>VXBD01007251.1:0-15575 GCA_013399975.1 Indicator maculatus
TGCTCAGATCCTCCTCGCTCAGATCCTCCTCTCTCAAGCCCTGCTCACTCCTGTTGCATCCTGTCCTCGCTCCAATCCTTGTCATCACCAGTGTCCTGCCTTGCTTCCAGTGCCTTTTCCAGAGCCCTGGATAAAGCCTGAGCCTTGAACTGGATTGCAAACTGACAGTTTCTGGAGCCTGTCAGCAGAGAAAGCAAGCCAGGGACCATCTCCAAACTCCCACTGTAACCCTCGTGAGTAACCCCTGGCCTGCTCAGATCTTCCTAAGGGTCATTGGTTGGCCATTGGTTTATCAGTGGGTGAAGCTAGTTGTGTCATAGCTTTTCCAGTCTCTGGACTCTCTAAATTGTGCCAAAATTGCCATGAAGCGTCCTGGAAGAATTCACAACCCAATAGAACCTGTAAATAATTCTATCAGTTTTTGTACAGAGTTTTGGGGTGGGGTTTTGGGAAAATAAAATAACTATATTTTATAATTCCTCTCAGCTTTCTCTTCTCAAGACTAAATAGCCTCAGGTCTCTCAGTCTCTCTTCACAGCAGAGCCTGTTCATAGTCACACAGCAAAGTAGATGATTACAGGAGCAGAAAGTGAGGCATAGAAGAGTAGGAGAAGGATTATTTCACAGAATAGTAAGGGTTGGAAGGAACCTCACAGAACATCCAGTTCCAACCCCCCTGCCATGGGCAGGGACACCTCACACTACAGCAGGTGGCTCACAGCCACATCCAGCCTGGCTGCAAAAACCTCCAGGGATGAGGCTTCCACCACCTCCCTGGGCAACCTGTGCCAGTCTCTCACCACCCTCATGGGGAAGAATTTCTTCCTAACATCCGATCTGAATCTTCCCACTTCCAGTTTTGCTNATAGAGGCTACAGAACTGGATGCAGTACTCCAGGTGAGATCTCACCATGTGGCTCTACTTAGCTGCTCCCTGCAGCTCCTGCTGTATCCTGAGTGTGTATAAATACCCCTGGTGCCTGAGTGCAGCCTTAATAGAAGGTTTGACCATGAATAGAAGGTTTAAACTCCAGGTTTATCCAAGGAGATGTGATGACTTTTCTCACTAATTAGGTGATTCCTTCAAACAATACAAGCAATGATTTCCTTGTGTGAGCAGCTGAAGAGTTCAGACCAAAGTTTCACAGATGAAAAGCCTGTATCCAGAAATAAACCCTCTGATATCTGGGTAGCATCTGCCTCTCAAGAGGGTTTTTAGGCCTTTTTCTGCCTTATGCTATGTGCTGCAGATTATATGGTTGCTTTTCAAAGCCTCTCTCCATGCCTGTGTGTGCAAGCCTCTGGGAAGAGTGTTGGAAAGAACAGAGCACCACAGTCCAGGCTAAACTCCCAGAAGAGCAGGTGATCTGCTGGAGAGCAGCCCTGTGGAGAAGGAGCTGGGAGTGCTGGTGGGTAACAAGTTCCCATGGGACAGCAATGTGTCCTGGGGGCCAAGAAGGCCAATGGGGTCCTGGGGGGCATTCAAAGGAGTGTGGCCAGCAGAGCCAGGGAGGTTCTCCTCCCCCTCTACTCTGCCCTGCTGAGACCTCACCTGGAATATTGCATCCAGCTCTGGGCTCCCCAGTTCAGGAGGGACAGGGATCTGCTGGAGAGAGTCCAAGGGAGGGCTCCAAGGATGCTGAAGGGACTGGAGACTGCCTGGGGAGGAGAGGCTGAGAGCCCTGGGGGTGGTTAGTGTGCCTGCTGACTGCTGGGAGGGTTGGACAAGATTACCTTTGAGGGTCCTTTCCAACCTGTTGCAATCTGTGAATCAGCTTATAATGAACAAAACAACCAGAAGGGAAGAACTAAAACCTCTGGGATGGGATCTCCTTGAAGGTTAAAATAACCAGAAACAAGAGACAGGAATTAAGAGCAGTATCTCAAGACAGCAAGATTCTGTCAACTTTTGTAGCTAAGTCTCCTTCTGGCTGCTTGACAGAAACCAGAGACAACATTGGACAGATATCAAACCACTGAGGTGTCCCCTGCATGACCTGTGGTGATTCAGAACTAAAGCCCACACCTCTGTGAGGATAATTTGTAGGTAAATATTGGAATACTTGGTGTAATGAATTAGCTACCAGCACAAGGGCTTAGGTAATAGGAAGTAATGCTTGGGTAATGGTGGAGCCTGTGTGCAAAGCCTGATGTGCTGTAAAACCATACAACCACTCCTCCACTGTGCATACTGCTGGAGTGTCAGCTTTGTGCAGTTACCACCTAGCAGCCTACCCTGCAAAGAACTGGAGTAAATAAACACCCTGCTCTGTTAGCCCGAGGAAGTTCAGCAGGGACAAGAGCAGGGGCTTGCACCTGGGAACACCTAACCCAGCACTGCAGCTCAGACTGGGAGCCACCTGGCTGGAGAGCAGCCCTGTGGAAAGGGACCTGGGGGTCCTGGTGGACAACAAGGTCAGGATGAGTGCAGAGTGTGCTGCAGCAGGAGAAATGATGCTGAGCTGCATCACCAGCAGAGATACAGAAGTCATTGTCCCACTCTGCTCAGTGCTGGGCAGCCCACATCTGGAGCACTGCCTGCAGGTTTGGCCCCTGCTGTACAAAAAAGCTGTGGACAGGCTGGAAAGTGTCCAGAGAAGGGCCAGGAGAGTGCTCAGAGGCCTGGCAGCCCTGCTGTGTGAGGGGAGGCTGAGAGCTGAGTGTGTTCAGCCTGCAGAAGAGAAGGCTCAGGGCAGACCTTCTCACCAGGCACCAGCACCTAAAGGGAGGCTGCCAGGAGGATGGAGACTCCCTGTGGACAAGGAGCCCCATGGAAAAGACAAGGGGGGATGGGGCCAAGGTACTGCTGGGGAGATTCCCATGGGACTGCAGGAGAAAATGTTTGCCCTTGAGAACAGGCAGAGACTGGAATCATCTCCCAAGGGCAGCAGTGGAGTCCCCTCCATGGCACAGTTGGAAGGCTGAGCTTGGCAGGGTGCTGAGCCAGCTCATTGCAGCTCTGCTGGTAGCTGGCAAGGGTGGAGCAGAGGGTCCCTGGGGTCCCTTCCAAGCTGGCACTCTGGGATTCTGTGTGTATTTGCCATTGCACAGGGGGTAAATGACTACTTTTGGGACAAAACTTCAGCACCAGGTGGTGATCCTTTCTTGGGCCCTGAAGCTGTACTCCCACCTACAAGCCTATCCCTCCCCGACACCCTAAAAGGTCCCTCCCCAGCTTTCTTGTAGCCCCCTTCAGACACTGGAAGGCCACAATAAGGTCTCCTTCGAGTCTTTTCTTCTCCAAACTGAGCAACCCCACCTCTCTCAGCCTGTGCTCACAGTAGAGGTGCTCCAACCCTGCTCTCTCTGCTTTCAGACCAGGGAAAAGAGGGACAAGAAATGCAGCTTTGAATTGCTGAAATAGCAGATGTGACATCTAACAAGACCAGAAGCAAATCTCTCTAGCCCAGCAGAGGCCATTCCATTTTTGTAGTGAAAGACTGAGCAATAAGCTAGTGAAAAATGTTAGGATGCTAAAAATCAAACACACCCAATGCCAAAAGTTCCAAATGCAAGCACAAAAAAAAAAAAAAAAAGTACAAATGCTGCTGACAAGCAATCCTTAAATAATCCCATTTCAAATGGCATTATGCAGCAAGCTGCTTGACACCTGTGAGGAAGGATTTACTGCTCAACTAGGAGAGGAAAATATGGTGAGATATGATGTTTGTGATGCTCCAAACATTTCAGACTACAGCCTGCAGTTTTGATTGTTTGAAATGCCAAGGATTTGGGGCACCACTAGCACCAAGGAGGTTTATTGAGGTTGATATGTTTGCCACTGGGTGTCTATGGCCTATCCTCATGGAAAGCTTGAATGGACAAAGGCACATCCTCAGGAACCCCAGTTCTTGGTGAGCCCCAGAAGTTGGTGAATAGTGAACACAGGGTGAGACAGATGGGTGTGGGTGTAGAATCATGGAGTGGGTTGGAAGGGACCTTGAAGGTCATCCAGTTCCAACCCCCTGCCATGGGCAGGGACATCTCCCACCAGCCCAGGTTGTTCAAGTCCTCATCCAACCTGGCTATGAACACCTCCAGGTAGAGGCCATCCACAGCCTCCCTGGGCAACCTCTTCCAGTGCCTTACCACCGTCATGGGCAAAAATTGCTTCCTGATGGCCAATCTAAATCCATCTTCTTCCAGTCTGAAGCCATTACCCATCATCCTGTTACTCCATGCCCTTGTCAAAAGTCTCTCCTGTAGCCCCCTTCAGGTACTGCAAGGCTGCTCTAAAGTCTCACTGGAGCCTTCTCTTCTCCAGGCTGAACAGCTCCAACTCTCTCAGCATGTGCCCACAGGGGAGGTTCTGCAGCCTCTGATCATCTCTGTGGCCTCCTCTGGACCCTCTCCAGCAGCTCCAGGTCCTTCTTGTGCTGGGGGCCCCAGAGCTGGAGGCAGTGCTGCAGGTGGGGTCTGAGCAGAGCAGAGCAGAGCAGAGGGCAGAATCCCCTCCCTGTGCTGCTGCTCTCCCTGCTCTGGATGCAGCTCAGCACACAGCTGGCTCTGGGCTGCCAGGGACCACTGCTGGCTTCTGGGGAGTTCATCACCAACTGACACCCCCAAGTCCTCCTCCTCTAGACTGCTCTCCAGTCATTCCTCAGCCAGCCTGGATTTGTGCTTGGGATTGCCCTTGACCCTGACAAATGCAGGACTTTGAACATAGCCTTGTTGTACTTCATGAAGTTGGCATGGGCCTACATCTTGAGCTTGTCCAAGTCCTCTGGATGCCATCCCTTCCCTCCAGTGTGTCAACCTGACCACAAATCTTTACAAATGCTTCTGGCCTGGCTCAGGTGAATGGGTTGGGTTTTATTCTCTGAAGTGAAAGGACCCTAATCAACCTGAAAGGAGGTTGGAGTGAGGTGGGGCTCAGTCTCTTCTTCCTAATGTCAGGTGACAGAAGGAGAGGAAATGGCCTGAAATTGTGCCAGGGGAGGCTTAGGTTGGAGATGAGGAAAAATGTCTTTGCTGCAAGAGTGGTCAGGGATTGGAAGAGGCTGCCCAGGGAGGTGGTGGAGTCCCCATCCCTGGAGGTGTTCCAGAAACCTGTGGCCATGGCACTTGGGGCCATGGTTTAGTGGCCATGGTGGGGTTGGGTTGGACTGGATGATCTCAGAGGCCTTTTCCAACCTAAACAATTCTATGATTCTAAGATCCCCTGAGGCAGAACCAACAGTATTGCATCGGGCAGACAGTGTTTGTGTTTTCCAGTCTGGGTGGGGCAGCCTATCTCAGTCTCCTTACACAAAGCACTAAGCTGCCCTGGTATAATTTGCTGTTCTCCCCCTGCTTCTCTCACAAAGATGCAGTCACTTCTTGTCACTGCTCACTGGAGCAAGAGGGAAAATTCCCCTGCAGACTTTCCTTACTGAAGTGGTGTCTGTATTGGGCTGAGAGTTGGGGCTGTTCAGCCTGGAGAAGAGAAGGCTGCAGGGAGACCTTAGAGCTGCATTTGGAGGGGACCCAGAGGAAGGTTGGGGAGAGACTGTTCAGGAAGGGCTTGTGGGGATAGGACAAGGGACAACGGTTTGAAACTGGAGCAGGGTAGATTGACGTTGGACGTGAGGAGGAAGTTCTGCACCATGAGGGTGGTGAAATACTGGAACAGGTTGCCCAGGGCTGCAGTCAAGGCCCCATCCCTGGAGACATTCAAGATGAGACTTGATGTGTCCCTGGGCACCCTGCTCTAGTTGGAGGTGTCCCTGCTGACTGCAAGGGGGGTAGACAAGATGACTTTTGAAGGTTCCTTCCAACCTGATGCAATCTGGTATTCTGTGTAATATTTTGAGGACATTTGGACAAAGATTTTTCTTTTGTGACCCAGGTGAACGTGTTCTGCCTCTCCAGAAGGGACTGGGCTAGAGCTGGTGGATTTCTGGCAGGGCCTGGGGATTTTTCTGTACATGCCGTGCTCTCTGGCAGCACAGAGCAGGTGTTTCCACAACCTGAGCTCTGTGGGAGGTCATTCCTCTGCAAGTACAACATTCTAAATTGGCTCTTACAAATTCAAGTGGGATGATGATTTTCTGTGGCAGATATTCCAATGAATTCTGATGGAGCAGGGCAGTGTGTGGCTGCTGCCTGAACAGAGCAGCTGGCAGTGTTTAATACTTGTGTGCTCCTTTGTTTTCCCTGGAACTGGGTGCATATGTTTGGCCATTTGCACAATCTGGGGACAAAAAAAAAAAAAAAGAAAAAGGAAAAGAAGGGGGGAAAAAAGACCAAACATTAAAAAGCTCTGACATTTAGCATCCTTTATATAGCAAAAAATGAAACACCTTCCTGTGCCTGAGTAAAAATAACTCTGTGTGACTGCACATGAATTCATCCCCTTATAGATTGGGTCATCAGAGCAATGAGGAGTGTGGGTAAAAATAAACATTTTCAAACATAATCAAGATATGAAAAAGCAGGTGAAATTGCTCTCCCTTGCTCTGTCTCACCTTTCACTTTCCTTTTTTAATTTTCAAGAACTTTACCTGCTCTGACTCAGCCATTTTTGTGATTTCTCTGTGCAGAACAGAGGACAGTCTGGAGAGCTGGTCAATGCCAATCACAGGTAGTTCAATAAAGCTAAGTGCAAATCCCTGTTCCTGGGTAGGGGCAATGTCAAGCACAAATCCAGGCTGAGTGGAGAATGGACAGAGAGCAGTGCTGAGGAGAAGGACTTGGGGGTGCTGGGTGAGGAGAAGCTCAACATGAGCCAGCATCATGTGCTTGCAGCCCAGACCCAGCCATGTCCTGTGATCCTCAGCAGTGTGGGCAGCAGATAGAGGGAGGGAATTCTGCCCTTCTGCTCTGCTGAGACTCCACCTGGAGTGCTGGGTCCAGTTCTGGTGCCCCCAAAACAAGAACATGAAGCTGCTGGAGAGGGTCCAGAGGAGGCCACAAAGATGATCAGAGGGCTGTAGAACCTCTGCTATGGGGACAGGCTGAGAGAGTTGGGGCTGTTCAGCCTGGAGAAGAGAAGGCTCCAGTGAGACTTTAGAGCAGCCTTGCAGTACCTGAAGGGGGCTACAGGAGAGACTTTTGACAAGGGCATGGAGTAACAGGATGATGGGTAATGGCTTCAGACTGGAAGAAGATGGATTTAGATTGGCCATCAGGAAGCAATTTTTGCCCATGAGGGTGGTAAGGCACTGGAACAAGTTACACAGAGAAGCTGTGGAGGCTCCAAGCCTGGAAGGGCTGAAAACCAGCTAGGACATGGCCTTGAGCAAGCTGTTGTGGTAGGAGGTGTCCCTGACCATGGCAGGGGGTTGGAAATGAATGATCTTTATGACCCTTCCAACCCAAACCATTCCAACCCCATCTAGTCTGGACAGAAAAGGCTTCCTGCAAAACCCAGGCAGGGATAACTGAAACTTGTGAGAGGAAGGAGGATTCTAGAGGAAACCAATCACTGCTGCAACCAACAGTGATTATGGGTGATTATGCTTTCAACTGTAAGTAGTGCAGCCTTCTTTAATCAGAGGAGAGTCAGTTCCAGTATCCTTGGGATGCTTTGGATGAAGACACTCAATGATCCTGTTCTGTTTTACCAGGGTATGTTTGCACACTCCTTGTCTATTGACAGAACAGCCAAGTCATTTCCACAGTCATTTCATGTGTCCTCAGGCAGAGGTTAGCCCTGGAGATGACAATGCTTGTTAACAGGAAAATGTGGAGAGGCAGCTCTGAAGATTAGCTGGGCTTTGTAGGACTGCTTAGGTGCTGTGCTCTCTGGAAAATGCATGATGATAACAGATGTAGAGCTCACTACTCATAAATATTTAAGTGATATGACACAACAGGGAGGTGAAACTTGAGGCACAAAGCCCAAAGAGTGGCTTTAGGTGCTTTCAAAGTACATTACCTCAGCAAACATATTTATGAATGTAGCAGTTTTTGTTTGTTACCAAACACAACAGAATCATAGAATGGTTTGGGCTGGAAAAGACCTTTTATGTCAGTGTGTCCAACCATTAAACAAGGCTGGTGCTAAACCATGTCCCTCAGCACCACATCTCTGCATCTTTTAGGTAGCTCCAGGGTACTTACATCACCAGGGTGGTTTAAACACCCAGGGTATTCAACCACCTCTTTGGGCAGCCTGTTCCAGGCTTTGAGAACTATTTCAGTGTAGAATTTTTTCTTAATGTCTAAATTAATCCTCCCCTGGCACAACCTGAGGCCATTTCCTCTCCTCCTGTCACTTGCTACTTGTGACAACAGACCAACACCGACTTTGCTGCAATCTCCTTTCAGAGAGCTATGGAGAGCAACGAGGTCTCCCCTCAGCCTCCTCTTTAGGCTAACTATCCCCAGGTGCCTCAGCTGCTCTTCACCAGCCCTGTCCTCCAGACCCTTCCCCAGCTTTGTTGTCTTTCTCTAGCCAAGCTCCAGCCCCTCAGTGTCCTGTTTGGAGCAAGGGGCCCAGAACTGACCCCAGCACTCAAGGTGTGGCCTCACCAGTGCTGAGCATAGGGGGAGAATCACTTCCCTATTCCTGCTGACCTCACTGTTGCTGATCCAAGCCAGGATGCTGGTGGCCTTTTTGGCCACCTGGGCACACCCTGGCTCAGCTGGTTCAGCTGGCTGTCAACCAGCACTCCCAGGTCTTTCTCTACTGGGCAGCTTTCCAGCCACTCTGTCCCAAGCCTGGAGTGTTGCAAAGGTGAATATAATCAAAAGGGGAAGATACTCCCAGTTGTGCACTCACCAGCTGCTCTTGGCAGTACCCAGCACAGATAAGATGGTTGTACCCTGGACTGTAACAGCCCTTCATAACCCATAGTGGGACCACACCTGATACTCAACCTAAATAGCAAGTCATTCAAAGGAATTGCACCAGGGGAGGCTTAGGTTGGGGATTAGGAAAAATATCTTTGCTGCAAGAGTGGTCAGGGATTGGAAGAGGCTGCCCAGGGAGGTGGTGGAGTCCCCATCCCTGGAGGTGTTCCAGAAATTTGTGACCATGACACTTGGGGCCATTGTTTAGTGGCCATGGTGGGGTTGGGTTGATGGCTGGACTTGATCTTAAAGGTCTCTTCCAACCCAAACAATTCTATGATTCTATTAATTCAAATTCACAGGCACAGATTCTGCAGGCTTGTGTCTGAGAATGAAAAAGTGTGGGAGGTGTCTCTATGACTTTCAGTAGTTATTAAGTGGTATTTCCAACCCTTTCTACACACATGCCGTCACAATTCCTGCAACTTAGAAGAAAAAATTTAATTCTATTCTGAAGGATTTTACTTCTCCCTGCTCAAATCAGGAGTGGTTTGAACTAAACTGCTGAGGATCAAATATTCTAAATCCACTGCTGGAATTTCATCTCCAGACTTTAGTTGTACTAGGCTCATTGAGGGCTTCCAGGGCAGAGGAATAAGATAGGTAAAAAGAAACTCAGCCAAATCAGATTTAGGGTACTCTAAGACAGAAACAAAGGATTAGATTGCCTCATCCAGACACAATGGAGAAGGGCTCTGGTACAAGCAGGGCCTAATTTACAGAGTATGAAAATGATATGAATATATGACAGTAGGCCTCTTCTGCTTTTGAACTGTTTTCCTCTCTGATGCTTTAGATAATGCCCTTTTCTGTAATCATTTATTCCCTGCTACCCCAACTTCTGCCATTCTCTCAGAGAGTTTAGAGTAGGATTAAATTCCAGTTAGGCTTACAGAGGAAAAACACTAATGAAACCCAAGTTTTGACTCAAGGACAATGACTTGCAGAACAGGACTTGTCCAGGGCAGAAACTTGGAAAGCTTGTCAAAGGGAAGAGCAACTGAGTATTTGAAGGTACAGGGCATCCTGAACTATGACAGCAGTGTCCTGCAAATGGGCTACAAATCCACCACACTGCTGCATCTCACAGGGTGTGAATCATAGAATCAGGAAGGCTGGAAAAGACCTTCTAAGATCATCAAGTCCAACCTTCCACCCAATGCCTCCATGAGCACTAAACCATATCCTAAAGTGCCACATCTCCTCATTTGTGTTTGTTAAAAACACACTTAACTGGAACTAACCACAGAAAGGTTCTTGGCTGTGTAGCCACTTTGCCTTTTACCCAACAACTTCTGTGAAACCAGAGTAAAGGTCTTGGAAATGTTAGGCCAGTCAGTTTATGGAAAGTACAATTCCTGCTCACCATCAGCAACTTTATTGTCCTTGAGTCATTACAAATCAGTCACCTCAATCTGTTTTCATGAGAGGTAGTGTTGGAAAGTGTTTACAAGTGGTAATTAGCTTGGGCAGCTTGTGCCATCTCAGCCAATCTACCCACATCTCTATTGCTTGTCACTAACACAAAGTCTTTGCATCCTTAGCAGTGGAGCCTCCACACTGAGCTTTCCTTAACTAACAAGATGGTTTTTGAAACCAGTGAAAACCAATCAGTGTGGTCCAGGACCTGGCAACCTAGGTGATGATTAAACTTATGACAGGGGAAAGGAATTCCAAAGTTCAAACAATGTTCAAGCCTGAAAGACCATCAGAAACCCTGGAGACCACAGCTCTTAGCTGGAAGACCCTTGCCCATAATGAACCCCTCACCTTCTGAGCATGCATAATCAATTCCTCACCTCACCATGAGGGTGGTGAGACACCGGCACAGGTTGCCCAGGGAGGTGGTGGAAGCCTCATCCCTGGAGGTTTTTAAGGCCAGGCTGGATGTGGCTGTGAGGTGTCCCTGCCCAAGGCAGGGGGGTGGAACTGGATGATCCTTGAGGTCCCTTCCAACCCTGACAATTCTATGATTCTGACTTTAAGAGAAGCTGGATGTTGTATCCAAGGGTAATGGAAACTGTTAATTGTTTAATGCACATTTAAAACATGGGGAAAGAGGGATTTTGATTTGAGTACTTACAGACACAAAATGGAGAAGCACAGAATCCCTCAGCACAACCTTCACACTCTTCTCCCTGGAAATTCAGCTTACACAAGCAGCGGCCAGAGCCTTCCTCACAGCCCTCTGCACGCTCCCAGGGACAACTGCAGGCTGAGGAAGGATCAGCAATTAGCACTCCTTGGAAAAGAATTAATTAGCTTTTTACAGCAGAGTGGATTTCAGCTGGAGGGCTGGATTTGTGGGAATGCCCCCAGCACCCAAACTTGCACAGCTCTGTAATAAAGAAATGCCTGCTCCTTTAATGTGAAGACTTTGAGTCCTGATTTGGGTGACAGTGGCACAGGCCACAGCAGCATGGCTGATTCAACACTGCACTGCTGGGAGGCAAGGGGAAAGCTGGCTGCTGCCTGTCCCCTCTGCTGGAATTGCTCGGTGGTGGCTGCCCATTGTGCTGCTGATAATATGTTGCCAGGAGTGAAAAAAACAACAAGCAAGGAGTTTCAAGTGCTGGTAGATGAGGAAGTGAACAGCAGCTTTGATTAGTGAGTACAAGTCCTCTGTGTAGCTCTGTTCACTGTGGTTTCCTCCCTCTCTGGCCGTTTTCAGCAGGCTGAATCAGCAGCACCACATCCTGCATGTGAATCAAACCAATAGTAACCCACCACGAGCCCTCATCTGCTGTTCCAGGGCAGGCAGGGAGCCTTACAGCCCCGCTAATTTCACATCCACTTCTGCAGGAAAATGCTGTTCCAGTGCAGTTCACAACACCATGGGCACTATGAAACCGTTGCTGCTCAGCTGTTGAAGTCAAACTGCAAAGGTTATGCTGCTTTATTGCTGGTGTTTAAATGTGTTACTTTCAAGGGCTGGAACATCTTGGCTATGAGGATAGGCTGGGGGTTGTTCAGTCTGGAGAAGACTTCAGCTGCCTTCCAATAACTGAAGGGAGCCTACAGGAAGGCTGCAGAAGGACTTTTTCTGAGGGTGTCTGGAGACAGGACAAGGAGGGATGGTTTGAAGCTGGGGGAGAGCAGGGTTAGACTGGAGCTTAGGAGGAATTTCTTCAGTATGAGGGTGGTGAGACTCTGCAATAGGTTGCCCAGAGAGATCGTGGATGCCCCCTCCCTGAAAGTTTCAAGACCAGGTTGGATAAGGCCTTGAGCAACCAAGTCTAGTTGAGAGGCATCCTGCCCATGCAGGGAGGTTGGGGTAGACGATCTCAGAGGTCCCTTCCAAGAGTAAGCCACTCTGAGATTCTATGTTTCTCCAGTTGAGCAGCTGAAATGCAGTTTTATTCAGCCATTTCCGCCCCCCCCCCCCCTCCCTGCAGATTTACAGCTGTGTTTCTGGAGAGTTGATTTAGCTATTCATGCCTTAACTTTCAAAATTAATTACAAGAAAGTTCTTCCCTGACATGGTTCTCAAGCCCTGGCACAGGCTGCCCAGGGAGGTGGTTGAATCCCCATCCCTGGAGGTGTTTCAAAGAGGCAGGAATGTGGTGCTGAGGGACCTGGTTTAGCACCAGCAAGTTAGAGAATGGCTGGACTCAATGCTCTTAAAGGTCTTTTCCAACCAAAATGATCCTATGGTTCTATAGTTATAAAAGAATTTGTACAGAAAACAGACTATCAGTGCCAGCACTGAGCAAGGACTGGAGCCACTGCGTGCTAGGAAGATGACCTCAGAATTCTAGCCCCTGAGCATGGGGCCAAAAAGCTGCCAAGAGTACACAGCCCTGCTACATAATCAAGCACAGGGGCTATGAAATAGGAGTCCATCCTTGGAGCAATGGAGCAAGTGTCTCACAAAGGACTTGGCTTTTTGCTGCTCCTCAGAAATGGTGCTTGAAGGTAGGAATAGGAGTCTCTATGCCTAGTTCTCAGAGAATCCACAAGGAGTTTCATTGCTTCTTGTCAAATCCATTACACATGACTAAGGGAAAGGCTATCACAAACCACTCCAGCAGGATTCCCTACCCACCTGGGAGATAACTTTACAGAAGTAACTTTTTTCATCTGGAACAAAGTGTCTTGCACAAGCATGAAACACAGAACAAAGGTGGTGAAACTGAAACCTGCCACTTCCTTTTAGCAAGGCTGCTTGAATTTTCTCACAGGTAATTAGTGACAGAACAAGAGGGCATGACCTCAAGCTGTGACTGGGTAGGTTTAGACTGGACAGTAGGAAGAATTTTTTCCCAGCCAGATTGGTCAGGCATTGGAATGTGCTGCCCAGGGAGGTGGTGGAGTGTTTAAAGGTCTTTTGGATGTGGTGCTTGGGGCTATGGTTTAGGTGTGAACCTTGTGGAGTAGGGTTCTGGGTTGGACTTGGTGATCCTGAGGGTCTTTTCCAACCTGAATGTTTCTGTCATTTCTGTGAATTTCTGGAGTCCAAATGTCATGTACAGGGCAGGACATGTCATTTCCTCATTCATGCTGTTCTGACTTCCTACAAGCCCTTGAGGATTTTTGGGCTGTGTAGAGCATGCTGGTTTAGAGGTGTGCACTGCAACAGAAGGCACTGTTCTCTTGAAACACTCCTCTGAGTACCCAGCCCTGCTCAGCAGGAGTAAGGCAGAGGGGATGGGAGTCAGCCAGAGGGCCTGACTGACACCTGGCAGATTTCAGAAGCCTGCCAGCATCAGACAATCCTTGCCTTTCAAAAAGTGTCGTCCTGAGAGGTGTTTTGATACAGAGTATTTCCCAAGGCGGTAGTGGTGATTGCCATGACATGTACAGAAGTATTGCTACTTGACTCACAGGAAGAGAGATGTTTTTCTTGACAGGGATAAGTTGCTGCTACTAAAAGTAGAGTGTAGCCCCATTCTTTAGTGTGCTAGCACGGCCAGGGGAAGGGAAGTCTGATCCTTTTATGGGAGCAGCTGTAGCACCAGGCTGGCTGACAGGCAGCAAACCCAGGTTGTAAATAATAGCTTTAATTTTCACCTGAACTTAAGCACAACAAAGAAAGCCTCTTCTGGGAAAGGAGGCTGAAAGCAACGTGGGTGTATTTTTAGTGTCCAGGTACCTCACCACTTCGGATTGGAATGGATATTTATTCCTCTTGATTGGAAACACCTGCCAGACTAGCCTGTGTCTAAGCCAAACTTCCAAAACACTGATTTTTCCTCCAGCATGATGGGAGAGTTAGGATCATAGAATTGTAAGGGTTGGAAGGGACCTCAAGGCTCATCCAGTTCCACCCCCCTGCCATGGGCAGGGATACCTCACACCACAGCAGGTTGCTCACAGCCACATCCAGCCTGGCTGGAAAAACCTCCAGGGATGAGGCTTCCACCACCTCCCTGGGCAACCTGTGCTAGTTTCTCACCACCCTCCTGGGGAAGAATTTCTTCCTAACATCCAATATGTAAATTCCCTGAAACCCCAGTTTCCTAGACTGGCACTGGGCAGGTTCCAAAATTACCATCATATGAATGAGGAACTACAACCTCTCTGCCAGTGACCTCAGCTAGTGACTAAAATCACATTTTTTAAAACATAAAATTTAACCTCCCTGAAAAGGGAAAGCTGCATTACTGAAGGAAGACTGCAATATCAAAGGGTTCTGCTGGCCTCAGGGCTGTGCAGGGCAGGCATCAGGGCTGTGGAGAGCCAGCCTCAGGGCTGCGCAGAGCAGGCCTCAGGGCTGTGCAGAGCTAACCTCAGGGCTATGCATAGCTGGCCTCAGGGCTGTGCAGAACTGGCCTCAGGGCTGCGCAGAGCAGGCCTCAGGGCTGCGCAGAGCAGGCCTCAGAGCTGTGCAGAACTGGCCTCAGGGCTGTGCAGAGCTAACCTCAGGGCTGCGCAGAGCAGGCCTCAGGGCTGCGCAGAGCAGGCCTCAGAGCTGTGCAGAACTGGCCTCAGGGCTGTGCAGGGCTGGCCTCAGGGCTGTGCAGAGCTAACCTCAGGGCTGTGCAGGGCTGGCCTCAGGGCTGTGCAGGGCTGGCCTCAGGGCTGTGCAGGGCTGGCCTCAGGGCTGTGGAGAGCCGGCCTCAGGGCTGTGGAGAGCCGGCCTCAGGGCTGTGCAGGGCTGGCCTCAGGGCTGTGCAGAATTGGCATCATGGATGTGCAAAACTGGCACCAGGGATGTGCAGAACGGGCATTAGGGATGTCCAGGGCTGGCCTCAGGGTTGTGGAGAGCCAGCCTCAGGGCTGTGCATAGCTGGCCTCAGGGCTATGCAGAACTGGCCTCACGGCTGCGCAGGGGTGGCCTCAGAGCTGTACAGGGCTGGCCTCAGGGCTGTGCCGGGCTGGCCTTAGGGCTGTGCCGGCCTGGCCTCAGGGCTGTGCAGGGCTGGCCTCAGGGCTGTGCAGAGCAGGCCTCATTAGGGTTGGTGTTCCTGGGCAGAGGACACACAAGGACGAGTATCGGAAGGATGGAGCGAGACTCTCCTCAGTGTCCAGTGACAGGACAGGGGCAATGGACACAAATTGGAACACAGGAGACTGCACATAAACATGAAGAATAAATTTTTCACTTTGAGGGTGGCAGACTGCCCAGAAAGGCTGTGGAGTCTCCATCTCTGGAAGCATTCTGAACTCGTCTGGACCTGTTCCTCTGTGATTTACTCTAGGCGATTCTGCTCTTGCCGGTTGTTGGACTCGACGATCTCCAGAGGTCCTTCCTACCCTCACCATGCTGTCACTCGGCGACGGACTGCTGAGCGCTCTGCGGGGAACTCAACCAGAGCCATTACCCACCCAAGCACTGACCCAAGCACCGACCCAGGCCC
>VXBD01007251.1:15769-61110 GCA_013399975.1 Indicator maculatus
CACCCGCGACTGCTCTCCGGGCGCCTTCCCCCAACACGGCCCCGAGCGTCCCCCGGCAGCGGCCCGGCCTCCGCGCACCTGTCCCTGTCACCTACCTGCGCGGCCGCGCCGGCCCCGCTCTCCTCTCTGGGTGGCGGCGGTTGCTCCTCCGCCCCCGGGTTAGCCGGGCGACGGGGCCGTGGGGCGCGCAGGACCCCTAACTCTGGACAGGGGGCTTGGAGCCGCCAGCTTCACCCTGCTCAGCTGCTCGGAGCGCGGAGGCTTGGTACCCACGGTTGCCGCCTCTGTCAGTGCTGCCGTGGGGAAGGGACACGGGCGATTCGCTCTGTGGGGCCTGGGGATGCGCTTTGCGGGGTCTTCGTGAGGCTGCAGGGGTCGGGGTGGGTCGGTGCTGCTGTGGAAGGTGCCTGCCGCCCTGCTGAAGGGGTGGGCGAGGGCTGGGCAGCGGGGCCCTCGATAGTGCTGGGCGCGTTTTGCTAACGCGAACGGGCAAGCACACAACGTGCGCCCGGGGATTCGCTCCGGTCCTCCTCTGTGAGCTGCTGCAGGCTTCAGCCTCCAAACGGCTACCGACAAAAGGTTCTGGAGCGCTGCTGTGGTTATCTGCAGGCTGCAAGATGCCGTTCGTAATCCCTGCATACATCATGGCTAGGTTTGAAAGTTAAGCAGTCATGGGGAGAAATGGCATTGACACAGCTGTGCCAGGCAGGCATGGAGCACAAGAAAGGATTGCCCATACCTGCCCTTGTTTGTTTCCCTGAGGACTGATGTCTTCCAGCCAAGCTTGATCTGTTGTAATCCTGCATATGTTCTAAATAATTAATAGCACTATACTGCTGTTGTCTGTGTGATTAAAAAAGACTTCAAAGTAGCACTCTGTACTGATGATGTATTTATGTACTTAAATCTTACTTACAGAAAGGATGTTTGGAGGTAGACTGTGGGGAGTGAGACAAATTAAGGAAGTTCCCCTTAAGAATAATGAAGTAATAACTAAAATGTACCTGCCACAGCCTAATGTTAAACATGTTTACACATGTGCTTAACACTGGGGGTGTCTGTTGATGACAAACTTCCCAGGAGCCAGCAATGGTCTCTGGCAGCCTAGCAGGCAGCTGTGTGCTGAGCTGCATCCAGAGCAGCACAGGGTGGGGATTCTGCCCCTCTGCTCTGCTGAGACCCCACCTGCAGCACTGCCTCCGGTTCTGGGGCTCCCAGCACAAGGACCTGGAGCTGCTGGAGAGGGTCCAGAGGAGGCTGCGAAGATGATCAGAGGGCTGGAGACCCTCCCTTACAGTGACAGGCTGAGAGAGTTGTGGCTGTTTAGCCTGGAGAAGAGAAGGCTCTGGGGAGACCTTAGAGCAGCCTTGCCTGAAGGGGGCTGCAGGATAGCTGGGAAGGGACAAAGGCTTGTAGTGACAGGACAAGGGGTAATGGCTTTGAGCTGGACGAGGGGAGATTTAGACTGGAGATTAGGGTGGTGAGACACTGAAACAGGTTGCCCAGGGAGGCTGTCCCTTAACTGGAAGTGTGCCAGGTTGGGTGAGGCCTTGAGCAACTTGGACTAATGGGAGGTGTCCCTGCCCATGGCAGGGAGTTGGAACTGGGTGATCTTTAAGGTCCCTTTTAACACAAACCATTCTGTGATTCAATGTCCCTCTGTTTTTAGTGTACAATGCCATGTTATAATAATACCGAGCAGAATAAACTGGAATATAGCAGGTGACAGCATCCTGATTCTGCATTCCTCACATGCATAATCTGTAGCTCCCATTCATGTGAAGTTACTTATTTTTTGATTCAGTTGTTCCAGGTTTCTCAGGAGCTTCTTGGGTTGGTTGTTTTTATGCTGTGCATTGTTTTTGTGGTGCCAGTGAAGGAACACTTGCTCAAGTGGTTTCTTCTCCACTTGTATTGTGCCATTGCTTTCTCTCAGTGGAGTGAGTCTGGAATCAGTGTTGGACTTCTAAATGATTGATGCTTCTTAGATTGTATCGTGGTGCTAGGGAGTAAAATTGTTAAGATTCCTGTGTACAAAATGCAGTTTAATCCTCCTGTGAAAGGGTGAATAATGATCTTGTTCAAATTGTTCTCCTGGCCATCTAGAAGATTTATTACTTAAGGAGTTCTTAAATGCAGAAGCTTAGCCATATATATTTTTTCCCCAGGTGTGGGCTTTCTGATTTTTATCAAGAAGAAGCACCTTAAAGTTCAGTGCAGTGTTTGATCTTGGCCTTTAAAAGCTACCTGCAAGTAGTAAATAAGAATTTCTTCATTGAATTAAGTGGGTTTATGATTTAGAAATCGGTAACATCTGTGTTAAGTCTTAAATTACCCTGAGAATCTTCAGCCCTGTCTGCATCATGCCAAAATTTGTAGCAGGGTTCCTCTTGCTGTGAACTAATAGACTTCAATTGACCTGCAGATTAGCTGTGCCATATTAGGTGTAGAAGAGACAGCAGGGGATGTTCAGCTTCCTACATATTTGGGGTTTGGAGACAGCAGACAGCGAGGTTCACCTTTTTCCCCAGTGGTTTGTGATTCTGTATTTGTCTGGGATGTGTTCTTCTGACAAGGTCTCAAGTCATGCTGTTCTGTGTTTCTTTGTATACAGCCTGAAATGAGTATATTTGTGTTGCTCTATTTACAGATTGCATTGGGTTGGAAGGGACCCTCCAAGGTCATCTTGTCTAGCCCCTTTGCACTCAGCAGGGACCCTTCTAACTAGATCAGGCTGCCCAGGGCCACATCAGGTCTGGTCTTGAGTGGCTCCAGGGATGGAGCCATGACCACATCCCAGACAGCCTGTTCCAGTATTTCCCCAACCTTATGGTGCAGAACTTCCTCCTGATTTCCAACCTAAATCTTCCCTGCTCCACTTGCAAATCACTGCCCCTTGTCCTATCCCCACAGGCCATTCTGAACAGTCCCTCCCCAGCCTTCCTGTAGATCACCCTCAGATGTTGAAATGCAGTTCTAAGATCTCCCTTGAGCCTTCTCTTCTTCAGGCTGAACAGCCCCAGGTCTCTCAGCCTGTCCACACAGGGGAGGTTCTTCAGCCCTCTGATCATCTTTGTGACCTCTTATGAACCTGCTTCAGCAGGTTCATGTTTCTCTTATGTTGGGAGCCCCAGAGCAGAACACAGTACTCCAGGTGAGGTCTCAGCAGAGCAGAGGGGCAGCATCCCCTCTCCATCTCTGGCCAAGCTGCTTCTGATGCATCCCAGGCTGCTGCTGGTCTTCTGGGCTGCAAGGGCCCATTGCTGGCTTGTGTCCAGCTTCTCACCCACCAGCACCCACAAGCCCTTTCCTGGGCTCCCCAGCATTTGTGCTTGAAATTTAGAAATAGAACCCATCCTAAATGGGACTGATAAGCCAAATTGGGCAGCTTTTGGGACCTCTCTATAACTTAATGGAGATAATTGTAATTTGCAGCACAGGGGCTCCGAGATATCTGATGAACTGCAGCTTTTTAAACTTGATGCAGGTGTTTTGAATGACCTTCCTTACAGGTGGTGTTAATTCTATGCAGGTGGTTTAGTTCTGTTTTAGAAGCTTAACATTTATCAGATGAATCCTAGAAGGGAGGAATGGAATATTTTTTTTTCTCATGGAAACTGTTTAAAACCTACTAGACTATTTCAAAATTCACTGATTCAGCAAAACTGTTTCATTAGCTGCATCACTTAAACTAGTTAAGAATGTATCTTAGAAGCTATTGGTTTGGCTTCTGCTTTTTATTAATTTGCTTTTCTTCACTTGCCACCTGAAGGATCTTGTAAAAAGTCCATCCAAGTCAGTGCTGCTGTCTTTATGGGACAGTAGACAGCCTTGACAGGTCCAAGGGCAGCTGCCATTCCAAAGCAGGCAGGGTGTGTCTCTTTCTTCACTGTTCTGCAATTTTCCATTTTCCAGAAAACTGACTGATGAGTCCCAAATCAGTTGTATTTGAAAGGTCCTGAGGAAACCAGGGTAGAGAGTGCAGCTGTTTCATGTGTATAACCACACCAGTAAAGTCTTGCCTTTGAAGAGTGGTGGTGCTTTGATGTTCTGGGTGATAGAACAGCTCTGGTGCCCTCAACACAAGAAGGACGTGCTGCTGATCCAGCAAGTCCAGAGGAGGTCATGAAAATGATCAGGGCTTTGGAGCATCTCTGCTGCCAGGACAGGCTGAGGGAGCTGGGGGTGTTCAGCCTCGAGAAGGCTCTGAAGGGACCTTCCAGTACCTCAAGGGGGCTTGTAGGAAGGCTGCAGAGGGACTGTTTGCAAAGGCCTGACAGGAGGAGGAGCAATGGTTTGAAATAGAATCATAGAATTGTCAGGGTTGGAAGGGAACTCAGGATCATCTAGTTCCAAATCCCCTGCCATGGGCAGGGACACCTCACACTCCATCAGGTTGCTCACAGCCCCATCCAGCCTGGCCTTAAAAATCTCCAGGGATGAGGCTTCCACCACCTCCTGGGGCAACCTCTTCCAGTGTCTCACCACCCTAATGGGGAAGAATTGCTTCCTAACATCCAATCTGAATCTACCCATTTCTATTTTTGTTCCATTCCCTCCCAGTCCTATCACTCCCTGACACCCTCAAAAGTCCCTCCCCAACTTTCTTGCTGCCCCCTTCAGATGCTGGAAGGCCACAAGAAGGTCTCCTGGGAGCCTTCTCTTCTCCAGACTGAACAGCCCCAACTCTCTCAGGCTGTCTCCAGAGAAGAGCAGATTTAGATTGGACATTAGGAAGAAGTTCTTTACCAGGAGGGTGGTGGAACACTGGAACAGGTTGCCCAGGGAGGTGGTTGAGGTGCCATCCTTGGAGATATTCAACTCAGGCTTGACAGGGCTCTGGGCATCCTGATCCTAGTGGAGGATGTTCCTGCTTACTACAGGGGTGTTGGACTAGGTGGCCTTTGGAGGTCCCTTCCAACCCAAAGCATTCTATATTCTGTGACATGGGAGAGTAGTGTTTTGTCTGGTGGTGTTTAGGGCTTGTGTATATCTAGAACCTGAAACAGTAAGGTAAAAGTGGCTGTTTGTGGGATACAAAATGTAACTGGAACTGCATTGGCTATCACTGTGAGGCAGTTAAATCTGTCAGGTGACAGTTTTGTTTTGCTCTAAGTTATGCTTGAGGAAAATCCCAGGGTTTGAAGTAGCACCTGCAAGTAGCACCAAAGTCTGCATGTGTATTTTTGTGAGTTCTTTAGGAAGTCCAGGTCCTCTACCTGCTGGTGCTGACAATGTTCTGAACATGAATCAGATACCAGTGGGTGTAATGGTTTCATAAATGTGCAGCAGGCAGCAGCACTGCCCTTAGTGCTTGTATCTGTGTCAGGGCCCCACAGTGCCAGCTCCCTTTTGAAACTGTCAGGTATCAGCCTTTCTATCAGCTTGAACAATGCTGACACCATCCCTGTTCTCATCAGTTTAAACTCTGAGTAGCTGTGAAAGCTGCAGGGCACATGGAGGTTAACCAAGGACACAGGCATGGAGATGGAGCCATGGCATGGTATCATTTGGTGAACCACTGGCAGGAAGGCTGGAATTGGAGTGCTCTTTAGTTTTCAGATTCTTCACTTCTTAAGAGCATTTGCAATTCAAAAACTGATTTTAAAACTTCCTCCAGCTAAGAGGAGAGAAGACAGTGTCAGATAAAATCAGGAGCTTTTTAGCTGCATGTTGACTCACAACATAAAGCATAAAATCAGGGATATTATCTCACAAGAATCCAACAATCTTCTGTCTCCTGCCAGGGAAGCATTTGACTCTGTGCATGAATGACTCTTCTGAGAAGGCTTGATACAGTTTTCAGCTTGCATCTGAATAAAAAGAGCAATGGTACAAGATGGGTAGGTACTGTGTATGTAATAAGGTCATCTCCAAAGAAGCAAATGAAGATGATGTAGATGAAATGTGATTCTAAGATAAAATGTGCAAAAACATGAAGAATGGGGTCAGTATAGGAAAGCATCCTGTACATCCTGCTGGGATAAAGCAGGTTATGGAGAGGAGTGGGAAGTGGGAGCAAATGGGAAAGGGAGAGAAAGGGCAGTGGTATCCTGGGCTGTATCAGTAGAAGCATGGCCAACAGCTTGAGAGAAGCGATTCTGCCACCCTGCTCTGCTGAGACCTCACCTGGAGTACTGTGGGACTCCCAACACAAGAGGAATGGAACTGATGGAGTGGGTCCAGAATTGGGCCACAAAGAGGATCAGAGGGCTGGAGAACCTCTGCTACAAACAGGCTGGGAGAACGTGGGCTGTTCAGCCTGGAAAAGAGAAGGCTCTGGGGAGATCTTAGGGCTACATTTCAGTATCTAAAGGGGACCTACAGGAAGGCTGGGGAGAGACTGTTTAGAAGAGCCTGTAGAACTAGAGCAAGGGGCAGTGGTTTGAAACTGGAGCAGGAGAGATTTAGGTTTGACATTAGGGAGCTCAGTGAGGGTGGTGAGACACTGGAACAGGTTGCCCAGGGATGTGGTTGAAGCCTCATCCCTGGAAACACTGGAGGTCAAACTTGATGTGTCTCTGGGCAGCCTGCTCTAGTTAGAGGTGTCCCTGCTGACGGCAGGAGGGGTAGGCAAGATGACTTCTGAGGGTCCCTCCCAACCCAATGCAATCTGTGAATCGTTGCTTTAAAAGCTGCAGTACTTCACATTGTGATGTTGCAGTGTAGGTACTGACCCACAGTCTGCAGTAGTGGACAGAAATCCCACTGTGGGTAAGTCTGTGAACCTAGCCGCAGTTGGAGCCCATTTGTGGCTCCAAAGACTTTTGACCCGAATGGAAGCTGAGACGAGGTGACATTAAGCCAGCACTGATCAGCAGGTAGATTATGGCCCATGTATGGGCAATTTAACTGCTGTTGGAATTCTTGTTTATGGAGCTCAGCGAGTTTTAAGAACAAGACTCAAGTGATTTAGGGGATATTTTGGTAGCTTCTGTAAACATAAGGACAGCTGGGTGGGAACTGACAGCTGGGAGAAGGATGATGGCATCTTGATTGGAAGTGTGAGAAGAAGTCATGAGTGCCCTAGTAGTGACCCTGTGTGCTTTTGTTTGTCACAGTGACAGGCAGCTGAGCAGATGCTAGATGGAGGAATAGATAGAAGAGTTGTGTGAGAGAAGGGATTTTAGCAGCAGTGTTTTAAATGTGTACCTAAGTGAGGTAAGGTCCCATGCAGAGGGACCTGCACAGGCTGAAGGAGTGGGCTGAGGAGAATCACATGAGGTTCAGTAGGGCAAAGTGCAAGGTGGTGCATCTAGGTCAGGACAATCCTCAATACCAATGTAGGCTGGGGGATGATGAGATTGAGAGTAGCCCTGCAGAAAAAGACTTAGGGGTGCTGGTGGGTCAGAAGCTAGACATGAGCCAGCAATGGGCCCTTGCAGCCCAGAAGGCCCATGGCAGCCTGGGCTGCATCAAAAGCAGTGTGGCCAGCAGGTAGAGAGAGGTGATTCTGCTCCTCTACTCTGGGGAGACCTCACCTGGGGTACTGTGTCCAGCTATGGGACCCCAAACATAAAAGACAAGACAAGAGTGGGTCCAGAGGAGGCCTCAAAGATAATCAGCGGGCAGGAGCACCTCTCCTATGGGGACAGGCTGAGAGAGCTTAGGCTGTTCAGCCTGGAGAAGAGGAGGCTCCAGGGAGACCTTATAACTATATTTCAGTATCTGAAGAGAACCTGCAGGAGGGCTGGGGAGGGACTGTTTAGAAGGGCCTGTGGGGATAGGATGAGGGGCAGTGGTTTGAAACGAGCAGGGTAGATTAAGTTGGACATCAGGGGAAGCTCTTCACAATGAGAGTGGTGAAATACTGCAACAGGCTGCACAGGGATGTGGTTGAGGCCCAGTCCCTGGAGACATTCAAGACCAGACTTGATGTGTCCCTGGGCAGCTTCATCTAGTTGGAGATATCCCTGCTGAGTGGAGAGGGGCTGGACAAAATGACCTTTGAGGGTCCCTTCCAACCCAATGTGAAAATTGCTCAATGCTAGGCAGAGCCTGGTAAGAGTGATCCAGGTAAAACCAGCCTCAGTTTCCCAGTGGTGCTGATGGATTGGAAAGATTTGAAGTGTTCTGCAGTCGAAGTCTTTCAGGATCTGAATACATAGAGATGGATGTGACAGTGCTGTGGCTATCATGCCAGAGATGTGTTGTCACCAAAGGAAGTGGTGAAGATGACAGAAGGAGGCTGAGAGATCTGTTTAACATACAGAGCAAATTCAACAGCTCAGAGGTGGTAAGAAGTTACCTGGTGTCAGATAAGCTGCAATAGTTTATCTTCAGAAGTAGTTTCAGTCAGGTTGGTGAAGCTGTGGTGGAAAAAGATTTTGCAAAGTGTAAGGGAAGGACAAGGAAGCTGGTGAGGGGTTTGGAGAGCAGGTCTTAGGAGGAGGGGCTGAGGGAGCTGGGGTTGTTTAGCCTGAAGAGGAGGAGACTGAGAAGAGACTTCATTGCTCTCTACAGATACCTGAAAGTAGGTTGGAGTGAGGCTGGTGTTGGTCTCTTCTCCAGAGTAACTAATGACAGAACAAGAGGAAATGGCCTCAAGCTGCACCAGGGGAAGTTTGGGTTGAATATGGAGAAGAATTTCTTTGCTGCAAGAGTGGTCAGGGATTGGAACAAGCTGCCCAGGGAGGTGGTGGAGACCCCACCCCTGGAGGTGTTAAAAAAATGAGGTGTGGCACTCTGGGACATGGTTCAGTGGTCATGGAGGTTTTGGATAGAAGGTTGGGCTGGATGATCTTAGAGGACTTCTACAACCTTAATGATTCTGTGATTCTAAGAGTGTGCAGCTGGACAGCAAAGATCAGTTGCTATACTGGGACTGTGTGTTTAGGTTGGATGTTAGAAGAAACTTCTTAACTGAAAGGATTCTCAAAGCCTGGCACAGGCTGTCCAGGGAGCTGGTTGAATCCCCATCCCTGGGGGTGTTTCAGAAAGGTAGAGATGTGGTCCTGAGGGACAGGATTTAGCACCAGTCTTGGTAGAGTTAGATGTTGCGGGCCTTGCAGGAGCTTTGAGTTTAAAACCAGTATATCAGAAGCTGCTTTAGACAACGCTTTCAAGGACACTGTGCCTTTCATGCGATTGAAGAAGAAAAACAAGGCCACAAAACCTTTTGGTATGCGGGCAAGAACAAAAACAGCAGGACATCTGGGCAGGAAGATCCTAATTAACGTAGAAGATAGTGAACTAACATTTCAGAATGTATCTGGGACTATAATTATACCTTAACTTGTAGCCTCTGATACTGTAACCAATAGAAATGAAGTAAATAAGGGAACTAAGGGGAAACTAGGTATATAAGGAAGGATGGGAAAATTATTAAAGGAGGAACACTTATTGCATGCTGTGTGTGCGTTGTTTCTCGTCTTTCCCTTGCCGCCGCCAACAGTTAGAGAATTATTGGACTGGATGAACTTTAAGGTCACCTCCAATCAGAACAATTCTGATTCTGTGAAGATCTGGCCTTATGTTTGTAGCCTCACATGTCAGTTTTAGAGTCTATTCTACAGTACCCTGTATGGAATAATGACCAAAGGATTTCTATGTTGTGGCAGTAAATTCCTGTCCTTTATGACTTTATAAAGCCATAAAGACCCCTTCGTAAGTGTTGGGTTGAGCAACCTGGTCTAGTGGAAGGTGTCCCCTGCTCATGACAGGGGGTTGGAATTATATGACCTTTAAGGCCCCCTCCAACCCAAGCCAGTGTATGATACACAGGTTTACATATTTCTGCTTGCTTTAAAATATTCAGTAGCTGCTTCTGTGTTTATCTCAACTTCCATAAATTCTTAATTTTTCATTAGGCTTTCCTCTCCCAATTTGGAGGAAAATAATTTGTTTTGTTTCAAGTTGAGCATTGCTCTCAGCATGCTGAGTGGAATTCTTAGTGGTGTGTGGTTTCTAGCTGCAGTGCCTCGAAGAGCAGGGAGGAAATGTTGCTGGATTAATTACATGATGTAAATTTAAACCTGAGTGAGGCTGTAGTAGCTTTAGAAACTAATGTGTTTGGAAGTGAATACTCCCATGGAAATGGCTGCAGAAGTAAGAGAATACTGAGGAGGAATGGAGCTTGCTTCTGTTGTGCTTCAGTTCTGATTGATTTTTTTTTTTTTTTTAATGGTAAAAGGGAGGTTGTGTTATCTCAGCCTTATTAAGCCAATGCTTGAGTGTTACCATCTTATGTGAAAATGGGGCATGGCAAGCACCTCTCTTCTGAAAGTGAATGGACATCCCAGATGCCATGAAATGAAATGAATTAGGATTTGTTGGGAGATTGGATAACACCAACTGAGATACCTGGAAGAGAGGTGTGCTCCAGTGCTCTTAAAAGCTTGTGACTGAAGTTTAATTATGCATACTGACCTTAGTGGTAGAAGATCGTAGAATGGGTTTGGTTATTAAGGACCTCCAAGATCATTGAATCCATGGCCATTATACCATGTCCCCAAGTGCCATGGCCACACATTCCTTGAAGTCCACCAGGTGGTGGAGTCCCCACCATACTGGGCAGCCTCTTCCAATCCCTGACCACTCTTGCAGCAAAGAAATTTTACCTAATCTCCAACCTAACCCTCCCCGGCACAATTTCACGCCATGTCCTCTCCTTCTGTCACCTGGGACTAGGGTAAGAAAGCTGGGGAGGGGCCTGGAGCACAGCCCTGTGAGGAAAGGCTGAGGCAGCTGGGGTTGTTTATCCTGGAGAAGAGGAGGCTCAGGGCAGACCTCATTGCTCTCTACAACTACCTGAAGGGAGGTGGCAGCCAGGTGGGGGTTGGGCTCCTCTCCCGTGCAAGCAGCACCAGAACAAGAGGACACAGTCTCAAGCTGCACCAGGGGAGGTTTAGGTTGGATGTTAGGAAGAAATTCTTCCCAGAAAGAGAGATTGGCCATTGGGATGGGCTGCCCAGAGAGGTGGTGGAGTCACTGTCACTGGAAGTGTTTAAAATAAGCCTGGATGAGGCACTTGGTGCCATGGTTTAGTTGATTAGATGGTGTTGGATGATAGGTTGGACTTGATGATCTCAAAGGTCTTTTCCAACCTGGTTAATTCTGTAACAGTAAGTGAAAGCACTAGGGAGAAGAGCCCAACCTTCACCTCACTGCAACCTCCTTTCAGGGAGCTGTAGAGGGCAATGAGGTCTCCCCTCAGCCTCCTCTTCTCCACACTAAATTTTAAAACCTTTTTCTGTTTTATCTTGTAGGAATGGTGTTCACAGCACAGTTTCTTACAATAAAGATACCTTTTGAGTCCTAGCTTGATAGGTGAGGTGCAAACAGTGTTTTATAAAATATGTCTGGAGACTGGATTTTTATTCATTTTTGAGCTAATTAAGTGTCTTGAGATATTCCAGTCCCTGAAGGGGGCTACAAGAAGGCTGGGGAGGGACATATTACAGGGGCTTGCAATGACAGCATGAGGAGCAATGGCTTTGAGCTGGAAGAGGGAACATTGAGATTGGAGATTAGGGTGAAATTCCTTCCAATGAGGGCGGTGACACACTGGAACAGGTTGTCCAGGGAGGTTGTGGATGCCCCCTCAGCAGGGAGGTCCAGTGGAAAGTGTTCCTGCCCATGGCAAGGGTTGGAATTAGATGACCTTTAAGGTCCATTCCATCCGAAACCATTCTATGAATCTGTGTTTCCTTTACTTAATCGAGGTCATTGCTTTGACATAGTGAGGACAGCTCTAGCAGAGCAGTGTCCCAGTGTTCATTGGTATTCACTTCCACAGCACTGCCACTGGTTTGCTGTTAGTATTTTCTCCACTGCTGCCTCATCTTTTTTGTTTCTTTAACGACTTTGTGGAATCTGTCAAAAGATGTAAAATCTGTCTGGTGCTGAAGGTCACTCAGGAGGAGTTTGAGCTATAGATTGTTTTCATGGAACTGTGCTTTTCTCAGACACTTACTGTCAGCAAGAGTCATATCCCAGCACTTACTGGGACAGGACTGTGCCATTGCAAACTTTGTTGCTATCTCTCGAGGAGTAGTGAGATGCTGAAGAATTCATCCATCAGCATAATCATGAAGACTGAGCACAAAATGCCACTGTTCAAAATGGATTTCAGATGCTAGAATTACCTTGATAGGTCATCTTGCAAAGAGCTGCAGCTGTGGTCTCTCCCCAGTGGCTTGGTGGAAGCCTTGCTAGTTCAGTGCTGAAAGCAGCTCTGTGAAGAGCTCCTGCAGTGAAGTTACCATCTTCTGTTTGCCAGGCTCTGTGCTCTCACCAGCAGCAGCTCCCAGACAGCATAACACCATACACTATCTTTTCTAGCTTCAGGGTCCTTACGTGCTGCAGCCCATCTGTGCTGTAATGACAAAGCTTTTTATAGGCTGAGTGCAAGAAAATGGGAAAGAAATGATCTGCAACATGATGGAACTGTTAGAGAGGGGCTAGAGGAGGCCACGGAGGTGATCTTCTAGAGGGCTGGAAAACCTCCCCTGTGGGGAGAGGCTGAGAAAGTTGGGGATGTGCAGCCTGTAGAAGAGAAGGCTCCAGGGAGAGCTTAGAGCAGCCCTCCAGGAGCTGAAGAGGGCTCCAGGAGAGCTGGGGAGGGACTTTTGATAAGGGCTGGGAGTGACAGGACAATAGGACGTTTTGTTTTCTTTCCTCTTCAGGATGTAAATAACCTCCTCGTAATGTGTGCACATAGATATGTGAAGGTATTACAGAATCCTACGATGATTTGGGTTGGAAAGGACCTTGAAGATCACCCAGTTCCAGCCCCTTCCCATGGGCAAGGACACCTCCTATTGCACCAGACTGCTCAGGGCCTCATCCAGCCTGGCCTTGAACATCTCCAGGCAGGAGGCATCCCTGCACAACCTGTTCCAATGTCTCACCACCCTCACTGTAAAGAATTCTTTCCTACTGTCCACTCTCAGTCTCCCCTCTTCCATCTCAAAGCTGTTGTTCCTCACCCTGTCACTCCAAGCTCTTGTCAAAAGTCCCTTCCTGGGTTATGTTGCTGAGTTTGAGTGGCTTGTGCCTCTTTCAGAGGGATAAAAATTCACTTCAAAACTGTGGTCGTATTGTGCAGCTCTAATGAGAGTTTAATGCTTAGTGAATTTCCAGGTAGATGTTTGACAGGTATTCAGGTGCTCAAATCTGAGTTACTCCCTTAGAACAATTTCTTTGTATCCATGTGTGGTAGTGAAGTAACATTGTCAGTGGGGATGGAACACCTGTGGAAGGGGAGCTCTATGGAGAAGGACTTGGCAGTCCTGGTGGACATCATGTTGCCTGTGAGCCAGCAATGTGCTTTTGTGGCCAAGGAGGCTGATGCTTTCCTGGGCTGCCTTAAGAAGATTGTGGCCAGCAGGTTAAGGTAGCTTCTCCTCCCTCTCTACACTGCCCTAGTGAGGCCACATCCTGGAGTCCCAGGTCCAGTTCTGGGCTTCCTAGTTTAAAAGGGACATGGATATACTGCAGAGTCCACAAAGATGCTGAGGGGCCTGGAGCATCTCTGTGAGGAGGAAAGGCTGAGAGCCCTAGGGCCTGTTGAGCCTGGAGAAGAGCAGCTCCAGAGGTGATCTGATCAATGCTCAGCAAGAGCAAAAGGGCAGGGGTCAAGAGGATGGGGGCAGATTCTTGTCAGTGGTGCTCAGTGACAGAACAAAGGGCACAAACTGGAACCAGGAGGTACCACCTGAATATGAGGAAGAACTTTGGTGTGAGGGTGCTGGAGCCTGGAAAAGGCTGCCCAGAGAGGCTGTGGAATCTCTTTCTCAAGAGAGATTCCAACCCCCCCTGGCCATTGTGATCCTGGGCAAGCTGCTGTGGGGTGGCCTTGTTCTAGCAGGGGGGTTGGACTGGATGATCTCCAGAGCTCCCTTCCAACCCCCTGCTGCCATCCTCTGTAAGTGAATATTCAAGAAGTGTGTTCTAAGGATCCCCTACTGGGAAGTGCCAACCCAATTAACTATTTCTTATGTCTTTCAATTTTCCTGGTTGTATTCAGAGACTCCTGAGGTTGATTATCAGAATGAATTTGTAGTACTTTAACAGTTTTTTGTTGTGTCTGGCCTTCAGTATGACAGATTGATGATCTAGAGATGCCTACCTGCTTACTTCCCCAGAACTGCTTTCTCTCTGTGTATGGAGACCTAAGGAAGCACACAAATAAAGCATTTGGGTTATTTCTAAGCTTCCTTGAAGGTATGATGTAAGTGCAACTTTGTACATAAGGGCATAAATGTACACATTGCTTGTGCTGCTCTGTTCTGCACATTTTAGATCTGGGTGTTGATAATGCAGTTGGTGTGATCTTGAAAGGTGTGGTGAAGGTTATGTGCTCTGCAGTGTGACTCTCTGCTGCTGAATGGGTCCCACACACCTCACAAGTTAAAAAGTGGGTGATGAGAGGACCATGTCCTATCCTGCTGCAAGTGAACTGAGAGAGTTGGGGCTGTTCAGTCTGGAGAAGAGAAGGCTCCGAGGTGACCTTCTTGTGGCCTTCCAGTATCTGAAGGGGGCTCCAAGAAAGCTGGGGAGGGACTTTTTAGGCTATCAGGTAGTGACAGGACTGGGGGGAATAGAACAAAGCTGGAAGTGGGGAGATTCAGACTGGATGTACAGAAGTTCTTCCCCATGAGAGTGGTGAGAGCCTGGAATGGGTTGTCCAGGGAGGTGGTTGAGGTCCCATCCCTGGAGGTATTTAAGGCCAGGCTGGATGAGGCTCTGGCCAGCCTGATGTAGTGTGAGGTGTCCCTGCCCATGGCAGAGTTCCAACCCTGACTGATTCTATGATTCTAAGTGCCAGCTGCAGCCAGCAGAACTTGTGTGGCTGACTGATAGAATCATGGAATGGTTTGGGTTGGAAGGGACACAGCTGTTGGTGGAGAACAGACCAGGTATGGAAGAGCAGGAACACTTCCTGGCAGCTGTTCTTGTTGGCCAGCAAAGGGCAGAACACTCAACCTCGTTGTCTGCTGCAAAAATGAATGTAAAAATGTGGCAGGTTACATTGATCTGACATTTAAATGGATTGACAGGGTCACAGATGGCATTGAGTTGAAGAGAGCTGGATGGCCTCAAAGGTCATCTTGTCCAACCCCTCTGCACTAAGCAGGGACACCTCCAACTAGATCAGGCTGCCCAGGGCCTCATCAAGTCTGACCTTGAATGTCACCAGGGACTGGGCCTCAACCACATCCCTGTGCAGCTTGTTGCAGTATTTCACCACTCTCATTATGCAGAACTTCCTCCTGATGTCCAACGTAAATCTTCCCTGCTCCAGTTTCAATCCATTGCCCCTCATCCTATCTGTACTTGTAGCATCAGTGTTAGCTCTCCTTAAATCCTTGAAGTTAATGTTTTTATGTAACCTGGCAGTCTTAACACCCTGATGGGGAAGAGTTGCTTCCTAATGGCTCATCTAAATCCTGCTTCTTCCAGTTTGCTTCTTCATGCCATTGTCAAAAGTACCTCCTCAGCTCCCCTGTAGCTTCCTTCAGGTACTGGAAGGCTGCTCTAAGGTCTCCCCAGAGCCTTCTCCAGGCTGAACAGCCCCAGCTCTCTCAGCCTGTCCCCATAGCAGAGGTTCTCCAGCCCTTCTCTGAACCTACTCTTAACAGTTCCATGTCCTTCTTATACTGGGGGCTCCATAGCTGGGCCCAGAACTGCAGGTGGGGTCTCAGCAGTGTGCAGCAGAGGGGCAGAATCCTCTCCCTCTACCTGCTGCCCATGCTGCTGAGCATCAACCCAGGACATGGCTGGCTCTGGGCTCCAGCACTTGGTGCTGGCTCATGTTGAGATTCTCCTCACCCAGCACCCCCAAGTTCTTCTCCTCATCACTGCTCTCTGTCCATTCTCCACCCAGCCTGGATCTGTGCTTGGCCTTGCTCTGAGCCAGGTACAGGACCTTGCCATTGGCTGTGTTGAACTTCATAAAGCTGCCTCTGGCCACCTCTCCAGCCTGTCAAGGTCCCTCTGGATGCTATCCCTTCCCTCCAGCATGGAAGTTGCACCACACAGCTTGGTGCCCTCAGCAGAGGTGCTGAGGGTGCCTGGATCCCGCTGTCCATACTGCCAGCAGAGATGTTAAACCAGCACCAGTCCCAGTGCAGCCCCCTGAGGAACACCACTCTTCACTTGTTTCCACTTAGACCTTGAGCCATTGACTGTTACTCTTTGAGTGAAATCATCAAGCTGAGTGTTCCACTTTCTCTGCTTGAAAAATTAGTTTTTCAGTTCAGTAAAAGTATGAAACTTTGAAATTCTGTCCTGTATTGCAGAATGATCTGATTGTAACTTGCTGCAGTTCCCCAGGATTTGTTTCCAGCTGTTTCATTTCAAGTCAGGAAATGCAACATGTACAGATATGTGAAATAAGAGTAACTGCCTTTTATTTCCCTTACAGGAACCAGAGCCCATTAATGAGTTTTGGGGCCAGCTTTGTCAGTTTTCTGGTGAGTAGATGGGAGCAGAGAGCATCCACCTCTTCCTGTGGGTAATGTTTGCATGTGCATGAGGTGTTCATCAAGGTGGATATTCTTAATTTGTCTCTTTTTATGAGATTTGATTCATTTTCCCCTACAGTTTTAGATGAGGAGTAGCTAGAAAACAAATCATTATGTTATATAAAGCTTGTTTACTTCATGGTTTAAATAGAAAGCCAAGGTTCTGCTCTTCAGCCTCTCAAATGTATGAATTATTGATGTGTCCTGTTAACAGAGCCAGAATAAAACTCTTGAATGCTCAGTAGAGGTGGTATTAAAATAATCCTCATGAATGCCATTTTCCTGCCAGCTTCTTTGATATTGAACTTCTCTCCATCCACACTACTGTGTGAAATCTGTTAATTCTTAATTAGCTCTTCAGTGTGAGGATGGTGAGACACTGGAATAGAGTGGTTGTGGATGCTCCCTCCCTGGAGGTGTTCAGGGTGAGGTTGGATGAGGCCTTGGGTAGCCAAATCTAGTTGAGAGGCATCCCTGCCCATGGCAGGGGGGTTGCTGTAGGTGATCTCTGAAGTCCTTTCCAACCTGAGCCATTCTGTGAATTCCATCCATTCACATTGCTTCCTCTTTGAATGGACAAAGAACTGAGAATATTGGCTGACAGGATTTGTAATGAGCAACTTAGGTCTGTTAAATGTTTCTTTTCTGGTGTTTTTGTAATGTATTAAAAATGATAATTTATGCAAAAACTCAGCAGATGTCTTAGAAAATGTTTGGATCTTATTCTTGAACCTGTCCTTATTCTGATTTTGCTGCTTAATCTTCAATCACACCAGAAATTATCCATGGTAATACTCTTTTAAAAGACAGAATTTATTATAATATGCCAGAAATAGAGAAGTTGTAAAAGAAATTAATTTGAATTCTCTATTGTCTCTGTAGAATATCCCATAGGGAAAAATATATTGGATAGGAAGCCTCCTGGGGCATGTGCTTGCTTTTAAGTCAGTGGAGAGGAGAAAGGAAAGAGGGAGAATCTCTCAGGCTTGCTGCTGTCATGTGCTGAACCAGTGGAACATGACTGCAGCAGCAGTGGATCTTGAAACTCTCTTGCTTAGCTACTGTTCTAAAGATAGCAGCCACACTTCGTGGGCCTGTGTCATTCAGAGCTTTTGTTTAATAAAGCATCAAGAAAAGCAGTCACTTGGTCTGAAATGCTTTCTAAATTGGTTCAGCAGGAGCTGGAGTTGGCTGCACTTTTTTTTTTTTCTTTGCTACATGTAGAATCACAGAGTGGGTTTTGCTTGAAAAGATCTTTAAGGTCCAGCCTTAAGGCTGGGGCTAAACCATATCCCTCAGCACCACATCTCTGCCTCTTTGAAACACCTCCAGGGATGGGGATTCAACCACCTCCCTTGGGCAGCCTGTTCCAGTGGTTGAGAATCCTATCAGGGAAGAGGTTTCTTCTGCTGTCCAACCTAAACCTCCCCTGCTGCAACTTGAAGCAGTTTCCTCATATCCTGTCTTTTGTAACATAGGAGAAGAGACCAACCCCCACCTAATTCCAGCCTCATTTTGAGGGAGTTTTAGAAAGGCAGAAAGTCTCCCTTCAGCCTCCTTTTCTCCAAAGAAATATGATTCATAGATTCACAGAATTGTTTGGGTTGGAAAAGACCTCTAAGGTCAAGTCCAACTGTCAACCCAACACCATCATGGTCATTAAACCATGTCCCCAAGTGCCATGGCCACAGGTTTCTTGAACACCTCCAGGGATGGGGACTCTACCACCTCCTTGGGCAGCCTGTTCCAATCCCTGACCACTCTTGCAGCAAAGACATTTTTCCTCATCTCCAATGTAATCCTCCCATGCCACAATTTCAGGCCATTTCTTCTTGTTGTATCACTTGACCCTAGGGAGAAGAAACCAAGCCCCATCTCACTGCAACCTCCTCTCAGGGAGCTGTAGAGAGAGAATTATAGGAACTGTGGCTGGTAATTCCCAAAGTGATCAGCTGCTAGGTGTCAGGGACTCTGGAGGGTTGTTAATTCTCTGGGTGGATTGCAGCCAAGCCATACCTGTGCAGGTGCAAATCACACCTTGCAGTCACTGAAATGGGCTTGCAGGAATTCTTCTCCTTAATGTGATATGCCAGCATGTTCAGTTTGACTGCAGGTGAAGCTTTAAGAGGATTGAGGACTTAGTATGGTTATGATCTGTCTGCAAGTTTTGTGCACTGCCTTCATCAGTGACCTGGGTGAGGGGATTGAGTGGAGCCTCAGCAGGCTTGCTGATGATATGGAACTGGGAGGGGTGGCTGACACCCCTCAGGCTGTGCTCCCATCCAACAAGAGCTGGACAGGCTGAGAGCTGGGTGAAGGGGAACCTCATGAAGGCCAATGGCATCTTGGGGTGCATCAAGAATAGTGTGTCCAGCAGGGGGCAAGGCAGGTTCTCCTCCCCATCTACTCTGCCCTGGTGAGGCCACACCTGGAATACTTTGTGCAGTTTTTGGGCTCTCCAATTCAAGAGAAAGGGATCTCCTGGAGAGACTCCAATAGAGAGCTGTGAGGATGATGAAGAGACTTCAGAATCTCTGCTATGAAGAAAGGCTGAGAGCCCTGGGGCTGTTTAGTCTGGAGAAGAGAAGGCTGGGGAGATCTGATCTATAAATATCTGTGGGGTGGGTGTCAAGAAGAAGGTTCCAGGCTCTTTTCACAGAATCACAGAATCAATAAGGTTGGAAAAGACCTCAAGGATCATCAAAGTCCAACCTGTCACCTAAGACCTCATTTTCAGTGGTACCCAGTGAGAGAGCAAAGAACAGTGAGTACAAGCTGGAACCAGGGAGGTTCCACCTCAACATGAGGAGAAACTTCTTTGTTGTGAGGTGCTGGAGCCCTGGAGCAGGCTGACCAGAGAGGCTGTGGAGTCTCCTTCTCTGGAGTCTTTCAAGACCCCTCTGGGCGTGTTCTTGTGTGGCCTGCCTTAGGTGATCCTGCTCTGGCAGCGGGGCTGGACTTGATCTCTAGAGGTCCCTTCCATCCCCTAATGTTGTGTCATTCTGTGACATGTTGGTAGAGCACTCTCAAGTCTCTAGATTGATGTTTCTGTGTAGAAGATGTCCACTGGTGTGTGTATGTTAATGGGTTTATTTAGAAAGGACATTTTATTGTCAGGTTTTTGTGGGAACTTTTCTTATCCTCTTGGGGTTTAGTTTTGTTTTGTTTTTCAGCAAGACAAAGGTTTGTGATTGTTTTCATTCAGATCTGTTTGGTTTTCTTGGTAGAATGCCATGATGACCTTCGAAGAGGAGAAAATGCAACTGGCCTGTGATGACTTAAAGGCTACAGAGAAACTCTGTGAAAGTGAAGAAGCTGGAGTTATAGAAACAATCAAGAATAAAATTAAAAAGAATGTAAGAATATGATTTATATGACACAGAATTGTGCCCTGGAGACATAGTTCTGGAAGCTTCCTTTTTGTCTTCTTTGTATTTTGAATAGAACACTGCCTTATGAGGAAAGGCTGAGAGCACTGAGGCTGTTTAATCTGGAGAGGAGAAAGCTGAGAGGGGATCTGATCAATGTCTATCAATATCTGAGGGCTGGGGGTCAGGAAGGAAGGGACAGGGACAGGCTCTGCTCACTTGTGCCCTGGGATAGGACAAGAAGCAATGAATGGAAACTACAGCACAGAAGTTTCACCTCAACATGAGGAAGAACTTCCTTACTGCAAGGGTCCCAGAGCCCTGGAGCAGGCTGCCCAGAGAGGTTGTGGAGTCTCCTTCTCTGGAGACTTTCCAGCCCCATCTGGGTGTGTTCCTGTGTGACCTGTGCTGGATTCCATGGTCCTGTTCTGACAGGGGGGTTGAACTCAAAGATCTCTGGAGGTCCCTTCCAACCCCTAACATCCTCTGATCCTGTGATTTCAGAGATTGATAATAATAAGTAAAATATTTTGCTTGGATTTCCTAATTATTACATGATAGCCAGGGAGTTCATCTTCTAAAGCAGTAAGTTGGGTTAATGATTATTTTCATAATGCTCCAAATTGATGATAATTTTCTTAACAATTCAAAGTAGTGACCTACTAAAATCACTTTGGGAAGCTTGTAGCCTAGCTCAGGCTGAGTTGAATTCATCCATCCTCCAATAATGTTCAGGAGCTGTGCCACTGTGCTGTGTGCCAGGCGTGCTCCCAAGGGATTTTCCTTTCTCCTCCAGATTTTTCATTCTAAATAATGAAGGAAGAGTAAAGCATGCAGAGGGAGAGCTGCTTAAAGTAGTAGTGTAGAAATGTCCAGTCAGTAGCAAGCCTGGTGTGACAGAGCAGATCCACAGCAGAAAAAGAAGCCATTTCTCTTCAATATTGGCTGATTTTTTTTTTTAAATCAATATTGGTTGATTTTTATTTAACCAATATTGGTTGGTGGATTTTTTTTTATCAATATTGGTTATTTGGTTGTATTTATCAGTATTGGTTGGTTGAGTATTTTTTTAATCAATATTGGTTGATTTGTTTTTCTATCTATATTGGTTGGTGGATTTTTTTTTATCAGTGTTGGTTGATTTTTTTTTTTCTAATCTCTATCTGGTGGATTCCTTTTGTTACCAGTATTGGTTGGTGGATTCCTGTTGTTACCAGTATTGGTTGATTAATGTTTTAAAAATCAATATTGGTTGATTTTATTTTTTAATATTGGCTGGTTGATTTTATTTTTTTTTACTGTTGGTTGCTTTTTGGTTTTTGTTGGGTTTTTTTTTTCCAATATTGGTTGAAATTTTATTTATTGAAAATTTTGAATCAATCTTAATTCAATATTTATTGATTTTTTTTTTTTTCCCTTCAACATTTAGTGTACTTGGTAAAAAGTAATGAACCTGACATGTCTCACTGTGCTCTTAGAGGCACTTTATTTTCCCTGCCACTTGTCATATTCAGACTTGATGTGGCCCTGGGCAGCCTGCTCTAGTTGGAGGTGTCCCTGCTGACTGCAGGTGGGGTGGACAAGATGCCCTTTGAGGGTGAGGGTCTCTTCCAATCCAATGCAATCTGTGAATCTACTCTTTTCTGTGCTTTTCCCATCTACTATGCATCAGGTGTGGGTCTGATGCATTTTGTAATAATTAGATGAAGTTTAAATCTGTTCTGAGTCTTTGTAGGCTTCTAAGGACATGGACTGACTCTGTGTGTGTAAGAGTTCACAGGATGCCAGGATGTTAGGGTTTGGAAGGGACCTCTGGGAGGTCATTGAGTCCAACCCCCCTGCCAGAGCAGGAACATAGAATCTATTGCAGGTTGCACATCCAGACAAGGCTTGAAAGTCTTCAGAGAAGGAGCTTCCACAGCCTCTCTGGGGAGCCTGTTCCAGTGCTCTGTGAGCCTCACAGTGAAGAAGTTCCTCCTCATGTTGAGGTGGAACCGCCTGTGCTGGTGTTCCTATCCATTGCCCCTTGTCCTATCACAGGGTGCAGGTGAGCAGAGCCTGTCCCCTCCCTCCTGACCCCCAGCCCTCAAATATTTATATTTATTAAATGCCCTCTCAGTCTTCTCCTCTCCAGAATAAAAAGCCCCAGGTTAGGAAGCCCCCATTAGTGAGGAGCTTGCTTGATGACCTGGTAAAGAAATGTTAGCATAGTTTTGCAGTTGAAAATGCTGAGTTAATGTAGTAGCAAGACTTGGAGTCAGTCTTGCATTTGTCAGTTGTCACATTCCTGACCCTTGTTAACATCTTCTGTGCTCTGTGTTTGCTCCAAACAGGTGGATGGACGCAAATCCACTCTCTCCATGATCGATCGTCTCCAAAGGCAAATCATTGTAGCAGACTGCCAGGTCTACTTGGCTGTGCTCTCCTTTGTGAAACAAGAGCTATCAGGTGTGCTCTGGCTTTCATCTTCACATCTGTTCTATGCATGCTATCTTTTTCATGAAGCTTGACCATTGAGGGGCACTGTGACTGTCATGGAATCACAGAATTGTTTTGGCTGGAAAAGACCTCTAAGATCATCCAGTCCAACATCACCCCAACACCACCATGGCCATTAAACCATGGCCCCAGGTGCCATGGCCACAGGTTTCTTGACTACCTCCAGGGATGGGGACTCCACCACCTCCCTGGGAAGCCTGTTCCAATCCCTGACCACTCTTGCAGCAAAGAAATTTTTCCCCATGTCCAACCTAACCCTCCCCAGCACAATTTCAGGTCATTTCCTCTCTTGTCCCCTGATCCTAGGGAGAAGAGACCAACTCCCACCTGGCCCCAGCCTCCTTTCAGGGAGCAGTAGAGAGCAATGAGGTTTCTCCTCAGCCTCTTCTTCTCCAGAATTAAAGGTGATTGTTTTTTTGAGAAAGAGCACAGCTCTGTTTGAAACATTCTAAGTGGTACTCTTGCAGAGGTGGTGTTCTACCCCTCTGAGGGAATGATACCATGAAATGAGTTGTATAACTTGAGATTATAGTTGTCTGATTTTTCATACCAACAGTCATATTGAAGTGATTCTCCTTAGACAGCTTGGAATCCTTTGCATGTTCCCATAGAGGCATTTGAGGAGGTGGTAAGAACATGGCTAACACCTGCCTGCTTCTTGTGGCATGCAAGGTAGAGACTCTAAGTCACAGAATCATAAAGGTCTTTTCCAACCAAAACATTTTAAGACTATTGAGTCCAACCATTCTCTAGCTCTGCCAAGGCTGGTGCTAAGCCATATCCCTCAGCACCTCATCTCTGCCTCTTTGAAACACCTCCAGTGCCAGAGATTCAACCTCCTCCCTGAGCAGCCTGTGCCAGTCTTTGAGAACCCTTTCAGTTAGGAAGTTTCTTCTAACTTCCAAATTAAACCTCACCTGGTGCAATTTCAGGCCATTTCCTCTCATCCTGTCACTTGTTCCTTGGGAGAGGAGACCAACCCCCACCTGGCTCCAACCTCCTTTCAGGGAGTTGCAGAGAGTGAGAAGATCTCACCTTGGCCTTCTTCAGGCTGAGCTGCTCCTCATCAGGCCTGTTCTCCAGGCCCTTCTCTGGATACACTCCAGCACTTCAGTGTCCCTCTGGGAGTGAGGGACCCAAAACTGAAACCAATACTCAAGGTGTGGCCTCACCAGTGCTGGGTACAGGAGACAATCACTTTCCTGATCCTGCTTATCATGCCATTCCTGATAGAAAGCCCAGGATGCTGGTGGCTTTTTTGGCCACCTGGGCACACACTGGCTCCTGTTCAGCCATCTGTGGACCACCATCCCCTCTGCTGGGCAGTTCCCAGCCACTCTGCCCCAAGCCTGGAGCATTCATGGGGTTGTTGTGACCTAAGTACAGGACCCAGCACTTGGCCTTGTTGAACCTCATACAGTTGATCTCGGCCCATGGATCCAGCCTGGCCAAGTCCCTCTGCAGAGCCTTCCTACCCTCCAGCAGATCAACACTGCCACCCAGCTTCATGTCATCTGCCAATTTACTGAGGGTGCACTCAATCCCCTCATGCAGATCATTGCTAAGTCAGGTCACTAGGGATTTCCCTCATGCATCATGTTCATAATGACCCAGGGAGAGGGGAAACTGCCAAAGTAATGTCAAATGAAATGTGCTGAAGATGGAACTGCTGAATCAGTTCTTACTCTCTGGTCACCAAAGTGCATCCTTGCATCCCAATGAGATCAGTCCTGTCATGTTGAATACAACTCTCATCTGAGCTGCAAAGCTGGTTCCAACCTTCTCATGCATTCCTGGATCTTAAAACAGGCTTTCATCCATGAGTGTGTGGAAAATGTGGTCCAGGTCAGACACAAAGTGGGTGCATTCCCAGCTTCTTGTCCAGTCAGTGAAGAGTAAGAGGTTGCAGTTAGGCCAAGTAGCTAGTGACAGCCCTGCTGAGCAGCTGAAAGGAACCAGAAAACAATAACATGATGTAAAATATTTTAAATTAATGTCATCTTCAGTCAAGAACAGTAGGGTGTGGAAAACAAATCCTATGAGGGGCAGCTGAGGGAACTGAGATTCTTTAGTCTGGAGAGGAGGAGGCTGAGGGGAGACTTCACTGCTCTCTACAGCTCCCTGAAAGGAGGTTGCAGTGAATCATAGAAGCACAAGAGGGTTTGGTTGGAAAAGACCTTAGAGATCATCTAGTCCCAGCCCTAGAGCTAGATGATCTTTAAGGTACTTTCTAACTCTTCCCAAATGAGGTGAGGGTTGGTCTCTACTCCATATTGTGCACTGACAGGATGAGAATTTGTGCCAGGGGAGGTATAGAATCATGGAATTGTTAGGGTTGGAAGGGATCTCCAAGGAACATCTACTTCCAACCCCCTGCCATGGGCAGGGACACCTCGCACCACAGCAGGTTGCTCACAGCCACATCCAGCCTGCTTGCAAAAACCTCCAGGGATGAGGCTTCCACCACCTCCCTGGGCAACCTGTGCCAGTGTCTCACCACCCTCATGGGGAAGAATTTCTTCCTAACATCCAATCTGAATCTACCCATTTCTATTTTTGTTCCATTCCCCCCAGTCCTATCACTCCCTGACACCCTCAAAAGTCCCTCCCCAGCTTTCTGGTAGGCTGGACATTAAGAAATATTTCTTCACTGGCAGGGTTGTTAAGCCTAGAAACAGGCTGCCCAGGACAATGGTTGAATCATCATCTCTGGAGGTATTTAAAAGCTGTCTAGATGTGGTGCTGAGGGACATGGTTCAGCAGTGGACTTGGCAGTGTTGGATTAATGGTTGGATGCAAAGATCTTAAAGGTCTTTAACAGTTCTGTGATTCACAGACTGCATTGGGTTGGAAGGGACACTCAAAGGCCATCTTGTCCAAGCCCCCTGCAGTGAGCAGGGACACCTCCAGCTAGGTTTTCTAATGCTTTCTGTGATGGCATCAAGAATGTGTTTGATTCTAGCTAACAGAAACTCAAGAGGAAGATTTTCTTTCTCTTTTTGATGCAGTTCTAGGGGCTTTTGAGGGTATTTTCCCCTCTCTTGAAACCTTTTTCTTCTTTCATTATGTATTCTGCATAACTGGGTTGAGTGCTGTAACTGAAGGGAGTGTCTGTTCCCTTTCTCTCTCGTCTGCTGCTCAGGAAACTGGAGTGGGTAGCATGTAGTGTATTTGGGTTACTCTGCTGAGCAAAAAATAGACCTGAAATCTCTGGTTAAAAACCCAGGCAGTTAAATGTCACTTCAGCCACTGCTGATTCCAGCTGCTGCTGAACCGTTTCATAGATTTGTGGAATGTGTTGGGCTGAAGGGACCTTGAAGATCATCCAGTTCCAACCTCCTGCCATGGGCAGGGACTCCTCCCACCAGCTCAGGTTGGTCAAGGCCTCATCCAACCAGGCCTTGAACACCTCCAGGGAGAGGGCATCCACAACCTCCCTGGGCAACCTGTGCCAGTGTCTCACAACTTTCACTGGAAAGAATTTCTTTCTAATCTCCAATCTCAATCTCACCTCTTCCAGCTTCAGTCCATTGCCCTCTGTCCTATCACTACAAGCTCTTGCCAAAAGTCCCTTCCCAGCTCTTTTGCAGCCCCTTTCAGGTACTGGAAGGCTGCTCTAAGGTGTCCCCAGAGTCTTCTCATTCAGCTGGGCCTGACAGTTCATTTGGAGTGTATTGTCTTTCTGATTATGTATAAACAATTTATTTTCATGCAATTTGTGTGCAGAAAGAAGAAGAAGATTATTGCTAGGAGTGTCACTTAAGAAACATTCTTCAGGGGCAGACAAATACTTCTGATCAGTGGATGGGCAAAAACTGTCCTGTGTTTTTCTCCCTGGAACAGTTTGACAAGGAGCATATTATGCTATGCAAGCTGCTTTCTCATGTGCCTGACAGATTTTGCCTTATCTTTTCCACCCTCCTGGATCCTTTACAGATCATTTCATCATAGAGTTAGTAAGGTGGCAGCTTAGGTTAGCTTCCCACAGCAATACTGAGGCAGCTTTTCTGGATACCACTGCTGTCAGGAGCCTTGCCTGCTGACTGGGAAATCATCTTAGTGATTTGGCTTGAATGAATTTTTAGATGTAAAAAGGCAGAATTCGTTCTTTTAATTAGTTAGATTGTCTTGTCTTGGGTTATGCTGTTTGGTGAGTTCCTAATGGCAGTGTGCTGATGGAAGCAAAGCCTCAAGCTGTGCTTGCATTCCATGTCCTGTCTTTGCCATATGATGCAAGCCTCAGTAGTTTGCTACAAGCAGAAACACTGTTATAGAATGGTTTGGGTTGGAAGAGACCTTAAAGATCATCCAGTTCCAACCCCCTTGCCACGGGCAGGGACACCTCCTACTAAACCCAAGGGGCTAGTAGGCTCAAGGCCCCAGCCAACCTTCTTTTCAACACTTCCAGGTTTGGAGCATCCACATCTTCACCTGTTCCAGTGTCTCACCAGCCTCATGGCTCATCTAAATCCAGCTTCTTCAGTTTGAAACCATCACCCCTTGTCCTGTCACTCCATGCCTTTGTCAAAAGTCCCTCTCCAGCTCTCCTGTAGCCCCCTTCAGGTACTGCAAGGCTGCTCTGAGGTCTCCCTGTAGCCTTCTCTTCTCCAGGCTGAACAACCCCAACTCAGTCTTCACAGGTGTGATGCTTCAGCCCTCTGATCATCTTCATGATCTTCCTTTGAACCTGCTCTAACAGTTCCATGTCCTCCTTCTGCTGAGGACTCCAGAGCTGGTTTTAGCACTGCAGGTGGGGTCTCAGCAGAGCGCTGCAGAGGGGCAGAATCCCTTCCCTCTTTCTGCTGCCCACGCTGCTGGGGATCAGCCCAGGACAGGTTTGGGTCTGGGTTATATAAGCATACATTGCTGGCTCATGTTGAGCTTCTCCTCACCCAGCACCCCCTATTCCTTCTCCTCAGCACTGCTCTCTGTCCATTCTCCACCCAGGCTGGATTTGTGCTTAGTATTGTCCTGCCCCGCTTGCAGAACCTTGCACTTGAACCTTGCATGTTGAACTCCACGAGACTGGCACTGGCCACCTCTCAAATGCAGGTGACTGCTTTTACAGTTCATATTTACAAGTCCAGTCTGTGTTGGTGTTTGGTTTATCACTTGCCATTATCCCAGGCTGTGCTGGCACTGAATGCTCTGTAAGCAGGCAGGTCAGATCTCTTCATCTTTTGGGGTAACACCTTCCCTTACCATTCTGTACAGAGAGTGATGAGCCTGACAGTCACTTATTCTCAACTGAGAATGCTTAAGCCCAGAATTATAGGGAAATTCAGCTACCCACCTTGCATTTGAAATTCAGTAAGGTGGATAAGTGGAAAATGTGTTAAAACTATACGATTTATGCCTTTTTTTTTTACCCAATGATATTTTTCTTTAATGCTAAGGTGCTGTGTTCGTATGAAAGGCTGGGAAATGAAGTTGAATAAGATTTTCATCTTATTATCCAATCCAAAGGAAGTTTGCTTTGTGTTTTCCCATCAACTCTTTCTTGACATCATTTGGGTTTAAGAGGTGTAATCTTTTCTCCATTTGCCAGGCAGCCTTTTCATCTCCACTCTGTAGCAGAGCAAAATCCAGCACAGAGTTCTTTGATCTCTATATTTCTTGACTCTTCTCCTGCTGCATAGCTGCAGGGCTGTCCTTTTGTATGCATGCTGGTTTTAAAGTCCCTGTTTGAAAAGCTCTAAAGTTAGTAGTGCTCAATATGAAAGATCAGACATGGCCTGAAATTGTGCCAGGGGAGGGTTAGCTTGGAGTTGAGGAAAAATTTCTTAGTTGCAAGAGTGGTCAGGGATTGGAAGAGGCTGCCCAGGGAGGTGGTGGAGTCCCCATCCCTGGAGGTGTTCCAGAAACCTGTGGCCATGGCACCTGGGGACATAGTCTGATGGCCATGGTGGTGTCAGGACTTGATGATCTTGGATGATTCTTTATACAGTAAGTTAATACAAGCAGAGAGAGCATCCCAGGATGCTAGTTCTTTACTATGAGGGTGGTGGAACATTAAAACAGCTTGCCCAGGAAGGTGATGGAGCCCCTATCCCTGGAGACACTCAATGTTTGATAGGGCTCTGAGCAACCTGATGTAGTTGGGGATGTCACTGCTTGCTGCAAGGGGTTTGGACTAGATGGCTTTATCCTGAGCTGCATCAAAAGCACTGTGAGCAGCAGCACGGGGAGGGGATTCTGCCCATCTGCTCTTCTCTGTTCAGACCCCACCTGCAGCACTACCTCCACTTCTGGTGCCCTCAGCACAAGAAGGACCTGGAGCTGCTGGAGAGGGTCCAGAGGAGGCCACCAAGATGATCAGAAGGCTGGAGAACCTCCCCTGTGGGGACAGGCTGGGAGAGTGGGGTCTGTTCCGCCTGGAGAAGAGAAGGCTCTGGGGAGACCTTAGAGCAACCTTCCAGTACCTGAAGGGGCTCCAGTAGAGCTGGGGAGGGACTTTGGGCAAGGGCTGGGACTGGTAGGATGAGGGGCAATGGATTGAAGGTGGAAGAGGGGAGATTGAGAGTGGAGATTAGGAAGACATTCTTTAGAGTAAGTGTGAGACACTGGCACAGGTTGCCCAGGGAGGCTGTGGATGTCTCCTCCCTGGAGGTGTTCAAGGCCAGGTTGGATGAGGCCTTGAGCAAGCTGGGCTGGTGGGAGGTGTCCCTGCCCATGGCAGGGGGTTGGAATTTGGGTGATCTTCAAGGTCCCTTCCAGTCCAAACCATTCTGTGGTTCTGTGACCTGCAGAGCTCCCTTCCAGCCCTGTGCATTGTCTGATTTGTCAAACAGCCTTTGCTGTGCTCCACTTCTGAATCGTTTGGTTGTTGTTCTTCCCCTTGCTCTCAGCATACATTAAAGGTGGGTGGATCCTCCGCAAAGCCTGGAAGATTTACAACAAATGCTACACAGACATTAACACACTGCAGGAAATCTCTCAGAAGAAAACAGCTCAGGAATCCTTGCCTTGTGATGCTGCAAATGATAATCATATTGCTGCAGAAGGTGTAACGGAGGATTCGCTAAACAGACTGAAAGGTGCTGTTAGCTTTGGATATGGACTTTTTCATCTTTGCATATCCATGGTGCCCCCAAACCTGCTCAAAATCATCAACCTGCTGGGTTTTCCTGGAGACCGCCTACAGGGGCTTTCTTCACTGATGTATGCAAGTGAAAGTAAGGACATGAAGGCCCCTTTAGCTACGTGAGTAGCTATATTGCAATGCTTTGGTAGATAAACTTAGTGCTAAAAGTAAGTAACTGGGAGTCGAAAGCAGAAAGTTCATGTTGCTGTGAAGGAAACAACAGCAGGTAAAATAAACATGTAGCTGCTGGTTTAAGAGATTCCTCACTTACTGGTATGTGAGAACTCCCTGCTGTTGTTGTTGTTGATATCTGGTGGGGGTTTGTGGCAGTGTTTTGTTGTGCTCCTCGATACCTGCTATTAGAATCTCTCAGCATTGGTGTGCCAGCCAAGTAAATAAAGCACTGAGTGCATTTGCCTGGCTTATGCTCTGTCCTGTGCAGAGGATAGTTTGGTGTGATTCACTGATCTCCCTTAGCTCTTTTTATTCTCAGTGTTAGTCACAGATCTTTTCCAGTTTAATTTTAGCATCATAATAAAATGGGATCTTCCTTAAGAGTCTTTTCTGAGGAATATTTTGTGTGTACTTTTTTTTTTTGTTAACCCCAAGCCCTCAGCTCTTTTTTTTGAAGTGAAGGGTTACTCCAACCTAGTTTAAACTGCCCTCAGAAATGGGGTTCTTGGTCCATTAGCTCCAAATTAAAGCCTTTATCACTGGACCTCCTGAAAGCACCATCAGGTGTCACTTTTGAAACGCTGTCAGCAGAGCCAAAGTCACTTCTGCTTGAGAAGCAGAGTTGGATTTCTGATTGGTTAAAGCTTAAGATTAAATGTTCCTGTCAGGTTGTTCTTTCTCCTTTCTGGGGAAGAAAAATTCTATTCTTAGGAGTGTTTCCCTTCTTCAGATGATCTTGGAAATCGTTTTGCTCTGCTCTTGTTTCCAGGAGTGATGGAGGTGGTGTAGATGTCCCTTCTGAACACAGGACATGTTCCTTTTTTGATTAAGTGTCTCTGCTGCTGTGTTTAGTTTTGTTGTTGAATTTTCTTTGTTCAATGAACATTTAACTTCCAAAATTTTGTTTTGAGTTCTGCTTTTTGAAGATGCAGAGTTGCAAAGCCCAACTTCTTTGATGCTGTGAACACCATTGTTACCTGATCTTTGGGCAGCATGCATTGAATTCTGCATTCAGATGTAGGTTGGGAGTTACATTTATGCATGGCAATAGCAATATGTTTGCTTTAAAGCCAGGTTGTAGGAGCAAAGCTGGTTATCTCTCTTTGTCTCTCAGAATAATTATCAGATCTCCCTGTGCAGCACGTTGCCCTTAGACTCCATTTCATGAGCTGTAATCCTTCTTACTCTTCTGTTTCTTTTAGATTAGCTCTCTTGTGGTACCACACAGTTGTTCGTCCCTTTTTTGCCCTCGATGGCAGTGATAACAAGGCAGGATTGAAAGAGGCAAAAGAAATTCTTGCAAAAAAAGAATCTGCTTATCCAAATTCTTCTCTGTTCATGTTCTTCAAGGGGAGGATACAGCGATTAGAGGTACTCCATGACTGCTTCCTTTGCTCTCGTTTCTCTTCCCCACCCTTTTGTTGTTTTATGTTTTTTTCTGATGTGAAGGAACTGTACCAGATTCAGCAAATTGTGACTAAAGAGGCAGTGTGGTAGAGATGGGAAGGGACCTCTTCTGCTGGTTTGAGGCCAGACAGATCCTCCCTTCCCCCGAGAGGGACAAAAGAATGACGCTCACACAAATGGATTGAAGAGTGATGGAAAGTTTAAATGGAAAAGCAATTGGTGAAACTACAAAAAACTACAAGCAGAGTGGCAAAGAGATCCCAAAGAGTAGAGTCATTATAAAACACCCAAAGGCCTCCCAACTCTTCCCTTCTCCCCACCTAAGGGTATACCCAAACCCCCAGGGCTCTTTCTTCCCCCCTCACCCCGCTAGGCTAGTCTCAGGCTGGCCAGGTCTGAGACTGCCCCCCCGTCTCCTTTTGTCCTCCTGGCATTAGGCCTAGACAGCCTAAGAGGCCTTGAGATACTCCCCCACTGTTACCTGATAGGGAGCATCTCCCACAGGAGCAGAGGGAAGAAAGAGGAAGAGAAGGACTTTGCAGGTGGATTGATAGGGCACAGGATTTCTGGGTAGAAATACCCTGATTCTTGTGTCCACATTATTGGGTTGGACACTCAGGACACTGGAGGTGGAACTTCTGTGGCTGTAACAGGAGGCACCCAGCCTGAACTGCCACACCTCTGGAGATCAAACCCCCTGCCAAAGCAGGGTCACCTAGAGAAGGTCACACAGGAACAAATCCAGGCAGGTTTTGAGTCTCCAGAGAAGGAGGCTCCACAACCTCTCTGGGCAACCTGCTCCAGGGCTCTGTCACCCTGAAATTAAAGAAGTTCCTCCTGATGTTTAGATGGAACTTTGTGTGTTCAAGTTTGTGCCTCTTACCCCTTGTCCTGTCACTGGGCACCATGGAAAGATAAAAAAGAAGGGAGGATGAACTCTTTCCTAGTTCTGAGTTCACATGCCAGACCTGCTCTTTGATCTGATTAGTGGCACTTGAAAGTTATTTGTCAGCTAATCAATATGTTTGTGGCTTTGTGCACAAGGAAGTGCTTTAGGTCACTCATGACTTCCTTGTGCTATCAATAGCTCTTTCAGTTTTGCTAGCAAAGCTAAAATCCAAGAATTCTCTGCTGACAGCACAGCATTTATCTTCCCCTTTTCATCTTGTGCATTGTTTGTTCATGTACAGCTAATCCTCTGCAATAATTTCTCTCAAATGACTGCTTTTGCTTCTAAGAGGTCAGGCCAGGATGTTTTCTGTTGCTGCAGGGAGCTCTGACCCAAGCAGAAATGCATTCACTGAAAAGGTGTTGCAGAGTATTACTCAAACACTCCATCAGCCTCCTGGCTTTTCGCTGAGTTATTCTTAAGAGTCTGTGATAAGACAAGATGGTGGTGAGTGCTTTAAACTGCTCAATTCCTAGTTGCTGCTTTCATCTGATCAGAAGATTTCCAGAGCAATTACATTGTTCTGGCAGTGATCCCTGGCAGCCCAGCAGGCAGCTGTGTGCTGAGCTGCATCCAAAGCAGGGGGAGCAGCAGCACAGGGAGGGGATTCTGCCCCTCTGCTCTGCTCTGCTCAGACCCCACCTGCAGCACTGCCTCCAGTTCTGGGGCCCCCAGCACAAGAAGAGCCTGGAGCTGCTGGAGAGGCTCCAGAGTAGGCCATGAAGATGATCAGAGGACTGGAGAACCTTTCCCCTATGGGGACAGGCTGTGATAGAGTTTGGGCTGTTCAGCCTAGAGGAGAAGGCTCTGGGGAGACCTTAGAGCAGCCTTCCAGTATCTGAAGGGGGCTCCAGGAAAGCTGGGAAGGGACTTTTGACAAGGACTGGGAGTGACAGGATGAGGAGGAATGGATTGAATCTGGAAGAGGAGAGATTGAGAGTGGAGAGTAGGAAGAAATTCTTTAGAGTGAGGGTGTGGGGCCAGAGGATGAGGCCAGACTCTTTTCAGTGATTCCCAGTTACAGAACAAGGGGCAATGGGCACAAACTGGAATGCAGAAGATTCCATCTGGACATGAGGAGAAAATTCTTCAGTGTGAGGGTGCTGAGTCCTGGAGCAGGCTGCCCAGAGAGGTTGTGGAGTTTCCTTCTCTGGAGAGAATCTGTCCCCCCCTAGACGCTGTGATCCTCAACAGTCTGCTCTGGCTGCCCCTCCTTTAGCAGTGGGGTTGGACTGGATGATTTCCAGAGGTCCCCTTGAGCCCCCATCATGCTGGGATTTGTGTGCCTCTCATCTAATCAAACCAGTGGCAGCAATTACATTTTTTAACCATATGGTTACTTTTCAATACCTATTCAGAGAAACCTGAGCATTTTCTTTGTCAGAATCAAATTCTGTATTTCAGACTTCTGATGTTTATTTTTTTCTTTTTTCACTCTTGTCAGTGTCAAATCAACAGTGCCTTGACCTCATTTCATACTGCTTTGGAACTTGCAACAGACCAAAGGGAGATTCAACATGTCTGCTTATATGAAATAGGTAAGTTGGCTGTGCTTGTACTCCAAGGAGCTCATTCAAGCTGGAGGAGGGCAAATTTAGACTGGAGGTAAGGAGGAAATTCTTTAGAGTGAGGGTAGTGAGACACTGGAACAAGGTTGCCCAGGGAGGCTGTGGATGCCTCTTCCCTGGAGGTGTTCAAGGCCAGGCTGGATGAGGTCTTGAGCGACCTGGGCTGGTGGGAAGTTTCTTTGTCCATGGCAGGGAGTTGGGACTGGATGAGCTTTAAGGTCCCTTCCAACCCAAACCATTCTGTGATTCTATGAATTTATGTAACAACATAAACTGGATTATTTTTATTAGGGTTTTAAGAAAGATTTCAGAATCCTGGCTCTTGGATGGGTTATGGTAATCATCCTGTCTTCTGTAGGCAAGTAGAATTCAACCATTTTTCATGATTTTGAAGTTTTCTGCAGACACAAAGTCCTGCAAAACCAGAGTAGACTCTGAAATCAAGGGCAAACTGTTGACCTAGAGACCATTATGCAAAATGGGAAATTAATTCATCTGATTTGTCTGTGGAGCTGCTGTTTCTGTGCCAAAACGCAACTGATCCTGTGAGGCTTCACAGCTTGCTGGACCTACATTTCCTGTTCATTGACCTCCATCAACAGTAATATATGCTCTGTGTTCTTCATTTGCATACAAGTCTTTAGAGTGGAGAAAATAAAGATGATCAGAGGGCTGGAACACCTCTGCTACATAGACAGCCTGAAGGAACTGGAGCTGTTCAGCCTGGGGAAGAGAAGGCTCCAGGGAGACCTTAGAGTTGCATTTCAATATCCCCTACCTGTAGGGGACCTACAGCAAGGCTGGGGAGGGACTGTTCAGAAGGTGCTTGTGGGGATAGGACCAGGAGCAATGGTTTGAAACTGGAGCAGGGCAGAGTTTGGTTGGGCATCAGGAGGAAGTTCTGCACAGTGAGGGTGGAGAGACACTGGAAAAGGTTGCTCAAGGATGTGGTGGAGGCTCCATCCCTGGAGACATTCAAGATCAGACTTGATGTGGTCCTGGGCAGCCTGCTCTAGCTGGAGGTGTCCCTGCTGAGTGCAGGGGGGTTGGACAAGATGCCCTTAGAGGATCCCTTCCAATCCAGTGCAATCCATGAATAAATAAAATGCTAAATGCATCTGTTTGAGGGATCTTGCCACAGAGAACAGCAAGGGAGCAAGTGAGTTCAGCTTCCTGCAAAATATAATATGTAAATAAAATAAAGCAGTCAATAAGAGGCTTTGCCATCTGCATAGATTTGTTGCTGCTCTGAAGTGGATTCATTATTTTGTTTGGGATCTTATAATTCAGTATTCTTCACTGAGGAAAGGCAGAGTGCCCTGGGGCTGTTTAGTCTAGAGAAGAGTAGAGAAGGCTGAGATGGGACCTTATCAAGTGTGCCAGTCTCTTTTTGGTAGTGCCCAGTGATAGGGCAAGGAATCATAGAATCAGTCAGAGTTGGAAGGGACCACAAGGATAATCTAATTCCAACCCCCCTGCCATGGGCAGGGACACTTCACACTGGATCAGGCTGGCCAGAGCCTCATCCAGCCTGGCCTTAAACACCTCCAGGGATGGAGCCTCAACCACCTCCCTGGACAACCCATTCCAGGCTCTCACCACTCTCATGGGGAAGAACTTCTTCCTTACATCCAGTCTGAATCTCCCCACTTCCAGCTTTGTTCCATTCCCCCCACTCCTATCACTCCCTGACCCCCTCAAAAGTCCCTCCCCAGCTTTCTTGGAGCCCCCTTCAGATCCTGGAAGGCCACAAGAAGGTCACCTCAGAGCCTTCTCTTCTCCGGACTGCACAACCCCAACTCTCTCAGTCTGTCCTCACAGCAAAGCAGCTCCAGCCCTCTGCTCATCCTCATGGCCCTTCTCTGGACACCTTCCAGCATGTCCAGATCCCTCTTGGAACAGAGGCTCCAGAACTGGCTGCAGTACTCCAGGTGTGGTCNTGCCTCTGTCCATGGCACCAACAAAGATGTTGAACAAGCCTGGTCCCAGCACTGATCCCTGAGGCCTCCACTGGGACATGGAGCCATTGACAGCCACTCTTTGGGTGCAGCCATCCAGCCAGTTCTTTATCCATCTCCTGGTCCACCATCAAACCCATGTGTCACCAGCCTGGAGACCAGGATGTGGTGTGGGACAGTGTTGACAAAACAACAGGTACAAGCTGGAACACCTCAACATGGAGAGAAACTTCTTTACTGTGAGGGTGACCAAGCTCTGGAGCAGGCTGCCCAGAGAGGTTGTGGAGTCTCCTGTGGAGACTCAAAATCTGCCTGGATTTGTTCCTGTGTTGCCTTTGGCAGAGGGGGTGGACTCTATGGTCTCTGGAGGTCCTTTGTAACCCCTACAAGTCTGAGATTTCCCAGTAAATTTAAACCAAGCTTTACATATCTGACAGATTTGGGTTGGTTTTAACTTTCTGAGTAATTGGTATAATTTCAACTAGCTCCACATAGTATCATAAAATCATAGAATGGTTTGGGTGTTAGAAGGGGCCTTAAAGATCATCTAGTTCCAACCCCACTCTGCCTGGTCCACTAGCCCAGGTTGCTCAAGGCCTCATCTGACCTGGCAGGGGGCATCCACAACCTCCCTGGGCCAGTGTCTCACCACCCTCACTAAAGAATTTCTTCCTCATTTCCAGTCTCAATCTCCCCTCTTCCATCTCAGAGCCATTGCCCCTTGTCCTGTCACTGCCAGCCCTTGTAAAAGGTCCCTCCCCAGCTCTCATAGCAGCCTGTCTGTCCCAGGGATGTTGACCCCAAATCTGAAGTCCTGTGCTTCCTCCCACTTGTTTTTAGGTTGGTGCAGCATGATAGAGATGAATTTCAAAGATGCATTTGAATCCTTTGAGAGGCTGAAAAATGAATCCAGGTGGTCCCAGTGCTACTATGCTTATTTAACAGCAGGTGAGTGCATTCAGTGTGTTGGAGAAGTGATCAACAGTGATGTGATAAGGTTTTGGCACTGGTTTGTGTTGGGAAACTTGCTAATGCATGTAGTGCCTTCCCCCTGCCTGCTGCCTCTGCAGCTTTGGGCCAGGCTTGGCTTACATAATGGTGTTGTTTAGGTAAGGCACCCTTGCATGCACAGCCATGCATGTGCCTGAGGACTTTCTCTCTCCTTCTAGATGTAGATGCAATTCTGATTGTCAGTGCTGTGACAGGTCCTGTAAGTGTACTGCAGAGGTGTAATGAGGCAGTGCTCAGAGGTTAGGTGGTGCAGTTTCTGCAATGGGTATGAATGGCATCCTGAGGGGCATGGAGAAGAGTGTGGCCAACAGGTCAAGGGAGGTTCTCCTGCCCCTCTGCCCTGCCCTGGTGGGACCACATCTGGACTACTGTGTTCAGTTCTGGGCTCCCCAATTCAAGAGGGACAAGGAACTACTGGAGAGAGTCCAAGGGAGGCTATGAGGCTGATGAAGGGACTGTGGAACATCTGTGTGATGAGGAAAGGCTGAGAGAACTGGGGCTGTTTAGTCTGGAGAATAGCAGACTGAGAGGAGATCTTAATGGTCATAAATACCTGAGGGGTGGGTGTCAAGAAGAAGGGGCCAGGCTCTTTTCAGTGGTGTCCTGTGATAGGACAAGAAGCAATGGACACAAACTGGAACTCACACCTGAACACAAGGAGAAACTTCTTTACTGTGAGCATGCTGGAGCCCTGGAGCAGGCTGCCCAGAGAGGTTGTGGAGTCTCCTTCTCTGGAGGCTTTCAAGCCCCATCTGGACTTGTTTCTGTGTGACCTGCCCTGGGTGATGCTGCTCTGGCAAGGGGAGATGGACTCAGTGATCTCCAGAGGTTCCCTCTAACCCCTCTATGAGAAAGAATCACTGATTTTTTAATGGCCACACTGGGTATCTGGGAGAGTTGGAATCTGCATCATGGTGAAACCCTCAATCCAGAGCCCTTCTGGAAGTGATTGTGGGCTGTGTTTTTTCTGCAGCCTTGTGATGTCTTACCTTGCTTTTTCCTGTTTCATCTCCCAGCAGCATTAACACATTTTACTTTCTGTGCTTTTACAGTGTGTCAAGGAGCCACTGGTGATGTCAATGGTGCTCAGAACGTGTTCAAGGAGGTTCAGAAGCTTTTCAAGAGAAAAAACAATCAGATTGAGCAATTCTCAGTGAAAAAGGTTTGGTTTGGCGTAGGCTGCCGTGTTTCAGTACAGCAGTTACACCTGGGAATTTGGTTGGGTTCTTTAGCAGTGTTTATTCCTGAAGCCTGGCTCTGTTTTCTGCTGTGTTGCTTCTGTAGAATTAGTGGGAAGGCTTCAGATGGAAAAGACAATCCTGTCATGTATGTTAAGGTCCTAGCAAAGGAAATGGAAATTAGCTGCTCAGTTTACAACTAAAGTAATTATTAAAGAGAAAAAGACAGGATTCTGCAGCTGCCTTGCTAATTGTCCTCCTAGCTTTGTCTTTTTCCCTCCTTTTTATCTTGTCTTGTTTGTCAGAGCCTTAGTTCTTTTTGAAAGCTGGGAGTTGTCAAAGAAATATCTCCCAGCTGATGATTTTGCAGATGTTCCTTGCAGATGCTTTGGTGAGACCTCACCTCGAATACTGTGTCCAGTTCTGGTGTCCCTTTCATAAGAAGGACACAGAGCTGCTGGAGTGAGTGCAGAGGAGGCCACAAAGATGATCCAAGGGCTGGGGCAGTTCTGCTATGAGGATAGGCTGAGGGAGCTGGGGGTGTGCAGCCTGGGGAAGCCTCCAGGGAGTCTTGGAGCTACTTTTGAGTACCTGAAGGGATCCTACAGGAAGGCTGCAGAGGGACTTTTTCTGATGGTGTTTAGAGACAGGACAAGGGGGAATGGGTTGAAGCTGAGGGAGAGTAGGGTTAGACTGGATCTTGGAAGAAGGTCTTCATTATGAGGGTGGTGAGACTCTGGAGTAGGCTGCCCAGGGAGGTTGTGGATGACCCTTCCCTGGGGCAGCCACATTCAGGGGCAGGTTGGATGAGGCCTTGAGCAGCTGAGTCTAGCTGAGAGCTGTCCCTGCCCATGAGAGGGGGGTTGAACCAGATGGTCTCTAAGGTCCCTTCCCACCTGAACCATTCCATGATTCTGTGTTACTGTTCCATCATCCAGTCAGTGGATGGTTGAGGCTGTGCAGTGCAGTGAACCAAACCAGTTTGCATGCAAGAAAGCTTTGTTTCTGATCAGTGAGTGAGCTCTTCAGTGAATCGAAAGGTACTGCTGGTTAAAGTCTTGAAGTTACCACCAACTTTATAAACCTGTTGGATGCTTTCATGAGACAGAGCTAGATTGTGGTGTGTTGTCAGAGAAGAGTGTGTGGCTGTGAAAGGACAGGTGACAGATCTCCCTTCTCTCTTTCCCCTTGCTTTGCAGGCAGAGAGGTTTAGAAAACAAACGCCGACAAAAGAGCTCTGTGTGCTGGCATCCATTGAAGTGCTGTACTTATGGAAAGCCCTTCCCAACTGCTCCCTCTCCAACTTACAGCATATGAGCCAAGGTACAAAATGCTTCCTTCACTGATTTATTTGGTGTTTTTATTTTTTTTTTAATGAGATGTATAATTGTCTTCTGTTGTATGGAGTAGCTGATTGTAGGAGCATGAAAATTTAAATCTCTATGTGTCTCACATAGTAAAACAGTTTGGGTAACAAAAGGACAATTGTGGAACCTAGAATGGTTTGGTTTGGAAGGGACATTAAAGCTCATCCAGTTCCAACCCCCTGCCGTGGGCAGGGACACCTCCCACCAGCCCAGCTTGCTCAAGGCCTCATCCAACCTGGCCTTGAACACCTCCAGGGAGGGGACATCCACAACCTCCCTGGGCAGCCTGTGCCAGTGTCTCACCACCCTCACTGCAAAGAATTTCTTCCTCATCTCCAGGCTCAATCTCCCCTCTTCCAGCTTCAACACATTGCCCTTTGTCCTGTCACTACAAGCCCTTGTCACAAGTCCCTCCCCAGCTTTCTTGTCACCCCTTTCAGGTACTGGAACTCTGCTCTAAGGTCTCCCTGCAGCCTTCTTCCTCATCCTGCTGTTCTCCCTGCTTTGGATGCAGCCCAGCACACAGCTGCCTTCTGGGCTGCCAGTGACCATTGCCAGCTCATGTTGAGTTTTTCATCAACTGTCATCTCCAAGTCCTTCTCCTCCAGACTGCTCTTGAGCTATTCTTCTCCCAGCCTGGATTTGTGCTTGGGATTGCCCTGACCCAGGTGCTGAACCTTGCACTTGGTCTTGTTGAGCTTCCTGAGGCTGACTTGGGCCCAGGTCTCCAGCCTCATGACGAGACCATAGGGGTTCTTTTTCATTATTTTTGTTCCTCTTCTCTTGAACAATTGGGGTGTAATTTGCTGGGGCAAATTCCCAGGCTTCTCCTCAGGGCTAGAAGTTGACTTAAAATCCAGGAATCAATTTGTGTCCATGTTGAGTTGACAGCCCTGTGTTGTGTAATGTCCAAATACTTCATGCAGCCAAGTCTCAGTTCTTCATAGGTGGCTTATTTGGATTGTGGTTTACCAGTGTGAATGTGGAGCCAGTTAAGATCTGGCAGGGTTTATGAGATGAGGCAGAATGCAAAGTTGAAGGAGCTCCAGGCACTGCAGTTCAGCTCCTTTTGAAGGGATTGAGAGCCCTGCAGGTCTCCCTGTCCCCTGGCCTTCCTGGAGACAATGGAGCAGAGAAGTGCAAATAGCTCCTCTTGGAACTAGCCTTGATTTGACAGAGCTGCTGCTAATGAGCTTGATCAGAATGGAGCCTGATTCATCTAGAGATGGTTACATGCATCAGGAAACAGAGCAGTGCTCAGCTGAGACACAGTTTGTCCCTGGCTTGCGGTCAAGCTCAGATCTGGCAAATAAGCTTTTTTCCCTGGTCACACTGAGTATGGTGATGCCAAAATGCCCTAATCTGGGCTTTTTAGGCCAGGACAGGTCTTTGTGTCTGTCACTTGACTTCAGTTCAGGACAAATGAACTTTGTCTGAGCTTTGTCATCCCTGAAGGTGTTCAAGAAATGTGTGGCCATGGCACTGCAGCCCAAACCAGTTTCCCATAGCACTGGAAGGAGGTAATTATTTCTTAACTTGACCTTTCAGTGAGCATTTCAAAGGCCAATAGAGAAATGGATCCTTCTCCTCTGGTGAGAAGAACACACCAAGAGCCTGAGACCTCAACCTATTCATTGCTACCAAGAATTGTTCTCACCAGTGACAGATTGCTTGATGACCAGGTTCATGCAAAATGGGTTGGATTTCAAAGGAACCAAATAATTTCTGTTTATATATATATGTTCTTTTTCCTGCTTTTTTATATATATATATATGCTCCTTTTCCTGCTTAAATTTGCTCATCAGACTAAAAGTCACACAGTTGGTGCCTAAGGAGGGTTTTCAGTCCATCTGCTTTGTTCTCTGGAATCTTTTCATTCAGCTTGCCAGGATGTTGATGATTCATCAGCTGTCGGGTTGAGGAATTTGCTCCTTGGTGCCATACACAAATGCTTGGGAAATTCTGAAGATGCTGTTCAGGTGAGGTGTTAATTGATGATTTAATCATTAATGCTATCTCATGAGCTAATCTGTTGAGCAGCCAATGTTGTTGAGTGAGAGTTAAGCAAGCCTTGAGTTTTCAGTGCTATTGATGGTTCTGTTCTGTGAGTTCCAGCAGGGTATGTCAGGTTCTTTTCAAATCTTCTGGTTTAGCATGTCTCAAATGAGTGGGAATGCTCCTCTCCTGCAGGGTGGGAGGCTCTACAGAGAGATCTGGCCAGGCTGGATCAATGAGCATGAGTCAATTGTATGAGGTTTAACAAAGCCAAGTGCTGGGTGCTGCACTTGGGTCCCATCAGCCCCATGAACACTGCAGGCTTGGGGCAGAGTGGCAGGAAACTGCCAAGCAGCAAAGAACCTGGGGTGTTGGTCCATAGCTGGCTGAATGTGAGCCAGGGTGTGCCCAGGTGGCCAAAAAGGCCACCAACAGCCTGGCCTGGATCAACAATGGTGTGGCCACTAAGGCCTAGGCTGTGATTGTCCCCCTGTACTGGGCACTGGTGAGGCCGCACCTTGAGTACTGGGTTCAGTTTTGGGCCCCTCACTCCAAGAAGTGCTGGAGTGTGTGCAGAGAAGGGCAACAAAGCTGGGGAAAGGTTGGAATCTGGTGCTGAGGTTTCTTGTTAGATTAAGTACCTTTTCAGTGCAAAGTTGGAAAACTCTTGAAGCTGTCAATACATTACTTTGGAAAAATCCAAAGTAATAGTTGAGCTCTGATCCAGCAGTGTTGGTAAAAACGTCTGGGTCCTTGCTTCGAGAATTTCTACCACTGGAGATTTCTAATGTGCTCTCCTTTTAGCTTTGAGCTAACTGCTAGTGCTTAAAGTTGAAAAGTACTTGTGGGATTTCTTCAAGTACCAACCAGGCAGTTTTAACCTGTTAGGACAATCTCTTTTCTTTTTTGTTTCCTGCACTGCAGTACTTCCAGCGAGCTGCTAAAGATGAGCTGTGCCGGCAGAACAATTCATACGTCCAGCCCTATGCTTGCTATGAGCTTGGCTGTCTCCTCTTGGACAGTCCAGAGGTGAGAGCATAGCCTCTTTGTAAACTCACAGAATTGTTTGGGTTGGAAAAGCCCTCTGAGATCACCCAGTCCAACCAGCAACCCCACACCACCATGGCCACTAAACCGTGGCCCCAAGTGCCATGGACACAGGTTTCTTGAACCCCTCCAGGGATGGGGACTCCACCCCCTCCCTGGGCAGCCTCTTCCAATCCCTGACTACTCTTGCAGCTCCTCATCTCCAACCTAACCCTCCCCTGGCACAATTTCAGGATGTTTCCTCTTGTCCTCTCACCTGATACTAAGGAGAAGAGCCCAACCCCCACCTCCCTGCAACCTCCTTTCAGGGACCTGTAGAGAGCAATGAGGTCTCCCCTCAGCCTCCTCTTCTCCACACTAAACATCCCCAGCTCCCTCAGCATTAAAATCAAGCTACTTTGTTAGTAAATGACTTAAACCTTGAAGGAACAAAAATACCTCTGCTAACTGCCAGTGGCCTTTCTGTAGCCACATGAATTTCCTTGTGCATTGTTTCAGCTCACCATTAGCAGCAGCCTGCATTTAAAGCTGTCAGTTCTGCTTTCCTGTAGAAGACTAGAAAGATGCAACTCTGCATTTCTGGGGTGCCTCATTACAATTTCTGGTTTCCTAATTTGAGAGGGTTTTGTCTGCTCAGGGCCCTTGCTTTAGGACAGAGATTCTGTTCTGGCCTGCCCAGGCCATGCACTGAATATATGTTCTGTAACATCTGCAGCCTATTTCTAACACAAGGTTTGTTATCTTGTAGACTGTGCCAAGAGGCAAAACCTTACTTCTCCAAGCCAAGGTAAGAACTAAAACATTTTCAAGCTGCCATTTCTGACATGAGTGCACTTGAGAGCTTGTGTTCTGTGCAGTGTGGGGGCAGGGGGAATGAATGTTAAGTGTTGGTGTCCCTTAATCTCCAGCACTCTCATCTAGCTGTCCATTAATGCATGAGATACAGATTGATATCATGTGGGTAGGTATTGCTAGGGCAGTCACAGCACAGAGCCCTCAGCAATGACCTCTGCTGGAGTGATAGAACCTGGCCAAGTTCTTCAATTGAGTTTTGGCTGCAAGAAGTTTGAGAACTTTTCACTCCTTGTCTGTTCCAGCTGGTTCCTGCCTTGGTTCAGGGCTGGACCAGCCACTGAATGAGGGCTAGAGGCTCTCTGTGAACCCTTCTGCCTTCCCAAAGAGAAGAGAAAGGGAATAAGGGAGAAGGACTGATGGGGTGGGAAAGAAATGAAACTAGCTTAAATGAAAATAATATCAATGAAATTAAATATATACAAATAGATACAAACCAGTGTGGAACCAAACTGCTGATGGCAATTAGTCACCATCACCACTGATGCTGTGGCAGAAGTCCCAGACTAGGCTCCACAGCAGATGGGAATCAATCAGGAGCTGGATTCTGGAACTGGATTCAGGATCATACAGAGTGGGATCAAAGGCAGAATGGACAGAGTCCTCCTCAGAAAGCAGCCACGGAAGAGGCTTGGCCCTGGTGATCCCTCAGCTTTATAGGGAGCAGGACATCCATGGGCTGCAATCCCTTAGTGGTCAGTTTAGGGTCACCTGCCCTGTCTGCTTCTTCCCACAGGTGCCACTTCTGACTCCTTGCACCCCAGGGTGGCACACAAGATGTGGCAGTGCTCTTGGCCTGCAGCCCAACCCTTGGTGCTCACTCTCTCCATCACATTCTCATTGCTAGCCAGAGCCTCTGGCTGTGCAAACCTGCCCTGAGCTGCAGGAAGTGCTGGCCCTGAACAGAGACTGAGCTGAGCAGAACCAGCTCTGCACCAGCTCTGTTCTAGCTCACACCAGCACAGCCATGTTTGGTATTTCAGGGCTTTTGGACTGTTAGAAATTCCTTGGTGCTGTTCCAGGCACATTGGGATCCCAGTAGCATGTTGGCAGTGGGAGCTTTCTGCTCCCTTCACCAGGGTGAGCTTGCTGCAGTAATTGTGTGGCTTTGGGTAGTGTTGGGGATATTGCAGCAGGCCACCTGCAGCTCACCTCTTCCCTTCAGGCTGTGTTGTGACATGGCTTCTTGAGTGTGAGTGGTAAAGCTCTCTTCATCCCAAGTGAAGGAGGCTAATGACAGAACAGAGTCACAGAACATTAGGTGTTGGAAGGGACCTCAGAAGATCATGGAGTCCATGCCAGAGCAGGATCACCCAGGGCAGGTCACACAGGAAAGCATCCAGGTGGAGGTTGAATATCTCCAGAGAAGGAGACTCCACAACCTCTCTGGGCAGCCTGTTGTGTCACCCTCACAGTGCAAAAGCTTTTCCTTCTGTCCCTAACAGTTGCTTGCTTTTTCCGCCCCCCCAGGAGGAATTCAGTGGCTATGACTTTGAGAACAGATTGCACGTCCGCATCCACGCAGCCTTAGCCTCTCTGAGGGAAGTGGTTCCACAGTGACACACAGGACATCCACCCTGCCACCCTCTCTCCCACAGTTGCTGCACTTTAAGATGAAGCGGGAGGAAAAAGCTGTTGGGAGGACTTGCAGCTGTTCTTCTGGAAACCACTTGTGCCAGAGACACTTTGCTGTGGCAGTTTAGGCTGGGTGCCCCCTCCTACTGCCACATGAGATACACCTCTGGTGTCCCAGGTGCCCACCCAATAGGGGTGGACACAGGAAACAGAGTATTTCTACCCATAAATCCTGCGCCCTATAAATCCATCTGCAAAGCCATTCTCTTCCTCTTTCTTCCCTCTCTGTTCCCATGAGAGAACAGAGAGGGAACATCTCCCATGGGAGTTTCTCTCTTGGGAAGATCCAATGGGAAGATCTCCATCACTCTCCAATCCATTTGTGTGAGTCTCATTCTTTTGTCCCTTTCGGGTCAAGAGAGGATCTGTCTGGCCCCAAACCAGTACAGATTATTGGTAGCAGAGGATGGTTGCTCTGCTGAACTCTGCAAATTGGATTGGAGAAGTGCAGAGATGGAAAAGTTGAAATGGCTATCTGGGCGTTGCTGGTGTTGGTGGCTGGGCTCAAGGCTTTGTGCTGGGGCGACCGTGTGGGCATTTTATGGGTTCCGAGGGGACACCCTGGTGCGTAGCCGTGGCGTGGAATCCCTCCTGCTGTTCTAAGCGGCAGCGGTGATTTTGTAGCCACTGGCTTCGGGGGGAAAGCTTAAGAATGCGGTGCCTGTCCCTTTCCCTTTTTTTTTCCCCCGCGGCGCCAGCGGCGAGCAGAGCGGCGCGGAGCCGAGGAAGGGGGAGGGACAGTCGGAAGCAGACCAGGGTCGGCTTGTCCCGCGGCGGTG
>VXBD01007251.1:61831-97336 GCA_013399975.1 Indicator maculatus
GCTCTCTCTCTTATCAGGTAATGCCGGGGGAGTATCCTCAAGGCCTCCTAGGCCTGTCTAAGGCCTAGCGCCAGGAGGAGAATGGAGGGGGGGCAGTCTCAGACCTGGCCAGCCTGAGACTTGCCTAGTAGCGGGAGGGGGGAAGAAAGAGCCCTGGGGGTTTGGGTATACCCTCAGGTGGGAGAAGGGAGGATTGGGAAGCCTCTGGGTGTTATGTAATGGGTTCTGTATGCTTTTGGGTTATTCTTGGCACTATCCTGTGTAGTTTTCTGTAGCTTCACCAATCGCTTTTCCATTTAAACTTTCCATCACTCTCCGATCCATTTGTGTGAGTCTCATTCTTTTGTCCCTTTCGGGGCAAGAGAGGATCTGTCTGGCCCCAAACCAGTACATTTGCTTAGTATGGTCAGAGTTGGTAATGGCTTAGTAACACATGACAGCTCTTCCTAGAACTCAATCAGGCAGAAAGAAGGTGAAGTGACCTTGGGTTTTTAACTCTTCAGGTTTTCTTTTGTTGAAACCAGGCTGAACACACTTGCTTGGAACTCCCTGGGTGAGCCTAAATAAGCACACATGATGTCCTTCAGCAACATTGGCAGGTGTGATTTGTACCTTCTAAAATAGACCTCGATCCACAGTGTGCTAAGGGAGCATTTCTGCTTTGAGTAGCACCATAAAAGACAAGTCACTGATGGAAGTAATGAAGTTTTGAATGGTCAGAACACCTTTTTTTTTTTCAGTTCAAGCATTAGCCTATACACAGGAAACCTGTTCAGCCACAAAAAAAGCAGCAGATCTTACTAAATTCCAGGGTCTTATGTCAGTGACTTCATGATGAATGCTGTGTGAATGTTAAACTTTCTATCCCTTTCCAATTTTCAGTCCTTCCCTCCCAAACCTTCTCTTTGTTTTGTCAGTATTTAGGATCTCTGCTTCTGGAACGTTCCAGCCCAAAGCTTGTTGTTTGACATGCAGTCACAGCATGGGCAGCTCATATGCCTGCTCTTCATGTTCTGAATATGTGTTAAAATACATAGGCCAGGTACAAGAATTTGACATAGGTTTCATTCTAGCTGCTGCATCTCCACAGCAGTGACCTTTAAAGGTGTTAAAAAACCCAAGCAAAGGGAATGAATTGAATGCTGGAATCAGCAGAGCTCCCTGGGAAGAAGAATTTGCAGGGATAGGCTCCCATGGACACTTAGATGGAGAAGTTCATTGTGCAGGAGGTCAGAGTTGGAACTCAAGTGCTCAGACATGCTCTGGGGACTTGGCTGAAGAAGGGAGGATTGATGTGGTGAGGTAGGATGGGTTTAAGCTCACCCTTGCCTCTCAAAGTGAAGACAATGCAGAGTATCACACCCCAGGTACCCTTTTTGGTGGCTTTCTTACTTCAGTTTGGAAGGAACCTGAGTGATGTTGCTCTTAGTCTGACCTGACTCCACCTGGAAAGGCAGCAGAATCTCTGAGGTGGGGCTGGGGTGGGGGTCTTAGCACCCCTGCATGGAGAAGGCCTTGATATGGAGAGGAGATGCTGGCTGGCAGTGTTGAGGGGAGGGATGTGGGATGTCTTAACCTCAGCTGAGTGCTGAAAGCAGGAGGGGACACTTTTTGTGTAGGATGAGAAGATGTGGGTTCAGTGCCTCCATTTCTTCTGGATCTTAGTTCAATTTAAAAAGTAATTTGCGTTTTTTTTTTTCTCCCTGGTATGTACTTTTATTAACTGTTTGAACTTGTAGACATTTCACCACAGGATTGCCTGGCACAGAATTACCAAACCCCCTCAAAACAAGAGTGGATTCTATATTGTTAAGTAACTATAGGGAATCCATTATTGCTTTTTTGGTGGGGGAAATGCTTTGGTAAATTTAAGTATTAAATTCCTACTTGAACCACATTCAAGTTTTACTACATTCAGTTTTTACTTCATTCAATTTTTACTACATTCAATTTTTATTAAATTCCATTATTATTAAATTCCATTATTGAATTTTATTTTTAAATTCCATTATCACCTTCAATTATTGCATTCAGTTATTGAATTTTCTTTCTACATTCAATTATTATTGCATTCAATGATTGAATTCAGTGATTCAATTCTATTAGATTTTATTATTACATTCAATTGTTAGATTCTATTGTTAAATTTTATTATTAAATTTTATAGTTACATTTTATTATTAAATTCAGTTATTAAATTTATTGTTAAATTCAATGATTACATTCAATTAATGGATTCAATTATTGAATTTTATTACTATAGTCAATTATTACACTCAGTTATTAAATGCAATTACTACATTCAATTATTTCATCCAATTTTGGTAATTTTAAGATGACCAAACCCCAGAAAACTCTTTCGGTAGTTAGACCACTCCTAGAATATCCCAAGTCTCTATGTGGTATTCCAGCCCTGTAGTGTTAAATTGTTGGAATATCCCAAGTCTCTATGTGGTGTTCCAGCCCTGTAATGTTAAGATGTTGGAATACCTCAGAGAGCTTAAATCATTTTATCATGCCCATGGAATTTTCTTAGTCCTTGGCCATCTATGTGCTCATTTGCAGCTTCTTTTGCTCTGCTTTTGTCTGCAATATGTCACATTTCCTCCTGGTTTGTATTCAGTTAATTCCATATTCTAGGAAAGGATTTTTTAACAAAGCTCATGAATGGAAATCTGAGCAGGAAGGGAGTTGAATTCTGTTGCTTTGCAAAGCTAAGAAGCCTGCATGCCCTTGGAAATAGTTTCCCAAAAGCCTTATCTTTACTTTTGGTCAGGTTGCCTTAAACAGTTCCTTAGCTAAAACTTTTGGGTTCCCTCCACCTTTCCCTTGCTTTTTTTTTTTTTTTTTTTTTTTTTTTTTTTTTTTGTGTAGAATGTGTTGCCAAAGTTGTAGAGCTTGTCCTCACCTAACCTTCATGGATTTGCTTTTGAGCTTGCATCTAAAGCAAGACTGATGTGGAGGAGAAGAGTCACATCCTGTTGGGTGTAGGCCAAATGAAATGGTGGAGACATTGAACTTCTCTAGAGGTACACAGTTCCTGCTATGAAAGGCATTCCTAGAGCAGTGACACACTTCTGGTGCAGTTCCTGGAGGAGAGACTCTCTACAAAGCAGTTTTATTTTTCTAGATGTGTGACAGGTGGCACTCTGGGGGGGGGTTATTTGACTTAGTAATATTGAGTCCTAATTGAGTGTTCAGCCTTAATTTGGTGAGTCCAAGTAAGTACTGACTAGAAAGTGTATTGTATATATATATAGTGACTACTTAGAGTTCAAATAATGATTTCTAACATGAGGTTTCATGTCCTGGAAATCTCCTTCTGTCCTAGCTGACTTTCCATGGTTTTCAATCAGAGGCAGAGTCCGTGTGGGGTGTAAGTAGCTAGAAATGGTTCACACTGACCAAACCCCTTTCAAATCCTCTGCTTACAGCAAACCTGAGCCTGGCCTGCTCAGGACACACAGCACCTGCATGCCCTTTGTGTTGGGCTCTACATACCTGGAGCAAAGCTGGAGTAACTCTACTGAGGGGCCTGTTCTCAGCAGGCCAGCAGTGGGTATGGAAGGACACCACACATTCACCTACCAGTTCCACCCTGTGCCAGCTGCAGCTCTCTGTCCATTTAGCAAACCATCACTGAACTGCTGTTTCCATATTAATTAGGGGCTTTCTTCTCCTTGTAGGAGAATCTCCTACCTTGTAAATGTCAAAATGGTTTCTTTTTAATGTTAGATTGTGCCTGTGATGAGAACATTCAACTGTATTTTGTGTCAACTGCTGAGTTTTTCTACTTGGGAGCTCGGAGGCATGGTCTAATAGCAATAATGGGATGTGCATCTTGCTAGTGAATGTCTTCAGACTTATCTCTACTGGGTCAGGTCTCTCTCTTTTGTTGCTGGTGATGCAGTTTTTAATCTCATTTCCAAGACCTTAGAGTTTTTAGCTGTCACCAGGTGGCATACTTCTCGTGGTGTACTGTAAATGGTGTTAATTTACAGAACTTGGCACTTTTATATTTCTGAGGAAAATTAAAAGAACCATGGCCATGAGTTTTTGCTCCTTGAGTTTGTCTTTACTTCGAATTGGTGGCCTCCTGAACAAGGTGATAGATAGATAGCAAGTGTTGGGACAACTTCTGGGATGTCAAGTGACTCTGTAACCAAGTTTTCTAGTCAGCAGTTACCTCAGCCTTTGTTCTTCCAGTGTACTGATAGTCTCCTGGCTTAGAGAGTGACTTCCATGTGTCCAGCTCTAGAGGGAACAAGGTGTAAGATGCTTCCAAGACATCAGATTTCCTTGTTCTCTGAAACTCTAGAGTGAACAAGGTGTAAGATGTTTCCAAGACATGAGATTTCCTTGTTCTCTCCAACTCTAGAGTGAACAAGGTGTAAGGTGTATCCAAGACATCAGATTTCCTTGTTCTCTCAAACTCTAGAGTGAACAAGGTGTAAGATGCTTCCAAGACATCAGATTTCCTTGTTCTCCATTGCGCAGCCACACACCACTGTATTTGATGCATTCCTTCACCTTTGGAAGATGCTTCTAATTTACTCTAAAGCAAGCAATCTAGTTTCTTCTCTCTTTGCCTTTGAATGCTTGTTTCATATTCCACTTCTGCTTTATTCTTAAATAAAATTGCTCAGATGTTGTATGGAATTGGTTTTCCCTTGACAACAATCTGATTGTTCTCCCAGTTGGTTGTACTCTTGCTTAGAAGTTTCTCTTTAGCTGTTTGAAGAGAAGCAAGTCTTGGGTTGGAGATTCCTTGCAGTGATGGGGAGACACTGGAACAGGTTGCCCAGGGAGGTTGTGGCTGCCTCCTCCCTGGAGATGTTCAAGGCCAGGTTGGATGAGGCCTTGAGCAGCCTGGTGTAGTGGAAGGTGTCTCTGCCCATGGCAGAGGGTTGGATCTGGATGACTGTTCCATGGCCCTGTGATGACATCAGGGCACTGTGATGTTCAGCCCTCCTGGCTGGGTGTGGTGGCCCCTGGGGCTCCGGGAGGCTGGGAGCAGGAGATGGTAAGTGCCAGAGGGGATGGAGGAGGAGAGGGGGGAGGAAGCCAACTTTGGATGGCTTTAGGGGCTCCCTGGGGGGTGCTTTGGAGGGCTTTGTGTTTAAAGAACGGGAATTCAGGAGGTGGGTTGGAATTGACATCATGGTTCCCAAGGAGACAGACCTCCTGCTGCCCGGAGGGGCAGTGAGGGTTTGGTGTCTGCAAAGGAGAAAGGCCCCCCTGAGGTAAAGGAGTGTTTGGGAAGGGCTGGAGGGGATCACTGCTGGGATGAGCAGCTGCAGTCACTCTGTTGGCACTGGATAGTTCCCAGTGGGGTGGGATAGAGGCTGAGCCAAGGGGTTGTGTGTGTGCAGGTGGGACAGCAGTGAGGAGCTGGGTGCCTGCAGGAGATGCAGTCCTTACAGACCAGGCTGATCGTCCCCTACGGCCTCACCACGCTGCTGGAGGGGGTGAGCAGGGCTGCTGTGGTCAACCACCCTGATGACATCACAGAGTTTTTCACCCTCTACTTCCAGGAGCTCACTGCCTTTCGGAGAGGTTTGTTCCTGCCAGGGCCTCCTCTGAAGAGCTGGGCTCCTGGAGAGTGCCCTCCTCCTCCAGCTTACTTTCTGCTTCTGTTTTCAGAGCACCCTGATCTGGACCTCACAGAACTGGTTGAACAGTTTGAGCTCCAGTTCATCAGTGGTAAGTTAGCTGCTCCTTGTTCTTTGAAGGGATTCTGAGACCTTGGCCCAGCCTGAATGGCTGCAGGTGGATCCCCCTTCTGGGATGCCTCCCATCTAGGTCTACTTCTAGGCTGTGGGCTATGGAATGGGCATCTTCACACAGCACCTGCTTCCCAGGACTAGCCCCCTGGGATGCTGTGCTTTCTCCTCCTTGAGGACAGCCTGGATGCCCTTAGTGACATGCTGCAGTGTGATTTACCACCCCCTGAAGGCAGCAGCTTTATACCTCCCCAGTCCTTGCACATAGAGATGGGATCTGTTTAGAAGCTGATTTGGTTCTGTGGCATTCTGATTCAGCAGCTCAGTGCTGAGATGATGTCTTAGTGACTCCCCTCTTCTGCTGGGTTTGCACCCTGGCCAGTGCTTGCTCACCACAACAGGGACTGGACCTCCTGGGTGGTTGGTTTCCAGTGCTGAGGGTTTATTAACCATGCAGTGGACCCCACCAGTGCTCTCCCGCATTCCGTCCTTGATAACTGATCTAGAAGCCACTTTTCACTCTGTATCTAAAGCTTGGTCATGTCTTACCCTGTTCTTCACTTGGATTCATGTCAGTACAACTTGAGGTTCTTGAGGGAGCTAAAACATCACCATCTAGGCATCTAAAATAACCTGTGTGGATCCAGTAGTTCTGAGGGGTTGCAGAGGAGCAGTGGTCTTCCAGCTGGCTTCACAGAGTGGTGGGGGTTGGAAGGGACCTCTGAGGATCATCTAGCCCACCCCCCTGCTAGAGCTTCTCTGATGTGCTTAATGTAAGGTTTACTGTTTTACCCTATCAGTGAGCACTAGATAAGAAGGTGGCCATCAGTGCAGGGTCAGGAACACAGTTAAGGCTTCCTAGGTTTGGAGATGGAACCACAGCTCTGTGTTTTCCTGCCCTTTATTGGTAGGAAGCAGCTGCTTGGTATAAGCAGCAGCCCCAGCCTTAAATTGGGGAACTGGCCTGAAACTGTGCTAGGGGAGGGTTAGGTTGAAGATGAGGAAAAATTTCTTTGCTTCAAGAGTGGTCAGGGATTGGAACAGGCTGTCCAGGGAGGTGGTGGAGTCCCTGTACCTGGAGGTGTTCAGGACACGTGTGGGGCTGTGGTTTAGTGGCCTTGGTGGTGTTGAAGGTTGGACTGGATGGTCTCAGAGGGCTTTCCCAGCAATTCTGATGCTCTGAAATGACTCCACTTCTGCAGCCCAGGAAGCCTCATAGATGTGCTGTGGAGCATCTAAAGGCCCTGGTGCTGAACTGACTGTGGGTTTCATTCCAGTGGCACCAGCTGCTCATGTGCTGCCCTCGTGTGCTGGTTGCTTTGCAGACAATGCGAGCGAGGGTCTGGCGGAGAAGACCTCAGTGTTCTCGGACACCGCGTTCCCCTGGGAGCCCCAGCGGAGGGACAAGTGCACTGACACAGAGGAAGACCAGTTCCTTCCAGAACCTGCCATCCAGTGTAGCTCCAAATTCACTCAACACCCCTCCAGCACCAGTCCCCTTGCAGAGAGCAAATCCCCCCCTGCATCTGATGGAGCTTCGACCCCCATGGGAGCAGAGCTGGCCTACGTCCCAGCCAAGCCGGCGGAGCTGGCTGCACATGTGCTAGGTAACAGCCCTTCCTTGTGCTCTATGAGGGACGTGGCCACCAGTGTGCAGACCCTGCACACAGACTCCCAGGCCTCAGAGGATGAACTCACACCACTAGAAGGTGCTTCTGAAGCTGCTTCTGAAGGTGCTTCTGCTGTCCCAGCAGCTAAGGCTTCTGTAGAGGATGCTGGGTCCCAGACAGGACGTGAAGGTGCTCATGAAGATGCTTCTCCTGTCCCAACAGATAAGGTTTCTGTAGCGTCCTTTAGGTCCCAGACAGGATGTGGATTTCCACCAGTAGAAGGTGATCATGAAGATGCTTCTCCTGTCCCAGCAGATAAGGCTTCTGTAGAGTCCTTTAGGTCCCAGACAGGATGTGGATTTCCACCAGTAGAAGGTGATCATGAAGATGCTTCTCCTGTCCCAGCAGATAAGGCTTCTGTAGAGTCCTTTAGGTCCCAGACAGGATGTGGATTTCCACCAGTAGAAGATGCTCTTGAAGAAGCTTCTCCTGTCCCAGCAGCTAAGGCTTCTGTAGAGTCCTTTAGGTCCCAGACAGGATGTGGATTTCCACCAATAGAAGATGGTCTTGAAGAAGCTTCTCCTGTCCCAGCAGCTAAGGCTTCTGTAGAGTCCTTTAGGTCCCAGACAGGATGTGGATTTCCACCAATAGAAGGTGCTCATGAAGATGCTTCTCCTGTCCCAGCAGCTAAGGCTTCTGTAGAGTCTGTTAGGTCAGAAGCATGGAGTCTGTGCTCCATAGCTGGAGAACTTGGGCCCTCAAGCAGCCAGGTTGATGGCCACACAAATGCTGTAAATCAGGCTTCTGAAGTCCCCTCTTGGGAAGAACCATCACCTGCTCCTAAAGATCCACTGTGGGCTGTGCCTTCCTGCAACAAAGCTGAGGTTACCTCAACCACTGAGGCTGTGTCACAGTGCTGGCCTGAGGAGCCAGATTCGACTGTGGAGCTTCCACCTTACGTAGAGCAGTTCCCACAGAGAATCATCGTTCCCTCTGTAGACCAAACAGCTTACCTGCTAGAGACTGGGCAGCCATTAAAGGCAGGCCAGGGCTTAAATGCCACCACCTTAGTGCCCTCTGATTTAGTGACCCATCCTGAGAGAATCGAGTCTACAGCTCAAGTGGAACCAGCTGAGCGAGCTTGTGTCTTCTCAGGTAAGAAAGTTTGATTCTCCTCCTCTGAAGGATCTGCTTCAGCACCCACCTAGGTGGCTTTCCATTTGGCCTGGTGGTGGTGGTGCCTGGAGCTTGGTGAGATTCTGCAGCTGGGATTTGTTCAGGTCAAGCACTGGGCAAGAGACCTGGTGCTCATCTTTGGTGGTGAGGCTGTCACCAGCATCTCTTCCCCATGGTGATGTGTGCCCAGCTCCTCCCTTGCCCAGATGGAGAATCCACCCAGGGTGCAGCTGCTCTGAGTCTCCTGGTACTGCAGAATCTGTCTGTGCCCTGTCCCAGGCCCTAGAAGCAGCAGCAGAGCACTTTGCAGAGGAGAGCTGAGCCCAAGCAGGGCTGTAGCTAACCTTGGCTCTGCAAAAGGGACCCAAGGTTCAGGGCAGTTTGCCAAGGCAGCTTCAGAAGCACCAGAGCAATGCTCACCCAGAGGAGCCTGTCCTGGGCTCTGGGTGTTTGCCAGCCATACTCCAAACAGACTCTGCTGCCCCAGCTCCTTCACACTCACTCCCACCAGGTGTGGGGAAGTTGGTTTCAGATGGCAGCACTGACACTGAGTGGCTCCCACTGCTCCTGACCCCAGCCCTGATCTCTGTCTTTGTAGCCATGGCATCCAAAGAAGAGCCACAGGCACATCCTAACGTGTGGACCCTCTACTGCCTAACTGACTTGAGACAAGGCCAAACAGCTTCCCTGCCCTGTGGCCAGGCCACCCTCAGCCTTGCCAGTGGGGAAGCCCAGCAGCCTGGGCAGCTGGCCCCAGGCACCGCTCCAGTGTACGTGATGCAAGATCCAGGCAAGATGGGCAGCGCTCCGCCCTTCATCTTGGTGGGCTCCAACCTTCAGAGCACGCTGGGCTGGAAGCCCCTGCCCAGCTACGCTGTCTTTGCACAGCAGGACGCAGGAGCCAGGAGGAGGTTCACCACAATCCCAGTGCCTGTGGCCAGGCCAGCAGAGGAGGAACTTGGCAGGGCCAGCCCCTGCAGCAGCTCTGCAGAGGAGACCGCAGCAGAGCACTACATGCCCAGAGTCTGCTCCGTGGCTGTGCCCCTGCCTGAGCTGATGGCTGCACAGAGGGACACCCAGGCTGGGGTGAGCATCAGAGGGAGACACCCAGGCTGGGGTGAGAGCACCACAGAGAGGCACCCAGGCTGGGGTGAGCACACAGCTGTGGCTGCTCCTGCAAAAGGTGTGGGCACTGCACACTGGAGCAGCAGCAGGCCCCATGCCCAGAGCTGGGATCTCAAGGACTAAGGTTGCTTCTTGCATGGGTCTAGGAGGAGATTCTGGGCTGGGGCTTGCACTATGGAAAGCTGAATTTCACTTTGCCACCTCAAATGAGTTTAAAGTGCTTGTCACACTAACAGACCCCAGCCTTCCTCTGGTCTTTTTGTCCTCACTCCAAGGACATTGAGGGTCTGGAGCATGACCAGAGAAGGGCAACCAAGCTGGGGAAGGGTCTGGAGAACAGGGCTGGGGAGGAGCAGCTGGGGGAGCTGGGGGTGTTTAGTGTGGAGAAGAGGAAGCTGAGGGGAGACCTCATTGCTCTCTACAACTCACTGAAAGGAGGTTGGAGCCAGGAGGGGTTGAGCTTTTCTCTCTAGAACAAGTGGCAGGATGAGAGGAAATTGGCCTCAAGTTGTACCAGGGCAGGCTTAGGTTGGACATTACAAGAAACCTCTTCCCTGAAAGAGTTCTCAAACACTGGAAAAGGCTTCTGGGGGAGGTGGCTGAATCCCCAATCTCTGGAGGTGTTTCAGAGAGGCAGAGATGTGGTGCTGAGCCATGGTTTAGTACCAGATATGGTAGGGTTAGAGAAGGGTTGGACTCTATGATCTTGAAGGTCTTTTCCAACTGCAGTACCTCTGTGACTGCTGTCACCCTCTGCAGTCACCAATACTGCTCTTGCTCTGGGTGCAGTGTGGTGTGACCAAGTTTTTCCTCTCACATTTACAGTCACAGATTGCATTGGGCTGGAAGGGACCCTCCTAGGTCCTCTTGTCCAACCCCCCTGCAGCTGGCAGGGACACCTCCAACTAGATCCTCTGTCAAGTTTGAATTGAATGTCTCCAGGGACAGAGCCTCAGCCACATCTCTGGGCAGCCTGTTCCAGTGTCCCACCCCCCTCACCTTTATCCCTGTGGCACCCAGCCTGGGGCAGAATCCCTCCCCTCAGGGTGCAGCCAGGCAGCACTCAGCAGTCCTTGCTGCAGCCCTGCTGAGCTGATGGTTTTTCTCCAAACAGGTGGAGAAGAGAGGCTGTGCCTGCAAGAAGAGCTCAAGAATGGACTTCCCCTTGCAATAAAGGAAGTGACTGCAACTGCTGTCAGCACTCAGTAGTGCTTTTCTGTGTAAATTTTATCCTCTGCCACAAAGCACATCCTGAAGGTTACCTGTAGTGAGTTACCCGCACTGAGACCCAGCTGCTGCAGCTGATCCACTGCAGAGGGGGGCCCAGGTTGTGCACCACAGGGTGCTGGTGAGGCCCAGCACCCCTGACAGAGCCACAGGCACTTCAGTGGGAGCAGGCCTAGGCCCTGCTGGGGTGGGACTGGGGGCACAGGAGGACTCTCATACTTTCACTTAAGGAAGGAGTTACACATGGTCCATTAATTCCTTCTGCAGGTTTATCAAGGAGGTCCAAGATGGGGTTATGCTTTGAGGCATAACTCCCCACCTTTATATTGCTTTAGAGGTTTCCTAGCTCCAGCTTTGGTCACCTCAATGTGCCAGCCTCCTGCAGGGCTGGGGAAAAAAATCAGTCTGCTCTTAGGAAGCAGAAGTCACTCAAAGCAACAGAAGCTAAGCTGATCTTGTGTGTTCGCTCCTCTGGGTGGCCAGGCAGCAACTAAAGGCTTTGTTTGTGCCAGCAGTGAGTGCTCAGTGCTGTGTGAGCAGCTGCAGCACTGACTCCAACAGCCAGCCTGGTTTGTACAGCCCCCAGAGTGCCACAGGAGCTGAGAGCCTGCAGGAAATGCTGCCCAGGGCAGAGGGGAGGCTGAGCAGACACTGCAGGTGGTGAACTTCTGCCTCTGCAGGGCACTGTGAGAGCTGGACCCTCAGGAGACACTGCCTCAGAGAGGTTTGTTCATGGAATGGGCTGGAAGGGACCTTAAAGATCATCCAGTTCCAGCCCCCTGCCAGGGGCAGGGACACCTCCCATCAGCCCAGGGTGCTCAAGGCCTCATCCAACCTGGCCTTGAACACCTCCAGGGAGGAGGCATCCACAGCCTCCCTGGGCAACCTGTGCCAGTGTCTCATCACCTTGACTGGAAAGAATTTCTTCCTACTCTCCAGTCTGCATCTGCCCTCCTCAAGCTTCAGGCTTGCCCTTGTCTGTGCAGGTACAGCCCAGCAGCATGACCTGGGCACTGCCCCTAGTGCCCAGAGTGCAACCAGAAAGCCTCTCCCTGCCTTAGGCACAGTTTGAGCAGCCCCCCCTCAGGGCCAGAGCTGCAAGGGGGAAGCTCTGCTAGCCCAGTTGAATCCTCCCCACTTCCAGGCAGCCCCTTCCGGCACAGGGGCCAGGTGAGGGAAGCAGATGAGGCAGCTTTTGGAGCAGGCTTGCTGGGAGAGGGGCAGCACTGTCACACACCACTCACTCTAGATGCAAGAAGTTCTGAAGCCTTTATTTAGTAGCAAGTAAGTTACTCAATTAACACTAAGCTGCAGGTAGCAGGGACTGGAGGAAGCAGCTGCCCTGGGGAAGGTCTGTGCACAGGTTAAGAGAAGGTTACACTGAGATTAGAGCACCCCAGGGAAAAGGGGCAGAGCAGCTGTGCACAGGAGGCCTCCCCCAGGGGCTGGACCACCTCTGAAATGCACCAGACCTCCTCCCAGGGGGGCTGCACAGTACACAGGTCCTGTCCCCCCACCACCTTCCACCAGCTCCTGGCTGGTGAGGGTCCTGCCTCTTTGCAGCTGTGCTGGGCACCAGAACTCCTAGTGCAGGAGACAGATTGTTCCCAAACCCGTCCCCAGTGTGCAGTTCCCATCCCATCTGTAGCTGTTTACATGGCTCTGAATTCCTTAAACCAGAAAGGGTGGGAGCAAAAGATGAGAGCAGAATTCAAACCACACTGCACAAAACATTGACTAAAGACCTCTGGGCAAGGGTCCCAGCCTGAAGAACTGCAAGAGTGCTCCAGAGATGGGAACACTCCTGGAATCTCCCACCTGAGCTCAGTAAGAGGAAAGTCACTTGCTGAGAAATCCCAGAGCCTCCTCCAGGTGAGGCCAGGCCCCTGCAGAGGCTCTGTGTGCTTTTGGACATTGCCCAAGTCACAGCAGGTACAACGAACCTGTGTGACCTGTGCCAAGGTGAGCTACCAAAGAAAGGAGGGACAGGACAGCTGGAGGAGCTCTAATCCTCCTACACCACAACCTAATATAGGTGTAGCCAGCAAAGCCTGGGGCAGCTCAACCCAAGGGCACTGGCTCTGGCCACACAGGACAGCCAGAAGCTGGTGACTGTGTCCACAGCAGCAGCCAGGACAGTGATTGCCCTCCCTCTGGGCCTGCAGGTCAGGTACCACCAGCTTCACCCTGGAGATGTTTGTGAGGGAAGATGCCAGGTTTTCAGGAGGGAAATGAAACAAGGGGGAACATTAGAACAGATTAAGACTTTTTTTTGTGTCAGTCACAGGCTCCTGATTGCATTTTAATAAATATCAGGCAAGTTAAAGTAGTTTCTGTCCCAGTAGTCGCCAGAATAAAGCCAGTCCTGTGTACCAGTGTAGGGGTTGGGGCCTTGGTGGAACCATCTGCAAGGAAACACAGAGCATGTTAGAGAGCTGCCAGCACTCAGCTCCAGCAAGTTCACAACTGCTTTGCTGCACCTCCAGCAGTCTGCTCTTCCAGGCCATCACTGACTGCAGGACCCTCTTCGTTTTCAGTTCTTAAGTCAATTTTCCTAGGATCCCAGAATGGTTTGGCCTGGAAGGGATCATCTGGGGCCAGTGCACCTGCCAGACACCCCTTGCCAGACCAGCCTGCTCAAGGTCCCATCCAAACTGGTTCTCAACACTTCCAGGCTTTGAGTCTCCCCTTCTCTGGCCAACTTGTTCCCCCCTCCTGGGGAAGAATTGCTTCCTAAGCTGAAGTCACCCTCAGGGGCTGGGTGGATCTCCCCCTTGCCCTCCCTGCTGGCATGGCTCCTGGGTGCCACTGCTGACACCAGACTGCTGTCACTTGGAGCAGTCATGACTATGGCATAAAAAGGGCAGGTAGAGGTTGACTTCAAAGCAGTTGTGACCAGTCCTGTGGGCATGCATGAGGAGGAAGAGTTGTTGCAAGACATGGAAACACCACAAGCACTGCAGTCCTGCAAACAGAAGGAGGTTATCTCCCTGGGCTCTGCATCTCCCCTGCCTCTGCACTGCCCTCAGCCCAGCACAAGTGTGGCAGCCACCCTCAGAGCATGGAACCTGACCCATGGGCTGCAGGAAGAGCCCTGGCTCGTGCCAGCTAGGCTGCTGCAGGGCACTCTTGGCTCCAGGAGCTGATCTGAACACCCAGAAGCTGATTCATAGTCACAGATTGCAATAGGTTGGAAGGGATTCTCAAAGGGCATCTTGTCGACCCCTCCTGCACTCAGCAGGGACATCTCCAACCAGATCAGGCTGCCCAGGACCACATCAAGTCTGATCTTGAATGTCTCCAGGGATGGAGCCTCAACCACATCCCTGAGCAGCCTGTTCCATCCAGTGTCTCACCATCCTCACTGTGCAGAACTTCCTCCTGATGTCCAACCTAACTCTGCCCTGCTCCAGCTTCAAACCATTGCCCCTGGTCCTATCCCCACAGCCCCTTCTGAACAGTCCCTCCCCGGCATTCCTGTAGGTTCACTTTAGATACTGAAATGCAGCTCCAGATTCCATCTGCATGCAGTCACCTGTGAGCTTTTGCTCCTTCCCTCTCCCTCCTACCTGCTCTGGGTTACACCTGCATGTGTCCATCACCTTGTGGGGAGGGGGCTAGCTGTAAAATAATGTGCACAGGTGTCCCCCAGTGCTCACTACAACCCTGTCAAAGCACCATGACACACAAGGTCATAGACACACAGTGTTTAGGCTGGAGAAGACCTCTCAGATCATCAAGTCCAACCATTAACCCAACACCACCAAATCCACTGCTGAACCATGTCCCTCAGCCCCACATCTCCACAGTGCTGAAACCCCTCCAGGGGTGGGGACTCCACCACTGCCTGGGCAGCCTGGGAACCCTCAAGGAGAAGAAATTCATCCTTCTTCCTCCTCTCCCACCCCTGTTCCTGGCAATCCTGCAGCTTGGGCCCAGTGACCCCTCTGCCTCAAGAGCAGAGTCTCTGTGGGTCTGTGTGTTGCCAAGCTCTCTTTGTGGCCCATTTGGCTACTCCACAGCTTCCTGTCAGCTCCTGGTGGCCACAGCAGCCAGCCCTACCTCCCTGTGCCTCCCCACACCAAGCACCCACTGGAGTGACCACATGTGGGCAAGGCTCTGCCAGCAGGCTTCAGAGCAGAAACTGGAGCCCTTTTGGCCCAGATGAGATCTGGTTTCTGTAAAAGGCAGAAGCATCAATGCCAGCAGCACTGCAGTGCCACACTGCAAAGCAGGGCAGCTAGCAGCCAGCTCTTCACAGAATCAGGGAATCAGGCAGGATTGGAAGGGACCACAAGGATCACCCAGTTCCAACCCCCCTGCCATGGGCAGGGACACCTCACACTACATCAGGCTGCCCAGAGCCTCATCCAGCCTGGCCTTAAACACCTCCAGGGATGGGGCCTCAACCACCTCCCTGGGCAACCCATTCCAGGCTCTCACCACCCTCATGGGGAAGAACTTCTTCTGTACATCCAGTCTGAATCTCCCCACTTTCAGCTTTGTTCCATTCCACCCCAGTCCTGTCACCACCTGAGATCCTAAAAAAGTCTCTCCCCAGCTTTCTTGCAGCCCCCTTCAGATCCTGGAAGGCCACAAGAAGGTCTCTTCAGAGCCTTCTCCTCTCCAGACTGAACAGCCCCAACTCTCTCAGTCTGTCCCCACAGGAGAGGTGGCTTGTGCCCCCTGCACAGTGCCCAGCTCAGCACCTCAGGGACCTCCTGGCTAAGGGAAGTGAAGCCAACAGCAGACAGAAGTCACTCACCCCTGGCAGCATCACCTCCACACAGCAGGCACCTGCTAGCCCCAAGTCTGCTGCTGTGCAGCTGTGCAGCTCAGCCCACAGGGAACAGCAGGGTGCTCCTGAGCACAAAGCCAAGCTCCTGCTGAGGGCTCTCAGCACTGTCACCTCCTCTCCCACACTGAGGAATTCTACCACCCAGCACCTCACCAGTGTGACTTCAGCACTTGCACTGGTCAGGACAAGGTGTCCCTCCTCCAGTGACCACCTCCTTCAGCAGGAGATGGGAAGAAGTAAGAACCAAGGCAATCAGATAGTGTGGCCAGCTGAGTGATGGGGGAAGGAGGGCGCTGGGGGGCATCAACAGCAAGAGGCCACTGCTGTGTCTCACAACTCACTCTTCTGCTCAGGACTTCAGACTCTAGAACAGCCTCTAGACTCAGTCTCCAGAACACTATGTCCAACATGAATCACTTCAGAAACACCAAGACCCCACACTTCTGAAGTGGATTCAAACACCTCCAAGTCACCAGCTTTGGAGAACTGTCCCATGAGGGAGGAGCTCTCCTAAACAAGGTAAGAAACCTCCTGCTCTCTGGCCAGGAAACTGCAGCAGGTCACAGCAGCTTGTAGCATACAGCAGAGCAAGACCCACAGCTGACCTGACAACAGCCACAAGAGCTTCCCTTCACCACATCCAGACCCACAGCTGACCTGACAACAGCTACAAGAGCTTCCCTTCACCACATCCAGACCCACAGCTGACCTGGCAACAGCCACCAGAGCTTCCCTTCACAGCATGCCCTTCCTCCCCTCCCACAGCACAACTCTTCCTCCACACTTTCTGGTCATCCTTTGGAGGCTCTCTGCATTCCTCCTAGAGAGATGAGACACTGGGAAATCTCTGCCAAGGTTTAGAACCATCCTGGCAAACAGTTCCCAAAGGATACCCCAGGTGAGTGCTGAGGGCAGCAGCACCTGCCCTGAAGCAGCTGGTGGATGGTGTCTGCACCCCAAACCCCACTGCTCTGAGCTGCTCCATGGGGAGTTCCCCAGCTTCCAGCACCAACCTTTCAGCTGTACCTTCAGCTACTTCAGGCACCTGGAAGAACTGAAAACATTTGGTGAGAGCTAGAACCACCCTGAACTGAGGAAAGGAAGAGGGAGGTGCAAGGCTGTCCAGCACTTGTTCACTTGGAAGCATTAAAGATGTTATTTCCCGCCAGTCTCAGGGCAAACCAACCCAAACACTCCAGGAAAAGCAGGCACAGGAAAAAGGCAAAGGCAGACATGTCCAAACCTGGGACTCTGGGGTGCTGAGTGACTTCATTTGAACAAACAGGAAAAGAAAAGAGACAAATGATTGATAGTTACAAAGAGGCACTCCAGAGGGGCTGGCTCCAGGTGTCTGGCTGGCCTACAGCTGGCTACCAGGGCAGAGATAGAGCTTGCCTGCCTCTGGAGCACCTCACCAACCATTTTCCTTCTGTGGGGAGATGGCCAATTCATCACTGCTCTCTGAAACAGCCTTTGTCTGCTCAAACTTGATTCACTGGCTCTTCTTTTCACAGGTCCTACACTTAGCTTGTGTGTAAGAGCTCCCACCTGAGCCCACTCATCTTACAGTTAAACCCTCCCACTCCTGGCAGCTCCCTGGTAAGCTCATTTCTCCCTTCTCCCAACTTGTCTGAGCCAAGAGACAGGGACTTGGCTATCTGGGTGACCAAGCTCTGAGGACACCTCAGTGGCAATGCAGCCAGCACACAGCAGCTGAGCTGAGCTGTCACAGGCAGCAAGCTCTCAAGGTCACTGGAGGAAGCAGTTCCTCCTCTCTTTGGCCAAGAATGCCAATTTGAGGCAACTCTAAACTGGTCACCACCAACAGTCCCTCCAAGCAGCCAGCAGTGGTGACATCTTTGTGACAGAACCCAGAGGTGCTCAGCAAAGACAACACAGTTTGGACTTGGGTATGGTGAGCAAGCAGAGGGGGAAGGGCCTGAGACAATGCCTGATGCTTCTCTCTGGAAGGTCTCCTGAATCACAGAATAGTTTGGGTTGGAAGGGGCCTTAAAGATCATCCAGTTCCAACCCCCTGCCATGGGCAGGGACACCTCCCACCAGCCCAGGCTGCTCAAGGCCTCATCCAGCCTGGCCTTGAACACCTCCATGGAGGGGACAACCACAGCCTCCCTGGGCAACCTGTGCCAGGGTCTCACCACCCTCTGCAAGGGTGCAAAGAATTTCTTCCTAATCTCCAGTCTCAATCTCCCCTCTTCCACCTTCAATCCATTGTCCCTTGTCCTGTCACTCCCAGCCCTTGTCCAAAGTCCCTCCCCAGCTCTCCTGGAGCCCCTTCAGGTACTGGAAGGTTGCTCTAAGGTCTCCCTGGAGCCTCCCCCAGGCCCAGCAGCTCCAGCTCTCAGCCTGTCCCCAGAAGGGAGGTTCTGCAGCCCCCTGCAACCTGCAGGGACCAAGGATGCAGAGCCACCAGCAGGCTGTCAGGTCCCTTGCTCAAGCACAGAGCCAGGCACACCAACCTTGTCTTCCAGTCCTCCTCCGACTTGGAGCGGTTCTTGCGAGCTGTCCTCTGCTTTTCCTCTAGCCTCTTCTTCTCTTCACTGGCCAGGTCTGGAGGGAAGAAAAACACACAGAGAGGACATGAAACTGCAGTGTCACACAGGGACATTACTGCACCTGACCCAGGGAATCAGGGAAGAAGTGAAAGCTGTCCACTTTCAAAGCCTTCTAGATAACAGAAGAGGTCCTGGTTTGGTCTGAGAGCAGTGCCAGGCCAGCTGGGGCACAGAGCAGCCTCTGGGATTCCAGTCTCTGCTAAATCCAGGTTTGGCCATGGCCTGAGGACCCTGACAAGGTGCTGAAGTTACAGTAAACGTGGACTAGGGCAGGTGGGATGAGGCCACACCTCCAATACTCCAGTTTTGGGCCCTCTGCTCCAAGAAGGACATTGAGGAGCTGGAGCAGGTCCAGAGAAGGGCAACAAAGGTAGGGAAGGGTCTGGAGAAGAGGGCTGGGGAGGAGCAGCTGAGGGAGCTGGGGGTGGTTAGTGTGGAGGAGAGGAGGCTCATAGCTCTCTACAGCTCCATCAGAGGTTACAGTCAGGTGGGGGTTGGGCTCTTCTTCCTAGTCTCAGGTGACAGAAGGAGAGGAAATGTCCTGGAACTGTGCCAAGGGAGGGTTAGTTTGGAGATGAGGAAAAATGTCTCTGCTGCAAGAGTGGTCAGGGATTGGAAGAGGCTGCCCAGGGAGGTGGTGGAGTCCCCATCCCTGGAGGTGTTCCAGAAACCTGTGGCCATGGCACTTGGGGCCATGGTTTGGTGGCCATGGTGGTGCTGGGTCAATAGTTGGACTGGATGATCTCAGAGGCCTTTCCCAACCAAAGCAATTCCATCATTCTGATATCCTGGGTCTATTCCAGAAGTCTGGCTACCCACTTCATGTTAAAGTTTGGGTAAGTTGTTAGCAGTGTGCAGCTCCTGCTCAACATGGCCATTGCCAAAGCACAGAGATCTGTCTCTCTGCAGCATCCTTTCATTTCCTGCCCTGAAGGCACTAAGGCAGCACAGGCCATGGCCCTAAGCAGAAGAGTTGCTTCTCTGTGGTAGAAAGGATGGGCAGAAGGTCTGAAGAGTCAGACCAAGAAGCAGATTAGGTGAAGGTTGAACTCCTTCCTACCTCAATCCTCAGAAAGCATCTCATGAACAACTCAGAAGTTGTTGAGAGGATCCTTTTGGGCAGGCTCTCACCCATTCCCAGCCCCCCCTGCCAGCTACTGATGCAGTGCACATTACCAGCCCACAAGCTTCATGCTGCTAGCACAGGGAAGGAGCATGCTCTGGTGCTGAGAGCAGAGTCATCTGCAACTCATGGTTAGACACAGAAATGCTCTGGACCATGTCTGTGCACCCTGCTGGGCACAACAGTGCTGCAGGCAAGAGAGGCTGGCTGTGGGACTTCACTGAGCTGCTTTTGGAAGAGCCTCAATGAGTGGTTAGCAGCTTCTGAGAGAAGGAGCACAGCAGTACAGCTGCACTGGCCTGGGCCACTGCTTTGCAGAGCCAGATCTCAGCCTGTTCATCTGAAATAGTCACAGCCATTGTCCCACTACACAGAATCTCACAAGGGCAGAGCTTGGAAGGGACCTCTGGAGGTCAGGGGGTCCAAACCCCCTGCCAGAGCAGGGTCACCTAAGGGCAGGTCACACAGGAACACATCCAGGCAGGTTTTGAGTATCTCCAGAGAAGGAGACTCCACAGCCTCCCTGGGCAGCCTGTTCTTGGTTCTACAACCCCACTCACCTACACCCCAAATGATTCCATGAGACTTCACATAGTGTAGCTGACTCCACCTCAACCAGCCCCACACAGGTGAGTCCCAAACCTTTGACCAGAAGCACACCACAGCCTCCAGAGGCTGCACTGAAGGGTTCCTGGTCTGGCAGTGTGAGCAGAGCCTGCAGAAGGCTGCTCTGAAGGGTTCCTGGTCTGGCAGTGTGAGCACAGCCTGCAGAAGGCTGCTCTGAAGGGTTCCTTATCTCGCAGTGTGGAGAGATCTCTTTGTGGGTAGGTAGTGACTCCAGCAGCTCCTCTCCCAGTGCCAGTGTGGGATTTCTCCCTGACAGCCCCTCAGCTTGCAGAGTCATGGGAGGAGCCCTGCAGTTACCTATTTCTCCGTTCTCCATGGCTCTGATGTCCGGCCGGAGCCTGCAGTCTGTTCGGGGGATGATGCTCTCCATCTCCTTGTCCAGCTCGTTCAGGGCCATGGCAAAGCTAGTGAAGTTATACATCTGGAATTCACAGAGACACACAAGCTGACTTCACAACACCTCCAGCTGCTGGGCTTGCCACTCCCTGAAAGCTGCTGCCTGACAACCACCACTCGAGTGCCTCTTGCTCTGTCTCAAGAGAGGGAGGCTCCGGGTACCACCCAAACTGCACTGGCAGGCAGAGCTTCAGTGATCCTTGTCCTGCTCCATCAGGCCAGCAGCCAACCCCTCAGTGCACTCTTCCTCTCTTACCTTAGAAACTCATCTTAAACTCTCTTATCTTATAACCTTGAACACAGAAATTTCCATCTAAACATGAGGAGAAACTTCTGTACAGTGAGGGTGGCAGAGCCCTGGAGCAGGCTGCCCAGAGAGGTTGTGGAGTCTCCTTCTCTGGAGGCTTTTAAGGCCTACCTGGCTGTGTTCCTGGGAGGCCTGCCCTATGTGATCCTGTTCTGGCAGGGGGGTTGGACTGGATGATCTGTAGAGGTCCTTTCCAACCCCAACCATTCTCTTATTTTCCCTCTCCCTCTCAATCACTGAGGCCACCCTTTCTCCTGCCAATTTCTGTCTTTTCCAGCCTTCCCTCTGTCCTCACCCACACCCTTGTATTCTGCCCACTGGCTCTCCAGTTCCACAGCCCTTGATACAGCCACTCATGCTGCACAGGCTTTGAAAGGGTCTCCTAGGAAGTGTCTGTCCTCTAACAGCCCTTCAGGAGAGATTTCCCACAAGGCAAGCAGGCTGGAGAGAAGAGGTGAGGAAACACTCCCTACTGTTAGCTCCATAACTCATCCCATTTCCCAGAGAAGTTTCCCTAGCTCTAGAGTCATGCCCTAGGCTCTGGACTCATCCCTCCAAGCTCACATTTCAGTGCACAGTTGTAGTGAGGAAGTTTGTTGCAATAAAAAGGCAAACCCAGACTTGTTAGGGAAAACCTGGAGGGAAAACCAGGAGGGATGGCTCTGTTTGAGCACACAGCGGGACAGGAGAGCTCAACAGACCCACAGCTGACCTGTGCTGAATTTGGAGGCCTTGGACTTATCTTCCACAGCAGAACACTTCCAGGGATGACATAGACACTCTCAGAATCTGGCATTGGCATCTCATCTGATTCCTCAGCATTGCCCACCTAAAGGCAGCACACAAAGGAAAGAGAGGAGTTCTTTGGAGTCAGGAACCATTAGCATCCACTCATTATAACTCTGCAACCCACAGAAAGCTGTTTGCTTGACCACAAGTAAATCATTTCAGCACAGAACCCTTTCTAGCTGATTCTCAAGGCTAACAGCACTCACAAAGAAGACACACTCACAGTCCCCTCCCAGGGAGAGACTACCAACAGCTTCTTGCATCAGCATCTTCAAGGTGAAATCTGGATGCTGGAGCAGTAAGAAATGGCAAAATTTCCACCACAGAGTCGTGCTTCTCATCAAAGACAAGCACTGGGGAGGGACTTTTGACAAGGGCTTGGAGTGACAGGATGAGGACAGTGGCTTTGAGCTAGAAGAGGGGAGATTGAGACTGGAGGAGAGGAAGAAATTCTTTCCAGTGAGGCGGGGAGACACTGGCACAGGTTGCCCAGGGAGGCTGTGGCTGCCTCCTCCCTGGAAGTGCTCAAGGCCAGGCTGGATGAGGCCTTGAGCAAGCTGGGCTGGTGGGAGGTGTCCCTGCCCATGGCAGGGGGTTGGAACTTTAAGATCCCTTCCAACCCCAACCCATTCTATGGATCTATGATTTCCATGCCTGCTATTTAACTCCAATAGTGCTTCATGAAAGCTGTAGAACAGAAGTCACATACCTCACCCTTCCACACCAAAGAAACACCAGCACAGTGCAAATGCTGTCTTCAGTCTGTGCTACCACTCTTTGCTCAGAGGAACCTTCCTTTCCTTTCCATTCATGCTACACAACTGAAATGGCAAACTGCAAGCAGTAAATTAACTCCCTGGGTAAGTCTCTTCTCCTCACCAGGAGCCAGCAATGGTCCCTGGCAGCCCAGAGCCAGCTGTGTGCTGAGCTGCATCCAGAGCAGGGAGAGCAGCAGCACAGGGGGGGGACTCTGCCGCTGGGCTCTGCTCTGCTCAGACCCCACCTGCAGCACTGCCTCCAGCTCTGGGGCCCTCAGCACAAGCACCTGGAAGCTCATTGTTCTCTACAACTCCCTGAAAGGAGACTGCAGTGAGGTGGGGGCTGGGCTCTTCTCTTCAGTATCAGGTGAGAGGACAAGAAAAAATGACCTGAAATTGTGCCAGAGGAGAGTTAGGTTGGAGATGAGGAAAAATGTCTTTGCTGCAAGAGTGGTCAGGGATGGGAACAGGCTGCCCAAGGAGGCAGTGAAGTGTCCATGCCTGGGGGTGTTCAAGAAACCTGTGGCCATGGCACTTGGGCCATGGTTTGGTGGCCATGGTGGGGTTGGGTTGATGTTGGACTGGATGAGCTTGGAGGACTTTTCCCACCCAAACAATTCTTTAATTCTGTACTACTACTGCCAGCTGAACTGTGTGATGCTTCTGACAGAGCAGTGGGTGTTCTCAGACTCCTGGGGAGGTGCTCTGCAGTGTGCAGCCTAAGCAGGAGACTAAAACCAGGCAAAATGGATTCTGTGCTCTAAGTACGGCTCTCCTGAGACAACCTGGTGCCACCACCACAGCTGAGAATAGCAGCATGTTGCAGAGACCACTGAACAGTAAAGCTCAGCTTAAAGCAACATAAATCCTCTGGCTACAGGCCAGAAGCTTTAATCCTGCTGCTAATAGCTTTGCTCTCTGGTGGTTGCAGCAGGTAACAGACTGATGTTCCAGCACCACAACTGGACTGCTCTGTTCTCTGAGGTGATCACTGTGTGGTCTCCAAGAGGCTCAGGAAGCATTCAGGATTCTGTTTCACTGGGACATGGTTTGGTGGCCATGGTGGTGCTGGGCTGATGATCTCAGAGCAGTTCTGTGCTTCCATGCAGAGCATCAGCCCTGCAGACACCAGGGGGCAGTGGGAAGGCAGCCATGGCACAGCTCCAGGTCTGCCCAGCACTGCTCCTGCTGCTGAGCAGCAGCCAGCAAGGCTTGCTAGGGGCACAGCAGTGCTGCAGCTTCAGCTGGCTCCAACAGGCTGCTTGCTTTGGAAGGGAAAAGCAAGGATCACCTTAAGCACTGCTGGGAAAGGCCAAGTGCAGCTAGACAAATGCACAGGGTCTGTTTTTCTCTGCTGCTCCTCCCTAGAGCTCACAGGGTCAGGAAGGGAAGCAGTAATCCCCTGTGCTTCAGCACTGCTCCAGTGCTTCTCAGCAGCATCTCTGACAGGGCAGCAAGCTGAAGCTGCAGGGGAACAACTGCTTCCAGAGCTCTCTCTCTCTCTCTTTGCTTCCCCCTTAAGTCTAAAATTACCAAAGCCTGGCTTCAGTCCAAGGGGACGATCCCCACTTCAAGCCAGTATGTGAGCAGTAGCTCTTCATCAAGCTGGATGGTGTCACCACTCACCTTAAACCCAAAGCCATATTGCTGACCAGGAATCTGGAACCACCAAGAATGAACTTGGTTTCCAGAAGACAAAAAAAGAGGCAGCAGTTGTGGAGGAATAAAAAGCAAACATTTCTGCACAGTCCAGCTTAGGAGTTGACCTGCTGGAAAGCAGCTTCAGGGAGAAGGACCTTGGAGTCCTGGTGGACAGGAAGTTATCCATGGGACAGAACTATGCCCTGGTGGCCAAGAGGGCCAAAGCTACCTTGGGGGCATTGAGAAGAGTGTGACCAAGAGGTTGAGAGAGGCTCTCCTGCCCCTCTATAATGACCTGGTGAGACCACAGCTGGAGTAATGTGTCCAGTTCTGGGCTCCCCAGGTCAAGAGGGACAGGGAAATGCTGGAGAGTGTCCAAGGGAGGGCTTTGGAATGCTGAAGGGACTGGAACAGCTGTGTGATGAGCAAAGGCTGAGAGGCCTGGGGCTGTTTAGCCTGGAGAAGAAAAGGCTGAGAGGAGATCTTATCAATGTCTATAAATATCTGAGGGGTGGGGGACAAGAAGAAGGGACCAGGCTCTTTTCAATGGTCCCCAGTGACAGGGCAAGGGGCAATGGACACAAACTGGAACCCAGCAGGTTCTACCTGAACATGAGGAGAAGCTTCTTCGGTATGAGGGTGCTGGAGCCCTGGAGCAGACTGTCCAGAGAGGCTGTGAGGTCTCCTTCTCTGGAGACTTTCAAGATCAATGTCTATCAACATGAGCTCAACATGAGGAGAAACTTCTGTAGAGTGAGGGTGAGAGAGCCCTGGAGCAGGCTGCCCAGGGGGGTTGTGGAGTCTCCTTCTCTGGAGCCTTTCCAACCCCACCTGGACGCATTCCTGTGCAGACTCCCCTGAGTGATCCTGCTCTGGCAGGGGGTTGGACCTGATGATCTCTGGAGGTCCCTTGCAACCTCTGATATACTGTGAGACTGTGATCTGTGATCAGGACCATGGTCCAACTAAGGGACATGCTATTTCCTCCATGTGACTTGGGAGGAAGAGGCAGGTCAGGAACCACCCAGTGCTGAGATCACTCCATGTTTTCGGAGGTTTGTATACAAATCCTGGCAAGAGAACTCAGCTAAATCCCTCAGTGCTGGCAATCCCTTAGTGCTGGCATTCAGCCAATCCATTTCATATCCTGCTAGGAAAGAATAAGTGAAAAGAATTCTTAGTGCTCTTAAATGCTACTGAAATATTTAGCTGCCTTATCAGGCTTTGGGGACACCACCTCTTTACATGATTAATACCTGTTTAGTGCTTTTCTTCTCTTCTGCATTCTTCTTGTCATTTTTTTTGTAAGCTTCAAATGTAGCTGGGTCAACACTGTACAAACACTCAGTCCACTTCCCATACAGAGCACAAAGCTTCTTTTTGCTGTAAAAAAAAAAAAAAATTAAAAAAAACCCGATCAACTTTACAAAAGGAGCTTAAGGAGATTTTATTTAATCATTTCAGACAAAAAGTATTTCAGAAGGAGAATGTTTGAGAGCAAAACTCCAACACTGGTGTTGAACAACTCAGCACAGGCTGGGAGGTGATCTGCTGGAGAGCAGCCCTGTGGAGAAGGAGCTGGGAGTGCTGGTGGATAACAAGTTCCCATGGGACAGCAATGTGCCCTGGGGGCCAAGAAGGCCAATGGCATCCTGGGGGGCATTCAGAGGAGTGTGGCCAGCAGAGCCAGGGAGGTTCTCCTCCCCCTCTACTCTGCCCTGCTGAGACCTCACCTGGAATATTACATCCAGTTCTGGGCTCCCCAGTTCAGGAGGGACAGGGATCTGCTGGAGAGAGTCCAAGGGAGGGCTCCAAGGATGCTGAAGGGACTGAAGCACTGCCTAGGGGGCAGAGGCTGAGAGCCCTGAGGGTGGTTAGTGTGGAGAAGAGAAGGCTGAGAGAAGATCTGGTCAATGTCTATCAACAGCTGAGGGGTGAGGGTCAAGTGGAGGGGGCCAAGCTCTTTTCAGGGGTGCCAGTAATAAGCCAAGGAGCAATGGATACAAACTTGAACAGAGAAGGAACTTCTTTACAGTGAGGGTCATAGAGCCCTGGAGCAGGCTGCCCAGAGAGGTTGTGGAGTGTCCTTCTCTGGAGACTTTGAAGCCCTGTCTGGATGTGTTCCTGTGTGACCTGTGCTGGATTCTGTGCTCCTGTTCTGGCAGGGGTTGGCTCAAAGATCTCCAGAGGTCCCTTCCAACCCCTAACATCCTGTGAGCTGTGACCTTGCTGCTGTGGGATCATGCTCTTGACACGTGCAAGGCTCTACAGATCCCACCAGAAAGAGTTTCCTACCAGGAATGAAGCTCATACCTTTTGTCCTGGATGTAGCCTTCAACTTTGTGCAGCTCTTTCCCAAAGAGGCCACAGGGTTTGAAGCTCAGGACACATTTCTCACCTGTTCTAAAAAGCAGGACAAGAGGGCACCAATTATTTCCAAAGGCTTTTCCTCTTCAACCTTGCAGCAAGTGAAAGCACTCAGTGCACTCTTAACGTACTTGTGGTTAGTTATTTCCACATTTCCATACTGCTCAATCCAAAGCTTGCCCACAATGATGTTGTGCACACAGCAGGTAGGGTTTGTCCATGTGTAGGCTTCGTTGTGTCTGAAGGGAGGAGAATAAAAAGTCAAATACTTTATTTCTGGTACCAGATGTGCCTCCTGCAACAAACCACCAGCAAGAAAGCACACCAAGTCTTGAAGTGGACATGGCAATCAGTCAGGGAGCCCAAGAAGTTCACTAAACTACTGCCACTGATTTTATCAGTTCCTCAGAGCAGCCACTTGGGTCACTGTTAGCAGTGAGTGATGTGAGGAAACCAACAACTCAAACCAGCCACTTTTAGTAGGGTTGATCCAGGCATCTACAGACCATACAGATACAAGCCCCAACTGCTGCTACTGTTAGCATTCAACATATTAGGAGAAATGATGGCAGTGCCTTTCATCCTCTCCTCCCCACAGTGACCTGCCATCAAACATCAGGATGTGGGGGGAAGGTCCATTCCTAGCAACACAGAATCACTTGGCTTGGAAAAGACCTTTAAGATCTGACAAAACTTACAAGGGGTGGATGTCAGGAAGGTGGGGGTCAGACTCCTCTCAGTGGTTCCCAGTGACAGGACAAGAGGTAAAGGGCATAAACTTGAACATCTAAATGTGAGGAGGAACTTCTTTACTTTGAGGGTGGCAGAGCCCTGGAGCAGGCTGCACAGAGAGGTGGTGGAGACTCTGTCTCTGGAGACCTTCAAGGCCCACCTGGACATGTTCCTGGGTGACCTGCCCTAGGTGATGCTGCTCTGGCAGGGGGGTTGGACTGGATGATCCCTTCCAACCCTTCCAACCCAAACTGTTCCCTGATTCTGTGATTTTCTTTCTCCAGTCCTGCTGCTATTTTCCCTCTCTCTGCAGATTCCCCTCTCAATTCCCCCACTGAGGACACATTTTCTTCTGCCAATTTCTGTCTTTTTCAGAGGTCACTTCCAATTCCTTCCATTCTGTGATTATCTGACTCTGGTTTAGCACATCTGCTGCTAAACCATCTCCCTCAGCACCAAATTTCACAGCCAGGAGACTCTAATGCACACCCACCACCATGGCTGTGGCCACTGTGCCTACACAATTGCTACTCATGACTTACTCCAGAAGCTCCAAGGTCATGGTGCCTTTGGGTTCCGCTTCCACGCTCTTGCCCCAGAACTTGAGTTTGGGATAAATGGATCCATGAAACACAAAATCATTGTTTAAGCCTTCAGCATAGAAAGCACTGATTGGGGGGTGATGGCTGACTTGCTCTGAGAGAAGTCTAAATCCAAGGTCATCTCTGCAAAAGAGAGAGAACCAAAGGCATGGATCTGTGTATGAAGTGCAGTGAAGCTGCAGGGCTTTTCCCTGTGGCACCCACACCTCCTTGCTGTACCCAGTGCAGGAGTTAGTTAAAACCCTGGCATAAAACAAAACAACAAAATCAACAACAGATGGAAGATCTTTCATTCTAAAGAGCTCAGGCCAGCATGTCAAAAGGTACCAAGAGCTACCAACATCTTTCCCTTTTGGCAGTGACCTCTTAAACTTGTGCAAAAACACAGGGGTAAAACCTCACCTGAGAGAAAAACCTGCCCTGGTGCAGCTGCACACCTACAGACTAACACTGAACCCTGCACACTCACAGCAGGACTATGAAAATTCTCACAGCTCCCTTCTGCACCCTGCAGCTTCTTCCTCAGTTGGTTTCACAAACAAGTCATTTATCTCAACAAAACTTGCTTTTAAGCTTGGCCTACTTCATTTACCAGCTTGGAGTTGAGGAGTTGTAAGTTCCCCTTCTTATGAAGGCTCTGAGGAGACCTTCTTGTGGCCTTCCAGTATCTGAAGAGGGCAACAAGAAAGCTGGGGAGGGACTTCTGAGGGTGTCAGGGAGTGATAGGCCTGGGGGGAATGGAGCAAAACTAGAAGTGGGGAGATTCAGATTGGATGTTAGGAAGAAATTCTTCCCTGTGAGGATGGTGAGACACTGGCACAGGTTGCCAGGGAGGCAGTGGAAGCCTCATCCCTGGAGGGTTTTTGCAGCCAGGTTGGATGTGGCTGTGAGCAACCTGCTGTAGTGTGAGGTGTCCCTGCCCATGGCAGGGGGGTTGGAACTGGATGAGCCTTGAGGCCCCTTCCAACCCTGACAATTCTGTGATTGCTGAAGACCAAGGTGCACTGCAAGCCCCTACAGCAGCTGCTAGGAGAATGGGCATCATCTCACAAGCTGAAGAGAGGTTTGCAAGCCCTGAGAAGTCTAATGAGACATTAGTTACACAGAGAGCAGTCCCCAGCTTCTGCCCCTTACCTGATCAGTTCATAGGTCTCTCCAAGCAGGGGGTTGAAGGGCTTCCCTGTGCGCTCCCACTGCGAGGCCACCGCAGACACCGCAAAGGCAGCAACACACTGCGGGGAGGGAGAACACAGTTAACCTCCTGGGGACTGGGCTTGAGCAAGCACCACCACCTGTGGCACCACAGAATGAGCCTTCTGCAATGGAAGAGTTCACCATGAGCCAGCAATGTGTTCTCCTGCCCAAGAAGGGCAGAGATCTCCCCTGGGGTGCATTAAGAAGAGTGTGGCCAGCAGGTCGAGGGAGGTTCTCCTCTCCCTTTACTCTGCACTGGTGAGGCTACATCTGGAGTACTGGGGCCAGTTCTGGGCTCCTCAGTTCAAGAGAGACAGGGAAGTGCTGGAGAGAATCCAATAGAGGCTGTGAAGACACTGAGGGGCCTGGAGCATCTCTGTGAGAAGGAAAGGCTGAGAGCTCTAGGGCTGCTGAGCCTGGAGAAGAGCAGCCTGAGAGGGGATCTGATCAATACTCAGCAGGGGCAAGAGGATGGGGTCAGACTCTTTTCAGTGGTGCCCAGCAACAGGGTAAGAGGCAATGGGAACAAACTGGAACCCAGAAGGCTTCAATTAAACACAAAGAAAAAAATCTTTGCCAGAGCCCTAGAGCAGGCTGCCCAGAGAGGTCGTGGAGTCTCCTTCTCTGGAGAGCTTCCAACCCCTCCTGGCCATTGTGATCCTGGGCAAGCTGCTGTGGGTGCCCTGCTTTAGCAGAGGAGTTGGACTGGGTGACCTTCAGAGGTTCCTTCTGACCCCTGCATTCTGTCAAATTCTGTCATTCTTGTCAAATAGCTTAGCAAAGTCCTATTTGGAAGACAGGGGAATAAATAGTGGCCACCAAAATGCCAAAAAAAGTAACCCCTTAGGAAATGCAAAACATCTCCCTAGGTAAGCAAAACTGGCTGACAAGTAAGACCAGTTCAAGTTCATGATGCAAGTCTTCAAAAACTCATTTGCATCAGCTAAGAATGACAATAATTAATCAACAGGGAGAAATTCAGACTGGATTTGGCCCTGGGCAGCATGATCTAAGATGGAGGTGTCCCTGCTGACAGCAGGGGGGTTGGACAAGATGACCTTTGAGGGTCCCTTCCAACCCAATGTAGTTCTGAATCTGTGAACACAGAATGACAGAACCACAGCATAGTTTGGGTTGGAAAAGACTTTTAAGATCACCCAGTCCAACTGTCAACATAAGATCACTATGGCCATTAAACTCCTTCCCAAAATGCCATGCCTACAGGCAGCAAATTACAGGAGTCACAGAACCACAGAACTGTCAGGGTTGGAAGGGACCTCAAGGATCATCCAGTTCCAGCCCCCCTGCCGTGGGCAGGGACACCTCACACTAGATCAGATTGCTCAGAGCAACTTCCACCACCCCTTTGTTCTGCCTCTAATGATCCATCTGTGAAGAACAAAAGTCCCCAAGCACCCAGGGTGAGCAGGAAGGAGCAGAGCAGAGTACCTGCATGCGCTCGGTGGTGCTGGAGAGGGAGCTGGCCTTGTGGATGAGGTAAGTGTGCTCCATGTACTCGGTCAGGCGCTGCAGGAAGCTCAGCGGCTCGTTGAAGATAACCGGCATCGTGATCTTCGACAGCTCCTGCGGCACAGACCGAACGGCTGCTGAAAAGCAACCCCGAGAGCCCCGGCGCCCTGCAGTCCCCTCGCTGTAATTGGCTTCTGACGACAATAAATGATGCTCTTAGTGCTAATGCCTCGGGCTTGAGCTGGCCCTGCTAACGCTGAGAGCAGCAAGCCCCACTGCAAGCCCCGCTCTACCTTGAAAACAAAGGAATGGAAGATTAGGAAGAAATTCTTTGCACTGAGGGAGGTGAGACCCTGGAACAGGTTGCCCAGGGAGGCTGTGGATGTTACCCTCCCTGGGGATGTTCAAGGCCAGGCTGGATGAGGCCTTGAGCAAGCTGGGCTGGTGGGAGGTGTCCCTGCCCATGGCAGGGGGTTGGAACTGGATGAGCTTTAAGGTCCCTTCCAACCCAACCCATCCTAGGATTCGATGCAAGGAACAGCAAACATCAACCAAACTTCGTGGGTGAGATGAGGTGAGATGAAACAGTGAATGAAGCTGAGGTGAAACAATGGATGAAGTAGGAAGGACCTTTTTAAAGACCAGGATATTTATTACTCTTAAAATAGATATAGGCCATCTAATTACCTAAACATATTATCTCTCTTGGAGGCAAGTGGGGGGAGGAAGGTGAGGAAGGGCAGGGGAAGCCTGTGGGCACAGGAGTTAAATGAGGCATTCTGGACTACACAGAAAGGATTTTTGTTAACAAAAATGAAAATGTAAAAGCCATCTCCTGGTTTGGATGCTGCTTATTCCCATTTCCAAAAGCATTCCAGCCCTCTGGGTGCACTACAGCCACGTTTTAAGCTGCCTGCAGCAAATGAAAAGCACATAACATGACCTGTACAGGTTGGGAGCTGACCTGCTAGAGAGCAGGCCTGAGGAAAAGGAATCCTGGTGGACAAGAGGCTGACCATGAGTCAGCAATGTGCCCTTGTGGCCAAGAAGTGCATCTTGGGGTGCATCAGAGTGCGGTCAGCAGATCAAGGGAGGTTCTTCTCCTCCCTCTGCTGTGCCCTGGGGAGGCCTCACCTGCAGTACTGGGCCCAGTTCTGGGCTCCCCAGCTCAAGAAGGACAAAGAACTGCTGGAGAGAATCCAGCACAGGGCCCCTGAGATGCTGAGGGCACTGAACAGCTCTCATGGGAGGAGAGGCTGAGAGCTGGGGGTGGTTAGCCTGGAGGAGGCTGAGGGGGATCTGATCAGTGCTTACAAATATCTAAGGGGTGGGGGTCAGCAGGGCAGGGGAGTGGTCTCCATGATCTTCAGAGGTCCCTTCCAGCCCCTACCATCCTGTGCTTCTGTGCCCACTGGCAGTGTGCAGTGCAGAGCACTCCTTTCTTCACCATAAAAGCAGCACCTGGCACCACCACCTTTAGCAGACACTTTGGTACAATCCACTCCACCTTCTCTACAAATTAAGACCTTTGGGGATTTATTTTTTTTTCCTGCACAGCCCTTCTCTGCAGGACAGGCTTCAAGTTGCTCTTTGCATTGTAAGGTTAGAACTTCTCTGTGAGAAGCCTCAGATGCTTCACAACAACTCAGGAGCTGCTGAAAGAGGATTTCCTCAGGAATTTCACATCTCCCTGCCTGGTGCTGCTTCTAAGTAGAGTAAAGGGAGGAGGAGAAAACAACAGTGCCTCACACACACATCCCCTTCTGCAGGCTGCTGGGACAGGGTGAGGAGGTTTAGCAGCAGTAAGTACTTTCAGCCTGCTGCAGGATCTAATGGAGAGAAGACCTCTTCCCAAGTCTCCCTTAGTTGGAAGCAGATTAGGTGCCAGGCAGCTAGCTCTGATCTGGCCACCATCTGGCCACTGTGGGGTGAAGGCTGACATATTAAGAGAGGGGAGAAGAGCAAAACTGAAGCAGTTGGGGTGTTTTGGTGTTTCTTTTTCCCCACAAAGTAAAACATTTTTGCTACCATGAAGGACTTTAAGGGTTACAATCAAGAGGAGAATGCTTTCATTGAAGGAATACTGCTCTGACCAAGCCACATCTTCTCAAGCTGTGAAAGCAAATGAAGTGTAAGCAGCTAATTAAAGCCAAACCAACACCACAATCCCTCTGCCCAGAGTTTTCACCTGGGCCTCAAAGGAAGCAATCTCTTCACATCCTTAACCCAGGCTGTCTGATCACTCACCATTCCAATGCATTTTCTTAAGATGCTCCAGATACTGAAGTCATTTCTGGAGAACATGGGAGATGGCAAGCTGGTCCTGTGGAGAGGAACAGGGAAGAAAGCAGAAGTAAGGAAAGTTTTCCATTGCAAACCCATGACTAAGAAACCCAAACATTCTTTTTTTTTTTTTTCCTTTTGAAGTAACTGTTTTCCAACTTCTAATTTCAAAAGGGAGAGTGACAAAGCTATTTTGAAACACCTCAACTGTTTTTACCTGCACAGAAACCTGAATTTCTCCAAAGACACCACCAGAACCAATCCTTTCTTTTTGCATAAGAGCAGTGGAGGAGAATTTCTGCATCAGTTATTAGATGATTGTTTTNCTGTGGATGTTACCCTCCCTGGGGATGTTCAAGGCCAGGCTGGATGAGGCCTTGAGCAAGCTGGGCTGGTGGGAGGTGTCCCTGCCCATGGCAGGGGGTTGGAACTGGATGAGTTTTAAGGTCCCTTCCAACCCAACCCATCCTAGGATTCCACGAAAGGAACAGCAAACATCAACCAAACTTCCTGGGTGAGATGAGGTGAGATGAAACAGTGAATGAAGCTGAGGTGAAACAATGGATGAAGTAGGAAGGACCTTTTTAAAGACCAGGATATTTATTACTCTTAAAATAGATATAGGCCATCTAATTACCTAAACATATTATCTCTCTTGGAGGCAAGTGGGGGGAGGAAGGTGAGGAAGGGCAGGGGAAGCCTGTGGGCACAGGAGTTAAATGAGGCATTCTGGACTACACAGAAAGGATTTTTGTTAACAAAAATGAAAATGTAAAAGCCATCTCCTGGTTTGGATGCTGCTTATTCCCATTTCCAAAAGCATTCCAGCCCTCTGGGTGCACTACAGCCACGTTTTAAGCTGCCTGCAGCAAATGAAAAGCACATAACATGACCTGTACAGGTTGGGAGCTGACCTGCTAGAGAGCAGGCCTGAGGAAAAGGAATCCTGGTGGACAAGAGGCTGACCATGAGTCAGCAATGTGCCCTTGTGGCCAAGAAGTGCATCTTGGGGTGCATCAGAGTGCGGTCAGCAGATCAAGGGAGGTTCTTCTCCTCCCTCTGCTGTGCCCTGGGGAGGCCTCACCTGCAGTACTGGGCCCAGTTCTGGGCTCCCCAGCTCAAGAAGGACAAAGAACTGCTGGAGAGAATCCAGCACAGGGCCCCTGAGATGCTGAGGGCACTGAACAGCTCTCATGGGAGGAGAGGCTGAGAGCTGGGGGTGGTTAGCCTGGAGGAGGCTGAGGGGGATCTGATCAGTGCTTACAAATATCTAAGGGGTGGGGGTCAGCAGGGCAGGGGAGTGGTCTCCATGATCTTCAGAGGTCCCTTCCAGCCCCTACCATCCTGTGCTTCTGTGCCCACTGGCAGTGTGCAGTGCAGAGCACTCCTTTCTTCACCATAAAAGCAGCACCTGGCACCACCACCTTTAGCAGACACTTTGGTACAATCCACTCCACCTTCTCTACAAATTAAGACCTTTGGGGATTTATTTTTTTTTCCTGCACAGCCCTTCTCTGCAGGACAGGCTTCAAGTTGCTCTTTGCATTGTAAGGTTAGAACTTCTCTGTGAGAAGCCTCAGATGCTTCACAACAACTCAGGAGCTGCTGAAAGAGGATTTCCTCAGGAATTTCACATCTCCCTGCCTGGTGCTGCTTCTAAGTAGAGTAAAGGGAGGAGGAGAAAACAACAGTGCCTCACACACACATCCCCTTCTGCAGGCTGCTGGGACAGGGTGAGGAGGTTTAGCAGCAGTAAGTACTTTCAGCCTGCTGCAGGATCTAATGGAGAGAAGACCTCTTCCCAAGTCTCCCTTAGTTGGAAGCAGATTAGGTGCCAGGCAGCTAGCTCTGATCTGGCCACCATCTGGCCACTGTGGGGTGAAGGCTGACATATTAAGAGAGGGGAGAAGAGCAAAACTGAAGCAGTTGGGGTGTTTTGGTGTTTCTTTTTCCCCACAAAGTAAAACATTTTTGCTACCATGAAGGACTTTAAGGGTTACAATCAAGAGGAGAATGCTTTCATTGAAGGAATACTGCTCTGACCAAGCCACATCTTCTCAAGCTGTGAAAGCAAATGAAGTGTAAGCAGCTAATTAAAGCCAAACCAACACCACAATCCCTCTGCCCAGAGTTTTCACCTGGGCCTCAAAGGAAGCAATCTCTTCACATCCTTAACCCAGGCTGTCTGATCACTCACCATTCCAATGCATTTTCTTAAGATGCTCCAGATACTGAAGTCATTTCTGGAGAACATGGGAGATGGCAAGCTGGTCCTGTGGAGAGGAACAGGGAAGAAAGCAGAAGTAAGGAAAGTTTTCCATTGCAAACCCATGACTAAGAAACCCAAACATTCTTTTTTTTTTTTTTCCTTTTGAAGTAACTGTTTTCCAACTTCTAATTTCAAAAGGGAGAGTGACAAAGCTATTTTGAAACACCTCAACTGTTTTTACCTGCACAGAAACCTGAATTTCTCCAAAGACACCACCAGAACCAATCCTTTCTTTTTGCATAAGAGCAGTGGAGGAGAATTTCTGCATCAGTTATTAGATGATTGTTTTTACAATGGCACTGGTAAGATTCAGAGATTCATAGAACAGGTTGGAAGGGACCTTAAAGCTCATCCAGTTCCAATCCCCCTGCCATGGGCAGGGACACCTCCCACCAGCCCAGGCTGCTTAAGGCCTCATCCAGTCTGGCCTGGAACACCTCCAGGAAGGAGGCATCTACAGCCTCCCTGGACAACCTGTTCCTGTGTCTCACCACCCCCACTGGAAATAATTTCTTCCTAATCTCCACTCTCAATCTCCTCTCTTCCAGCTTCAATTCATTGCCCCTCCTCCTGTCACTCTCAGCCCTTGTCAGAAGTCTCTCTCCCCAGTTCTCCTGTAGCCCCCTCCACATACAGGAAGGCTGCTCTGAGGTCTCCCTGGAGCCTCCTCCTGACTGAAGAGGCCCAACTCTCTCAGCCTGTCTCCATAGGG
>VXBD01007252.1:6371-32663 GCA_013399975.1 Indicator maculatus
GACAGAGCCCTGGAGCAGGCTGCCCAGAGAGGTTGTGGAGTCTCCTTCTCTGGAGACTTTCCAAACCCCACCTGGATGCATTCCTGTGCAGACTCCCCTGGGTGATGCTGCTCTGGCAGGGGTCTTGGACTGGATGATCTCTTCCAACCTCTTATGTTCTGTGATACTCTACTGTGATTAATGTAAACATGGTTACCACTAAATGGTAAAGTATTTCAGAGTCCTCTTGCGTTTGCATTATTGACAGTGTTCTTTTCTGGAAAGCCATATGTGAGACGTCCATAGAGCTCACTGTAGCATGTGCTGGGCAAACTTCCCTGCACAGAATGAAGTGGCATTGGTTTGACATTGGTTTTGTTCTACAAAATCACATTGGCTCTATCTTGTCCTCGGGTTCTTACAAACTGGTTGGTTGCTAATGTGCTCTTTGCAGCTCTTGAAGTCAGGAAAGAAGGACTGTTAGATCAGTCAAGCTTGTTTTGCCTCTTCTGAAAGATTAATTGCTACATTTACCCTTCCTCAGCCCCCTGGGGCCAAAGCATCCTCTATGAGCTCTCAAAGATAAACACTGCTGGTTTCTGAGCTGTTGACTTGGTTAGCTCCTGAGGGACTGCAGGTAAACTTCAGCAGACCTGCCTGACTTAAGCACACTGAGGTGGGAAAAATATTCTTTGACCTGTGCTTTTCTCACTCTGGTTTATGTTGCCATCTTACTCTGGGTTTTAATTTCGTTACACTGTTACAAGGAAACTTTTTGTTTGTTTGTCTGTTTTCTTTTCTTGGTTTTGGGGATGATTTTTTTGTTTTGGTTTGGTTTGGGTTTTTTGTGTTGTGCTTTGCTTTGCCTTGTTTTATTTTGTCCTGTGTTGTTTTGTTTTGACTTGTTTTGTTTTATGTTGCTTTCTTTTGTTTTGTCTTGTTTAGTGTGATTTTATTTTGTTTTGTCTTGTGTTGTATTGTTTTGTTTTCCTTTATGTTGTGTTGTCTTGTTTTGTCTTGTCTTGTGTTGTTTTGTTTTGTGGTGTTTTGTTTTGCTTTATGTTGTATTGTCTTGTTCTGTCTTGTTTTGTCTTGTCTTATGTTGTTTTGTTCTGTGTTGTGGTGTTTTGTTTTGCTTTATGTTGTGTTGTTTTGCCTTGTTTTATTTTGCTTTGTCTTGTGTTGTTTTGTTTTGTGGTATTTTGCTTTATGTTGTGTTGTTTTGTGTTGTGATGTTTTGTTTTGCTTTATGTTGTGTTGCTTTGTTTTGTCTTATTTTGTTTTCAAAAACCTAAAACATAAGAATACTGAAAATCACATCCTGGGCTACATCAAAAGAAGCATGGCCAGCAGGTCGAGAGAGATGATTCTGCTACTCTACTCTGGAGGCCCCAACAGAAGAGAGACAAGGACCTGCTGGAGCAGGTCCAGGGGAGAGCCACAAAGATGATCAGAGGGCTGGAGCACTTCTCCTGTGGAGAAGAGAAGGCTCCAGGGAGACATTATAGCCACATTTCAGTGTCTGAAGGGGAGCTACAGAAAGGCTGGGGAAGGACTGTTTAGAAGGGCTTGCAGTGCTAGGGTGAGGGGCAACGGTTTGAAACTGGACCAAGGCAGACTTAGGCTGGACCTAAGGAAGAAGTTCTCTACTAGAGTGGCAAAACACTGCAACAGGTTGCCCAGTGCTATACTTGAGGCCCCTTTCCCTGCAGACATTCAAGATCAGACTTGCTGTGGTCCTGGGCAGCCTGATCTAGTTGGAGGTGTCCCTGCTGCCTGGAGGGACATTGGACAAGATGACCTTTAAGGATCTCTTCCAGCCTGATGCAATCTGTGAATCTGTGAATGTGAGCTTCATTTGAGCTATCCCTTCTTTTCTCTTCCACCCACTTAGGCACTAGATTTACAGTTTTCCTTTGTTTTAATGTGGTGAGCAGAAGACTTTCATTGCTTTTTGGGGTTTTTTTGAGTCCCTGGAACTTTCAACATGTCTTTATTTTTCTCCCTAAACATTTGTGCCATTAGCAAGATGGTGCCATAAGCACTTGCAATAGAGCTCTTTCTGACTCATTAAACTCCATTTTTTTCTCTTCATATCCTTCTTATCTCTTTTACATGAAAATCATCTGGTGGTGTGCTTTTGTCTCCTTAAGGAACACTTCCCAAGACCTTTATCCCTTACATGACATCTAGCTAATTATTTTATCAGTTGGCTGAAGTCTGTCTTTCAGTGCTCACCAGTGATGATTTTCTGCTATCATTCCTTTTCTTACAGTCAGAGAGATGGTACTCAGTGGTCCAAGCAGCCCTTTGAAGTATCAGGTTTCTAAGGTGTTTTCAGAACACTTTCATCCTAATAGCCTTCTGCTTTCAGACTCTGAGCTCTATCCTCTCTATTTGTTAAAATCAAGTCTGAAATAGTTGCTCCCTTGGTTATTTTCTCCACCTTAGCAGGTTCACATTTGCTGTGAAGAGGGGGAAAAAATGAAATTTATTTCAAGGTATTTTAGCAACCCCTGATTCTTTTAGCAAGCCAGGTACTTTGATCTCAGCTGTATATCTCAACTGTTCTTCTGTTAAGCTTCCACTCATTATTTCAGTGTATATTCATCCTTTAACTCAATCCCCAAACATCATTTTCATGTGGAGCCAGCTTCAGAGTGAAATTCTCTGCCTTCTCAGCATTTAGGATGGTTCCACAAATATGTTTACAGAGTGAATGTATTTCTTTTCTGCTCTTGCCTTTCAGTTAGGAACAAACATAGAAAGTTCCACAAATTTAAGGGAATCATAGAAAAAAAATTTGGAGGAAAGCTATGTAACTTCTGACTAAAAAAAAGAGTGAGAAGCCTCCCAGCACACAATATTGAGGCAAGCTGGATGAATACACCAGCTCAATAAATTCTTCAGAAAAGGCTAGGGAATAAAACAGAAATTATTTTCATATTCTGCAAATCTTTGGTGTAGTCACTTAATGAACACTGCACACAGCTGTGATTGTGCTGCCTTGAAAAGTCTGTTCTGGAACTGAAAAAAAGATTCTTGCATCAGGAAGAGTTCACTGGGGAAGAAAAGGTAAGAACAAGGGGAGGTAGCCTCCTCTATTCCAAACTAAGCAGCCCCAACTCCTTCAGCTGCTCTTCATCAGATTTATTCTCCAGGCCCTTTCCCAGCTTCTTTGCCCTCCTCTGCCCTGGCTCCAGCACCTCCACATCTCTCTTGGATTGAGATGCCCAAGACTGAACACAATACTCAGGGTGAGGCCTCACCAGAGCTGAGTCCCAGGGAACAATCCCCTCCCTGCTCCTGCTGGACACTATCACACCCCTGTTTCAGGGTGCTGATGCATCACAGAATCACAGAATTAACCAGGTTGGAAAAGACCTTTGAGATCATCCAGCCCAATCTATCACCCAACACCATCCAATCAACTAACCCATGGCACTGAGTGCCTCATCCAGTCTTATTTTAAACACTGTCAGGGATGGTGACTCCACCACCTCCCTGGGCAGCACATCCCAATGGCAAATCTCTCTGTCTGGGAAGAATTTCTTCCTAACATCCAGCCCAAACCTCCCCTGGTGCATCTTGAGACTGTGTCCTCTTGTTCTGTCACTGGTTGCCTGGGAGAAGAGCCCAACCCCCACCTGGCTACAACCTCCCTTCAGGGAGTTGTAGACAGCAATGAGGTCTCCCCTGAGCCTCCTCTTCTCCAGGCTAAACACCCCCAGCTCCCTCAGCCTCTCCTCACAGGGCTGTGCTCCAGACCCCTCCCCAGCCTTGCTGCCCTTCTCTGGACACATTCCAGCATCTCAACATCTTTCCTGAACTGAGGAGCTGAGAACTGGACACAGCACTCAAGGTGTGGTCTAACCAGTGCTGAGCACAGGGCAGAATGACTTCCCTGCTCCTGCTGGCCACACTCTTCCTGATCCAGACCAGGGCAGATGCCTGGGCACACTGCTGGCTCATGTTCAGCTGCTGCCAACCAGCACCCCCAGGTCCCTTTCTGCCAGGCTGCTCTCCAGCCTGTAGCACTGCATGGGGTTGTTGTGGCCAAAGTGTAGAACCTGGCACTTGGACTTGTTGAATCTCATGTGCTTGGACTCTGCCCATCCTACCAGCCTGGCAAGGTCCCTCTGCAGATCAACACCTGCCCCCAGCTTGGTGTCATCTGCAAACTTACTAGTGATGGACTCAATCCCATAGTCCAGATAATCAACAAAGATATTGAACAGGATAGTTGCAGTAACCCCTGACAACAGGGTCCCATTGGGTGGTGAATGTGGGAACCCCAGAAGTCCCAGAAGTTCTTAACAGAAGAAGCATCCAGCAGGAATGCCAAGAACATCCCTAGCAGCATCCCTACACTGAAGCCCTGGCAAATATCTATAGCCCAAAGCACCTGATTTAGATCTACATTCTTATCTCTCACACTGACCCATCCAGCCAGTAGGATCCAGCACTGGGTATAAAATAAAGCATGTTCCAAACAAAGGTGCCAGCATGTCAGGAGGCTGGCTCCTGCAGGAATGTTTTCTTCAGGAATGTTTTTGTTTTGCTCCTCACAGCCTCTGCCTCGCTGGCTGGAGAATCCCCCTCTGGGCACATGTCCCAGCAGCTGCCCTTGTTTGCAACACACACAGCACTTCTAATGCAAGCCAGAACCACAGAACTGCCAGGGCTGGAAGAGACCTCAAGGATCAGCCAGTTCCAACCCCCCTGCCATGGGCAGGGACACCTCACACTACAGCAGGTTGCTCACAGCCACATCCAGCCTGGCTGCAAAAACCTCCAGGGATGAGGCTTCCATCACCTCCCTGGGCAACCTGTGCCAGTGTCTCACCACCCTCATGGGGAAGAATTTCTTCCAAGCATCCAGTCTGATTCTACCCATTTCTAGTTTTGCTCCATTCCCCCCAGTCCTATCACTCCCTGACACCCTCAAAAGTCCCTCCCCAGCTTTCTTGGAGCCCCCTTCAGATNTTGGCCTGGTTGAAGCTCCTCCTGTTAATACTGGCCATGGACCCAATCTATCCAAGTCCCTCTGTAGAGCCGCCCTACTTGGAGAAATATTTTGCTGTACTCATGGATGGAGGCACCAGAGAGCATTGTATTTTTTTCCTGAAAAATCTTAAATGTTTTGCTGTGTTTTAAACTAGACTGTGAATAGGTCAGAGCAGCACCCTCCCTTGCTACTTTAACAGTTTAGGGTGACAAAAATGCAGCCTACGTGCAGGATTTCTGCAATAACAGTAAAAAGAAACATTGAAAATTAACTAAAATTAAGGTCTGAACTAATTATTACACCAACAGTAAAAAGAAATCTGTTAAATTAGCTAAGATTAAGGTCTGAACGAAATACTACACTGACAGCAAAAATAAATATTGAAAAGCATCTAAGGTTAAGGTCAGGACTAAATACTACACCATAATAGTAAAAGAAATATGGAAAATTAACTAAGATTAAGGTCTGAACTAAATACTACCCCAGGAGTAAAAAGAAATAATGAAAATTAACTAACTGCATGGTCTGAACTAAATACTACACCAGCAGTGAAAACAAATATTGAAAATCAACTAAGAGTAAGTTCTGAGCCAAATACTACACCAACAGAAAAAAAGAACAATGAAAGTTAACTAAGATTAAGGTCCGAACTAAATACTACACCAAGAATATAAAGAAATAATGAAAATTAACTAAGATTAAGGTCTGAACTAAATACTACACCAACAGTGAAAACAAATATTGAAAATCAACTAAGATTAAGGTCTGGAGTAAATACCAACAGTAAAAAGAAATTTTTAAAATTATCTGAGATAAAGGTCTGAACCAAATAGTACACCAACAGTAACAAGAAATGATGAAAATTAACTAATATTAAGGTCTGAACTAAACAGTACAGCAAGAATAAAAAAATAATGAAAGTTAACTAAACTAAAGGTCTGAACTAAACAGTACAGCAAGAATAAAAAAAAATGAAAGTCAACTAAACTAAAGGTCTGAACTAAATACTACACCAAGAGTACAAAGAAATAATGAAAATTAACTAAGATTAAGGTCTGAACTAAATACTACCCCAGGAGTAAAAAGAAATAATGAAAATTAACTAACCGTAAGGTCTGAACTAAATACTACACCAACAGTGAAAATAAATATTAAAGATTAACTAAGAGTAAGTTCTGAACCACATACTACACCAACAGAAAAAAAAGAATAATGAAAGTTAACTAAGATTAAGTTCTGAACTAAATACTACACCAAGAGTATAAAGAAATAATGAAAATTAACCAAGATTAAGGTCTGAATTAAATACTACACCTACAGTGAAAACAAATATTGCAAATCAACTAAGATTGAGGTCTGGACTAAATACTACACCATAATAGTAAAAGAAATATTGAAAATTAACTAAGAGCAAGATCTGAACCAAATACTACACCAATAGTAAAAAGAAATAAAGAAAATTAACTAAGAGCAAGGTCTGAAACAACTACTACACCAACAGTAAAAAGAAATGATGAAAATTAACTAAGATTAAGGTCTGAACTAAACAGTACAGCAAGAAAACTGAGAAAGTTAAAATAAACCTCTTGTGAAAACTTAATTAGAAGTTAGTAGATGCAGCCTGAAAACCAAACCAAACCAAACCAAACCAAAGGCCAAATGATCACCACCAGGAAAGCCCAGCCCTCCTCTTGGATGGTTTTTGAGAGGTTTATTTGTTCAGCCAGTGTTTTCTTTCTTAATCCAAGATGTTCAGAAGGTAGGTTCAGAAAACCAGAGGTTACCAATGACTGAGATGCTAAACAGCATCAGGTCACAACATTAACAGATAAGGGGAGAGCAACTGATGTCATTGACCTGGAGCTGAGCAAAGCCTTCCACACTGTCCCACCCCACATCCTGGTCTCCAAACTGGTGACACATGGGTTTGATGGGTGGACCATGAGATGGATAAAGAACTGGCTTGATGGCCACACCTAAAGAGTGGCTGTCAATGGCTCCATGGCCAAGTGGAGGCCAGGGACAAGTGGAGTCCCTCAGGGATCAGTGCTGGGACCAGGCTTGTTCAACATTTTTGTTGCGGACATGGACAGTGGCATTGAGTGCACCCTCAGCAAGTTCACTGCTGACACCAAGCTGTGTGGTGCAGCTGACAGCTGGAGGGAAGGGATCCATCCAGAGGGNAAGACAGACTGAAAGAGTTGGGGTTGTTCAGTCTGGAGAAGAGAAGGCTCTGAGGAGACCTTCTTGTGGCCTTCCAGGATCTGAAGGGGGCTCCAAGAAAGCTGGGGAGGGACTTTTTAGGCTATCAGGGAGTGACAGGACTGGGGGGAATGGAACAAAGCTGGAAGTGGGGAGATTCAGGCTGGCTGTGAGGAAGAAGTTCTTCCCCATGAGAGTGGTGAGAGCCTGGAATGGGTTGTCCAGGGAGGTGGTTGAGGCTCCATCCCTGGAGGTGTTTGCAGCCAGGCTGGATGAGGCTCTGGCCAGCCTGCTGTAGTGTGAGGTGTCCCTGCCCATGGCAGGGGGGTTGGAACTGGCTGATCCTTGTGGTCCCTTCCACCCCTGACTGATTCTATGATTCCATGATTCTAATACCCACAGAAACCTCTGTAGTTGGATTTCAGCTGCTTAGCCAAGCCCTTACAGAGGTATGATCCTTGCTGCTAAGAAAGATTGTTTTCTACTACTAATCTCATTAGCTTCACTGGGAATAAAACATGATGCTAAACTTTATAGATCACTGACTAATGCTAGACAGCATATGGGAAATGGTTTGACCTGTTTGCACTCATAATAAAGAAACCATTTCCCCTAAGGACACAGAATCTCTTATGAAGTAATTCAGAGCTTAGGTTTCCTACTTAATGCCTCTAAAATGTGTGGAGGTCTGAGATGGAAAGCACTACAGCAGCACAACATGCTGCTGGATGGAATTGCTGGATTTGCTGTGATGGAAGAAGAGGGAAAGGCACACAAAGCAAGCCGCTAATTGTGGAAGCAGAACTGTCAGAGCAGCTCTTAATTGTTTAGCAAAATTGCAAGTTTTAAGGAATGGCATCCAAAGGGAGCTTGACAGGCTGGGGAGATGGGCCAGTGCCAGCTGCATGAGGGTCAACAAGTCACAGGGCAAGGTCCTGCACCTGGGTCAGGACAGTCCCAGGCACAAATATGAACTGGGTACAGAGTGGGTTGAGAGTGGCCCTAAAGACAAGGACTTGGGGGTGGTGGTAGATGGGAAGCTCCCCAGGAGCCAGCAGTGAGCTCATGCAGCCCAGAAGGCCAAACATATCCTGGGATGCATCAGGAGTGTGGCCAGCAGGGCAGGAGAGGTGATTCTCCCCCTTTGCTCTGCTCTGCTGAGACCCCACCTCCAATCCTGCATCCAGGTCCTGTGTCCCCACCTTAAGAGGGACATAGATCTGTTGGAACAAGTCCAGAGAAGGGACACAAAGATGATCCAGGGGCTGGAACACCTCTGCTGAAGGAACTGGGATTGTTCAGCCTGGAGAAAAGAATACTCCAGGGGGGTCTTCTAACTGCCTTCCAGTACCTGAGGGGAACCTACAGGAAGGCTGCATAAAATAAAATTGCTCTGCTTTAGCTTTAGATAGCTTTCTACAAATATTAATTTTTGTATTGGCATTTTTGATACCTTTTCTACCTTAATTAAAAAAACCAAAAAAAACCCACAACCAAAGAAACAAAAAAAACCCAACCAAAAAGGAAGCAAAGAACCACCTCAGTACCTTATATTTTTAATTATTCAATACCTTACTCCATCCTCAGACCATGTTTCTCCCTCCCATCAAACAGGAGAAGGTAGAGTTCAGCACCATAATCCTGAATCATTAAGTAAATGATGCTTAATCCCTACAGACTGAGAGAATCCTTCCTTGACCATGTAAATCACCTGGGGATGGGAGGATGACCTTGAGAAGTGAGGGATGTTTCAGCCTCCCTTCCCCCAGATTTTTCACAGAAAAAGGCTAATTGTTGCACTAAGAAGCTTTTCAGTTTTTAAATACTTATTTTTCCCCCCTATTTTTATGTGACATCAGCCTTCCAGGGAAGCAGGAACATGGTATCAGGCTGTGAGACACAGAAATGAGACCTCAGGAGCAGCCAATCAAAAAGGTTTGGCTCCTTCCCTTGCTTTTTCAGTCTGGCACATGGGACTCACAGGCTTTGCTGCACACTCAGGCACTGCCTCAGTAGCCAGAAGATTTTGTGACAACTGAATAACAAGTGAAAGCCCTTGCTCCCAAAGGGGAAGAGACTAAGAGCTCTCTCACAAATCTAGAAGCAAAAAAACCAATTATAATTGAAATATGGTTTTTAACATTTGGTCATCTCCACTGTCATTGCCCCCTGCTCATTCCCAAGTCTGTGTCCCCAGCCCTTCCCCCAAATAACACAGCACTGTATTAATGTCCTAACATATCCACCATGCATCTCACAGCTACCACAGAAGAACTCATTCAGGGGGGAAGAAAAGTTAAAATGTGAAGAAAAAGCAGTAAGGACAAACAAAAAAAGTCCCTGACAGCACTCCAAGGAAGAATCATAGAATCATAGAATCACAGAATCAGCCAGGGTTGGAAGGGACCACAAGGATCACCTAGCTCCAACCCCCTTGCCATGGGCAGGGACACCTCACACTAGATCAGGCTGGCCAGAGCCTCATCCAGCCTGGCCTTAAACACCTCTAAGACTGTTTACACTACAGGAAATTCAAACCCCAGGAATAATTGGGTTACTAATGGTTTTTGCTAGAGGAATCACAGAATCACAGAGTTAACCAAGCTGGAAAAGACCTCTGAGATCATCCAGTCCAACCTATCACCCAACACCATCTCATTAACTAACCCATGGCACTGAGTGCTTCATCCAGACTGGTTTTAAACACTGTCAGGGATGGTGACTCCACCACCTCCCTGGGCAGCACATCCCAATGGCCAATCTCTCTGTCTGGGAAGAATTTCTTCTTCACATCCAGCCCAAACCTCCCCTGATGCAGCTTGAGACTGTGTCCTCTCCTTCTGTCACTGGTGCCTGGGAGAAGAGACCAACCCCCACCTGGCTACAGCCTCCCTTCAGCTTCAGGAAGCAGCATTAGCTTGTCCTAAACCTGAAGTGAAAATACCTAGCACCCATTTTTTCATATCTCAAGTAAGTTTCAAACCAGAAGAGCAAACAGACCAGTCCCCTTTCTGCTGCCTGTTATATGCCATGTTTATGAACATGCACATTAACATAGCACATCTACAGCAGATTATTGATTATTGATGCCTTTAGTTGAGATGTCTAACCTCTCAACTGATCACAGGATGTTAGGGGTTGGAAGGGACCTCTGGAGATCTTCCAGTCCAACCCCCCTGCCAGAGCAGGACCACAGAATCCAGCACAGCTCACACAGGAACACATCCAGACAGGGCTGGGAAGTCTCCAGAGAAGGAGACTCCACAACCTCTCTGGGCAGCCTGTTCCAGTGCTCTGGGACCCTCACAGTGAAGAAGTTCCTCCTCATGTTGAGGTGGAACCTCCTGTGCTGGAGTTTATATCCATTGCCCTTTGTCCTACCACAGGGTGCAAGTGAGCAGAGACTGTCCCCTCCCTCTTCACCCCTAGACATCAGATATTTATAAGCATTTATCAAACCCCTCTCAGTCCTCTCCTCTCCAGACTAAACACCCCCAGGGCTCTCAGCCCCTCCTCATCAGGCAGTGCTCCAGTCCCTCAACCACCCTGGCAGCCCTCCCTAGGACTCTCTCAAGTAGATCCCTGTCCCTCTTTTTTAAAGGTTACCCAATGACACTGAAATCAGTAGAGCCTCAGACTTCCATCAGACTAGACCAAACTAGAGGAGTCTTAGCCACCAAACCCTTTTGCTTTCTGAGCTAAGCTGTTTCTTCTGCTAGCAGATTGCACTGTGGTGCAGACCTGCTGCCCTGGGAGCTGAGCTGCTTTTTTGGATGAGTCACTGATGCAGTTCAGCTCCTTTAGGGTTGGTGAGCAAATCACACTGGAGTAGTGTGCTAATTAGTGAGGAGATGACTTGCATTGACAGGCAAATATGCTAATTCCTAATGATGAGGAAAGAGCTACGACAACACCCAGGTGGTTTGACTTCAACACCACCACTGATGAATAATACAAACTCTATTTGACTCTATGAAAGTTGTGCACAGAGTATTCCCCACTTCCTCTTTTGATCAGAGCAATCACTACAACCTCTAGTTACAGACTAGGTCCTTCCATGATTTCCTTTTATGCCTTCAAAAATACAGCAAGGCCTGAGTCACCTTTCTGTCCCTTCAGTACCTGAGTGCTTTGACTTCTCCTCTGATATTTTGGTGGTGTCTACACACCACATTTCATCCACCCCCACTCAGCTTTTTCTACATGGCTCCAAGCCCTGACATAGAATGGTCCAGGCTGGAAGGGACCTCCAAAGCTCATCCAGTCTGACCTCCCCACAGTCAGCAGGGACATCCCCAACTAGATCAGGTTGTCCAGGGTCTCATCCAGCCTCACCTTCAATATCTCCAGGGAAGAAACCTCAGCCTGGGCAACCTGTTCCAGTGTTCCATCACCCTCAGAGGAAAGAACTTTTTCCTAACATCCAATCTCAATCTGCTCTGCTCTAGTTTGAAGCCATTGTCCCTCATCCTGTCCCTGCAGCCCTTTGCAAACAGTCTCTCTGCAGCCTTCCTGGAGCCCCCTTCAGGTCCTGGCAGGCTGCTCTTAGGTCTCCCTGGAGCCTTCTCTTCTCCAGGCTGAACACCCCCAGCTCCCTCAGCCTGTCCTCACAATAGACCTGCTCCAATCCCCTGAGCATTTTCATGGCCCTCCTCTGGACCCTCTCCATCAGGTCCATGTCCTTCTTGTACTGAGGGCTCCAGACCTGCACACAGCACTGCAGGTGAGGTCTCAGCAGAGCAGAGCAAAGTGTCAGAATCACCTCTCTGGCTCTGCTGGCAATGCTGCTTTGGATGCAGCCCAGGCTGGGATTTGCCTTCTGTGCTGCAAGCTCACACTGCCTGCTCCTGGCCAGCTTCTCATCCACCAGCACCCCCAAGTCCTTTTCCTCAGGGCTGTTTTCATCCCCCAGTCTGTATTGATAGCAAGGATTGTTCTGGCCAAGGTCCATGTCCTTCCTGTATTGAGGGCTCCAGACCTGTACACAGTACTCCAGGTGACCCCAGATTAGCTTTCCCCAAATAAGAGGCTGACTGGACCTAGGAGTGAGGAAGTGAGATTAAAAAAATAAAACTAATCAAAAATAAATTCAAATAAAAACGAAAATGCAGGAATTGGAGAAATTTGTAAGGAGGAGGTCTGGAAAGTGACTAATCCAGGCATGAAGTAGAGTGTACATGAGAAGAGGAGGGACAGCAGTGCAGTGTTCACAGGGTATGGTCATGTTGTTTGCCAGGCTCAGGGATGTACAGCTCAGACATGCCCCAGCTGGCCATGCTGGGGCTGGGCTGGCCACCGAAGGAGTGACAGATGCTTGCTGTTAACCCCTCTCCTTGCCCAAAGGGAAAGAGAAAGAACTAAAGGACTGGAAGACTAAAATGGCTTTAAGGAGCATAATAATAATAATAAAGTGAAATATACAAACACACTTGAAACCAGCATTGAGTCCCTGCTGGCAATTAGTCACCATCACTGCTGATGCTGTGGGCAGGCACTGGGGGAGTCTCAGGCTGGATTCAGGTGTGGCTTTTTATTTTGTGCACCCAGAATGTAGCACACAAGGTTTAGCAGTGACCTTGGTCTGCACTGCAAGCCTTATCACTGGCTGGAAGCACTGAGCATCACCACTGCTGGAAGCAGACACTGTCTGTGAAAACATGCTGTTCACTTCAGAAAGTGCAGAGGCTGAGCTGGAAAGTCAAATCACTGAACAGAAATAGCTCACAGAATCACAGGATGTTAGAGGTTGGAAGGGACCTCAACAGATCATCCAGTCCAACCCCCCCTGCCAGAGCAGCATCACCCAGGGGAGTCTGCACAGGAATGCATCCAGGTGGGGTTGGAAAGTCTCCAGAGAAGGAGACTCCACAACCTCTCTGGGCAGCCTGCTCCAGGGCTCTGTCACCCTCACTGCAAAGAAGTTTCTCCTCATGTTCAGCTGAAACCTCCTCTGTTGAAGTTTGTCTCCATTGTTCTTTGGCTTATTGCTGTGCACCACCCAAAAGAGCCTGGCCCCCTCCACTTGACCCCCACCCCTCAGCTATTGATAGACATTGATCAGATCCCCTCTCAGCCTTCTCTTCTGCAGACTAAACAGCCCCAGGGCTCTCAGGCTCTCTTCACAGGGGAGATGCTCAAGTCCCCTAAGCATCCTCCTGGCTCTGCCTTGGACTCTCTCCAGCAGGTCTCTGTCTCTCTTGAATTGGGGAGTTCTTCACAGAGAGGGGGATTGCCCATTGGAATGTGGTGCCCAGGGAGGTGGTGGAGTCACCATCACTGGAGATGTTCCAGAGAAGCCTGGATGAGGCACTTAGTGTCATGGTCTGGTTGATTGGCTAGGGCTGGGTGATAGGTTGGACTGGATGAGCTTGGAAGTCTCTTCCAACCTGGTTGATTCTATGATTCTTTGTGTTATTTCCATCTTACATAAGCTGCATTGCAGGAAAAAAATCTGACCAGATCAGCCCCTCTGCAGGACACACTATTAACACATAATTACAGTTTCCTGCTTGCTTTGCAGACGCTTCTGTCTGATTATCAGCTTCCACTGGAGAATGTTACTGGCCCTCTCTACCATGCAAAGCAAAGAGTATGTCCATCCATGCACCACTGAACTCCTAGGAACCAACTTCCTATCAATGATTTTCTGTTGTCAGTGTAGCAATAATTCTCCCTTGCTGCTCTTGTTGTTTTTCATGCATACATCGAGACTTGTTCATTTGAGAGTCACAGAATCACAGAATGTTAGGGGCTGGAAGGGACCTGGAAATCTCATCCAGCCCAACCCCCCTGCCAGAGCAGGAGCACCTAGAGCAGATCACACAGCAACACATCCAGGCAGGTTTTGAATATCTCCAGAGAGGGAGACTCCACAACCCCCCTGGGCAGCCTCTTCCAGTCTTCTGTCACCCTCACAGGGAAAAACTTTTCCTCCTGTTTCCATGGAACTTCCTATGCCTCAGCTTCCACCACTGCCCCTTGTGCCGGCATTGGGCATCACCCAGCAGAGCCTGGCTCCAGCCTCTGGGCACTCCCCCTGCACATCTTTATCAACAGCAATGAGGTCACCTCTCAGGCTCCTCCTCTCCAAGCCCTCAGCTCCCTCAGGCTCTTCTCATAAGTGCTCAGCACCTGTATATGAATCAAAATTACCTTGCTAGCAACTCAGTACCATGTCAGGCACAACTTGCTGGGATGGTCATGGCACCAAGACAACTATTTAGAAGTGCAGGAAGCCACAGCAGTAAGGATAAACAGTGATGGAGAGTCCTCAAGATAAGCAGTTACACTTCATGAGCACTTACAGAGTCACTCAAATGCAACCCTGTTTAAGTGCAAGAGGTAGAAATCAAAAGCCAGGTATGACTTCTGCTGTACAGCACTGTCCTCAACAAAAAGAAAATGCTTTCAACCAGAAAAAAAGGACAAGCAGCATCAGGAGACATTGCTCCAGAGAATAATTTCTGAAGCTTTTCAGCACTGGGGTTAATCTGAGCAATTACATTGCCACAACCATAAGCAGGCTGCTGCTGGAAGTGTGTCCAGCCTCACAATAAACTCTTGAGGAGCTGCTAAAACTGTCTGGCATGTGTTCTCACCTCTGAGAGCCTTAACCTTCTTCTGCTAAACTGAATCTCTGCTAAGGTCATCTTTTGCCTTGGAAGTTTCTAACTCCATCACAGGACTTGGAGGGGTTTAATGACATCAGTTGTAGGGCATGTTGGGCTGCTTGCTATGGAATATTAGGTAAAGTTGTTAATGTTCCATAGATTTCCTTTTAATCCTTTAGAGAAAACAACAGAATTCAACACAATCCAGGAAAGTAAGCTGATTGCTACTGATTCCCTGCTTTGGAACTAAAAAAAAAAATAATAATTGTCTGAAAGAATTGTTCAGAATTTCATCAAGCTGTTCTGGAGAAATTTGTTTTCAAAGACTATTTAGTTTCAACTTTTCAGTGGTGAGTTGATGAGGAATAAAATGGCAAAACTCCTGCCTTCTCTTAGACACAACCTAACCTCCCGAATTCACAGTTTTAGTCGAGCCTTTGAGATGCTTACTTCATTTTTAGCTTTGCTGACACATCTTCACCTACACAGACATCAAGAAGACGTTTCCTTCTCTTACACTCAAATCAGATCTTTGTTTCAGGAACCTTAACTCCACCACACAAGGGAGGTGGTTGAGGCTCCTTCCCTTGGAGATATTCAAGGTGAGGCTGAAGAAGGCCCTGGGCAACCTACAATGGGCTGCAATGAATACGTACAAAAATATAAAATATTTACAATATTTACAGGGATTTACAACTAATGAACAGCACAAGGAACCCCCTGGCCAAAGACCAGGGAGCTGCAACAGCTTCTCCTCCCCTGCCTCCCCCTGACCCCCTTTACAAAGGGGACAAGAGAAAGGAGCAGAGAAATTTGCTGCTAGGAGACCTTCTTGTGACCTTCCAGGATCTGAAGGGGGCTCCAAGAAAGCTGGGGAGGGACTTTTGAGGGTGTCAGGGAGTGATAGGACTGGGGGGAATGGAGCAAAACTAGAAATGGGTAGATTCAGATTGGATGTTAGGAAGTTCTTTCCCATGAGGGTGGTGAGACACTGGCAGAGGTTGCCCAGGGAGGTGGTAGAAGCCAGGGAGGTTTTTACAGCCAGGCTGGATGTGGCTGTGAGCAACCTGCTGTAGTGTGAGGTGTCCCTGCCCATGGCAGTAGGGTTGGAACTGGCTGATCCTTGAGGTCCCTTCCAGTCCTGATGATATTATGATTCCAAATGGGGCAAACCCCAGACTTTTGGATACACTCAGAGTAAATACAGTAAGAATTCAGGAAATAGAGCTGTCTCTTCCCTCTGGTCCTAAGCACTGAGAAGAACTACTGACTCTCATATTGGGAACCCTTTACATGCAAATGACACAACCAATTACTGCTAAAAGAAAACCAGACAGCATTGAGTCAAGCACCGTTTTGATGTCTAAAAACCTTTAAACTGTTCTCCCTACATGAGAAGGTTTTCAGCTCATGTGTCACTCTCACTGCCAAGATGGCAAGCTGTTTTGCTGCTGCTGCTCTTCTAGATCATCAACAGAAAGACTGAGATTAAAGTTCCCTCAGGCTTAAACACACAAGTTGCTCTTTGAGCTGGCTGCCAGAATGCTCCTGCTAAGCAGTGGTTATAATGAAAGAGTGAAATGCAAAGGAAATCCAATCAGGGGCTGAGGACCAGGACAAAACCATTCCACAGTCAATTTTACACTGAAATGTATACCAATCCTTTTCTCAGATTCCAAGTAACTCCAATGAGAGCTGAATGTACAGAATTCCAGCCTGCCAGCAGCCTGCCAGGACCTGAAGGGGTCCTACAGGAAGGCTGGAGAGAGACTGTTTGCAAAGGCCTGCAGGGACAGGAGGAGGGACAATGGCTTCAAACCAGAGAAGATCAGATTTAGACTGGATGTTTGGCACAACTTCTTTACTATGAAGGTGGTGGAATGCTGGAACAGGTTGCCCAAGTGCTGAGGTCCCATCCCTGCAGATATTCAAAGTGAGGCTGGACAGGGCTCTGGGCAACCTGATCTAGCTGGGGATGGTCCTGCTGACTGCAGAGAGGTTGGACAGGAATACCTTTGGAGGTCCCTTCTGGCCTGGATCATTCTCTGATTCTATAAATTTAACATTTCACTGCTTGAGAAGTCCTCTGTGCCTACACAATGATCTGCAGTCCCACTGCACACATGGAGGAACATCAGCATCCAACTACTCATGAGCTGCCAATGCTTCTTTAGCCATGTCTCCAAGTCCCAGCTGCTTCTAGAGTCTTCCCTGCAGAGGGTTTTCATACTTCTTTTATCTGAATCTCAGCTGACACTTCTCTTAGCCCTGCCTAGCTTTCATAAGCATCCCAATACCAAGGAGTTGTATCAGAGTTATCCCACCAGTGACTCTTCCAAAGAAACATTCATATGGGGATTGGACCAGCAGGATCTAAGTCCCCTTTAAGAGATAAGGCAGGTAACAAAGAAGAGTTGCATTTGTGAACATAAAACTGTGGGAAGAAAGATTTCTGGTATCTGTCTAAAGGAGGCAGCTGTCTGTGGCAGTCCTGACTTTGTGTGGGGGGAAGTGGAGATGACTCTGGGGGGTGGAGGAACGTTTGGTTGTCAAAATGGTTTAATTTGCACAGCTCTGTTTTTTGTATCACAGTCTCACAGTGTATCAGAGGCTGGAAGGGACCTCCAGAGATCATCCAGTCCAACCCCCCTGCCAGAGCAGGGTCACCCAGGGCAGTCTGCACAGGAATGCATCCAGGTGGGTTTGCAAAGTCTCCAGAGAAGGAGACTCCACAACCTCTCTGGGCAGCCTGCTCCAGGGCTCTGTCAGCCTCACTGGAAAGAAGTTTCTCCTCATGTTCAGCTGAAATCTTGTATGCTCAAGTTTGAACCTGGTGTTCCTTGGCTTATTGCTGTGCACCACCCAAAAGAGCCTGGCCCCCTCCACTTGACCCCCCACCCCTCAGCTATTGATAGACATTGATCAGATCCCCTCTCAGCCTTCTCTTCTCAATAGAACCCTTCTCAGCCTTCTCTTCTCAAGAGAGTATGTTACACCAGCCATTTTGGGGATACATAAAGCCCTCAAATGTGTTAATAAAGTGTCCGCAATGTACTCAATCCCCACACTAAATCCACCACATCACATTACCATCAACCACTAGGGACTTATGCTTTCAGTTCCTCACCCTTATGTTAAGTATGAAGGCAAGAACAATAAAACCAAGCTTCTTACCAGTGTCATTCACACTCCATGGCTACTATTGCTGAAGAGCCCAGCAGCATAAAAGTAAGCCTGGTAGTAACCCTGCCTTCCTCTCTCTTGGGATTATTTATATCTGCCAGCAGATGGGATGCTAGCAAGTTCCTTTCCCAGCATGGCTGTGGGCCCTGCCAGGTGATAACAATGAGAAAGTTGAGAGTGCTGGAGGAATTACGTTGACTCTAAAACTGCTCTGAGATGGTTGTGCTTCGATGAAAGATATCCAAGAGCAGAAAGTAGTTATATAAGGCACAGATCCAAAACAAAACAACTCCAAAATATATGCTTAGTATTTTTACATGGGTAATAAAGGTGCCTGGATCGATCTGTAACAGTGGAAAGCTTTCAGAATGATTTAATTCCTTTTGAAAGAGTTTTACAAAAGGGGAGAGTAAGACCAGATTCAGGAGCAGAGAGACAGGTGAAGTCACTTTTAGAATGCATTTTCCTTAGGAAAGTGGTTTTAGATGATCTATAGCACAGAAAAAGTAACATGGGGGAAAAAAATAAAAACAAATATGCCACAAGATCTCAGCAGGCCTCAGAAATGGTAGTCCAGGACTGACAATGAATTAATTCTGACCAGGACAGGTGGGGAAGGGGAAGGGGCAAAGGAAGAGGAAGGGGAAAAGGAAGAGGAAGGGGAAAAGGAAGGGGAAGGAGAAGAGGACAACATTTTGAAAGATTGGCTTGATATTTGAATTCCTTGCTGTTTTCTCAGAATTAAAATAAACAAGCAAATTTTTAACATTTCCCCTTAAAATATCTTTGAACTTCTGCTTGGAACATTTCTCAGGGCAGAAATATGCCTCTCATTTACTGAGATCTCGAATTTACATTCTGGGAAGGTATGGAACTCTACACTAAGCATTCCTTCAGCCTCTTAAAAAAAGTGTTTAATTGGCAAGATGGACGACGTAGAACAGAAAAAGCCAAAGGGTCATATTAATCGGTGCACTGTACTCTTGCAGACCGTGTAACACTTGCCCCACTTTAGAATTTAATTCAGGGCTCTNAAAAGAGAAAAAGGGAAAGAAAAGGAAAAAGAGACACAGGCCAGCATTTGAAGTGAAAGTTTATCAAGAACAAAGGCTGGTAGTGTCCAGGGAGGGGGGGAATAGTCAGAATTCTGCCTTCACATTTATTTCCTAGTGTCATGTAGACCTAGTTACTATCAGGAGTGACTGCACTGTCCTAAGCAGGAGCAGTTCCTCCTACAGAGCAGCATCAAGACAGGAGAATCAAACTTTGAGAAAGGCAAGAAGTTTGCAATCCCAATCGATTTCAGTCTCTGCTAGGCTTGCCTGAAAAACTATATGTGGGAGGCACAGCCACTCATTGTTTCTGCTGCAAAGCCAACCCGGAGAACAGCGACAGCCAGGTGGGAAGGAGGCAGAAAAAATCCTGTTCACATGCTGCTTTTATTTATTCCTCCAAGAGCACTGCAGCTTGCAGGGAATCCTGAATAGATGCTCACTTCCAGAATTAGTGTTTTCTATAAGAAACAAAGCTGAAACTCCTCACTCTGCTTTGCTGCTCTTGCTGCTGACAGGCAGCCTTTATGTAAGGCACGGCATGGGGTCATCATTCCGTGTGTGTGACAAGCCACTAAGCACAACGCATTACCCTCCATTGAAAGCAGACAATGGAACGCTGACAACAGTCGGCTTCTAAATAGAGCCATAAAATTAACAAAGTGCCTTTTTGCTTAGGAAAACCATCACTTCAGAGGAGGCAAGCCGGCAGGCATAGCCATACACAGCCACCTCACTGGAACTGTCACCTGTGGGTATGAGGGACTCCTTCTACTCACACCTAATGCACGTTGTACAGATAGAGTAAGCCATCGATAACCAAGCTTTGTGTGTTAACATCACGGATCCTTTCCAGCTAGGTTAGGCTTAAAGTCACAGGAGCACACAGGATCACAGGATGTTAGAGGTCGGAAGGGACCTCCAGAGATCATCCAGCCCTACCCCCCAGGGGAGTCTGCACAGGAATGCATCCAGGTGGGGTTGGAAAGTCTCCAGAGAAGGATACTCCACAACTTCTGTGGGCAGTCTGCTCCAGGGCTCTGTCACCCTCACTCTGAAGAAGTTTCTCCTCATGTTGAGCTGAAATCTTCTATGTTCAAGTTTGTCTCCATTGTTCCTTGTCCTATCACTGTGCACCACCCAAAAGAGCCTGGCCCCCTCCACTTGACCCCCAGCCCTCAGCTATTGATAGACATTGATCAGATCCCTCTCAGCCTTCTCTTCTCCACACTAAACAGCCCCAGGGCTCTCAGGCTCTCTTCACAGGGGAGATGCTCAAGTCCCCTAAGCATCCTCCTGGCTCTCCCTTGGACTCTCTCCAGCAGGTCTCTGTCTCTCTTGAACTGGGGAGCCCCAAACTGGACACAGGATTGCAGCTGTGGTCTCAGCAGGGCAGAGCAGAGGGGGAGCAGAACCTCCCTAGCCCTGCTGGCCACACTTTTCTTGCTGCCCCCCAGGATCCCATTGGCCCTCTTGGCCACAAGGGCACATTGCTATTGATAGCAACGGGACAGCTGTTGATAGACATCAGACAGGTCAGTGAATGCTAGGCACTTGGCAAAGGAGTAGACTATTCACTTGGCTAATTATAAGACTATTCACTTGGCTATTATAATGACTGCCTGTCCTTCTCTTGTAGGTGAAGGGAAATAAAGGGTTAATTGGTATAGCCACAGAGGAGACCTCCCAAGGGGATGGGAAAGTCCATCCCAAGAGGGAGGCACAGGATGTTGTGATATTGTTATTCCATTCCTGCTCCTGCATCTCCCTAGATAAGGAGCAGACTTTCTGGACAGCTCTCTCTCTCTCCCTCTCCCAGCACATGTCCTTTGCTTTTGCTTGCAGCCTGGGGGAGGTTTGCCAGGCTGGAGGATATTTTCTGCTGTGTAGTTGAAGTCTAGCTCAGGGCCTGGCCAGGGAGCTAGGCTAGGGCCAGTTCAGACTCTATCTATCCCTTTCCCTGAATACCTTTTGTATTTCTGTTTGCTTTTTGGAAACAGTATCTCTATTTAATTTCCAATTTGGTGCAAGTGTTCTTATTTGCTCCTTTGGGGTAAATTCTACATTTCTGTCCTGAGCCTGAGGCTCCACACAGGACACATTCACAGGAAGGATTTTCAAACACAATAGTGAATTTTGTGACAGTAAGCAGTCTATCTCCAAGAGAAAACAAAAAAAACCCCAAAAAACCCCAACCCACAAACCTTGGGTAAGCTATTAATGCACAGAGGAGCATGGTGGAGCACAGGAGCATAAAGCCTTTACCACTTCTTACTATCAGTTTGCCCAGGGAGGTGGTGGAAGCCTCACCCCTGGAGGTTTTTGCAGCCAGGCTGGATGTGGCTGTGAGCAACCTGCTGTAGTGTGAGGTGTCCCTGCCCATGGCAGGGGGCTTGGAACTGAATGATCCTTAAAGTCCCTTCCAATTCTAACAATTCTATGATTCTATGATTTATGGGATTTACTCAAAACTCAAGGTTCCAGAAGAATATATTGAACTTCTTGTTGACTTAAAACATTACTCTGACTCTAGCCAAAGCAATGTTTTATTACCATTGATCTTACAAAACAATTCTCAAGCCCCTGCTGTTTTACATGGGTCTTGCTTGTGGTTTGCCCTTTAACACTTACCTCCTATAATTTTTCTTGAAGTAGTCACAGTATTATTTCCACAGCAAAAAATGACATTGTGGTTGACCAAGCAAGACCTTTTAACTTTAGGAAGCAAAAATGTCTCCATGAGCTTGCTTATGCCTTAACACAGCACAGCCATGACTTCCATCTGGAATCTAATACATAGAGGTGGTTCTTTCAGAAATTACACTTGGTATTGGGCTGGCTTTTTTTCATTCACAACAACTCTAATGTTATAACCTTTAAAAGACATCCAAGATCATCCAGCTCAGCCATTGTGCCGACTCCACCAAGACTGTCACTACTCCATGTCCCCAAGCACCAGCTCCAGATGGCTCTTCAACACCTCCAGGGATGGCAACTCAACCACCACCCTGGGCAGCTGTGCCAGTGCCTCACAACCCCTTCAGTGAAAAAATTCTTCCTAATGTCCAGCCTAAACCTCCCCTGGCACAGCTTGAGGCCATTCCCTCTCATTCCATCATCAGTTACTTGTGGGAAGAGACCTCTGCCTGCCTCTCTACAACCTCCTTTCAGGTAGCTGCAGAGAGCAATGAGGTCTCCCCTCAGCCTCCTTTTCTGCAGCCTAACCATCCCCAGCTCCCTCAGCCTCTCCTCACACCTTGTTCTCCAGCCCCTCACCAGCTCAGTTCCCTTCTCTGTCCAGCTCCAGCCCCTCCAGGTCCTTCCTCTGCTGCAGTGCCCAACACTGAGCTCAGCACTCCAGGTGCAGCCTCCCCAGCACTGAGTGCAGAGGGACAATCCCCTCCCTGCTCCTGCTGCCCACACTGCTGCTGAGCCAGGCCAGGATGCCCTTGGCCCTCTTGGCCCCCTGGGCACACTGCTGGCTCCTGTTCAGCCTCCTGTCAGTCAGTCCCCCAGGTCCTTTCCCCCACACATCTCTCAGCCATTCTCCCCCAAGCCTGCAGCATTCATGAGGTTGTTGTGGCCCAGGTGCAGGACCTGGCACTTGGCCTTGGTGAAGCTCACCCAGATGACCTCAGCCCATGGGTCCAAGCTCTCCAGGTCCCTCTGTAGAGCCTCCCTACCCTCAAGCAGATCAACACTCCCACCGAACTCTCCCACTGCAAACTCACTGAGGGTCAGACATGCAATGCTTTGTGCTTCTGCATTCACAGCCACATCCAGCCTGGTCTTGAAAGCCTCCAGGGATGAGGCTTCCACCACCTCTCTGGGCAACCTATGCCAGTGTCTCACCACCCTCATGGGGAAGAACTTCTTCCTAACATCCAATCTAAATCTGCCCTCCTCTAGCTTGGATCCCTTCCCCTCAGTCCTATCACTACCTCAAAAGTCCCTCCCCAGCTTTCTTGTAGCTCCCTTCATATGCTGGAAAGCCACAAGAAGGTCACCTCCCCAGCTCTCTCAGTCTGTCCACATAGCAGAGCAGCTCCAGCCCTCTGCTCATCCTCATGGCCCTTCTCTGGACACCTTCCAGCACCTCCAGATCCTTCTTGTAACAGAGGCTTCAGAACTGGGCTGAATACTTTGTGTGGGTCTCATGAGATCAGTCTAGAGGGGGAGAATCACCTCCCTTGACCTGCAGGCCACACTTATCGTTTGTCTTTTCAGCATGAAAAGACACCTGTCCCCAGCACCTTCACACAGAACCCTAAATGTTTTGCTGTGCATCTGAGTTAATTGAAAAGCAAGAGCATATTTCATTTCATGTGGATTGCAGCTCATTATTTCTTTGGCTACATTTGTAATTTGAAACACTCCTTAAAATAAGAGAATATACAGAAATAATAGGCAGTAAGAAGGCCTGGAACCTTTCAAAGTTTTTATTTACTTTCCTTTCTAAAAAAGCAAAAAAACCTCCTGCCTGTGAGGAGCTGCTGTCAGTCAGCACAGTTTCATTGGCATTCATTCTGGGTCACTGAAGAGGCAAGAACTGCAGACAGGAGAAGAGGAATACAGTTTGCATGCAAAGCCAAACTGCTCTCCTGCAAGGTTAAACAAAGAATTTTAAAAGCTGTTGCCAGTGATGTGTTTCTGCAAGTTTTACTGCTCCAAGTGAAAACAGCAAACCAAAAAAACCCCACAACCCCACAATCTTTGAGAGATTGGGCTGGAAGGATCTTGGGCATTCTTACTTTCAGAAAAAAAACAAGAGGAAATCTTTCTGTCCACATAGAAACAGAGCAGCCAACAGCTTTGACATGCTACCTGGCAGCTTTGGGGAAGATTAAGTCTTTTTAGAAGAGCTTTTTTTTTTTTTTCCTTTTCCCCCACTTGTTAATACAGAGAAGATCCTGAAAACCAGCTCTTCTCTACATTTAGATGTAGAATTCATCCCACAAAATACAATCTCCCTCCTCCTCCCTCTCTACCCCCCTGCCAACACTTTATTGAAATTCTGTTGAAGGCTTAGAAACCCTAAAAAGCAGCAGCGCTGGACACTCTCACATAGTGAGACAATGCAGAACGAGTCAACCTTTCTTCTCCTTTCTTGATGTTGCCAAATTCTGATTCCCAGTCATCCACAATCCATTTACATCCCAATATGTACAACACAGGTTATCTCCATAGTGTTTAAGGGAAGCCTGGATGAGGCACTTAGTGCCATGGTCTTAGTTGATTTGTTAGGGTTGGGTGATAGGTTGGACTTGAGGATCTTGGAGGTCTCTTAGAGTCTGGTTGATTCTGTGATTCTGTGATTCATAGAATGCAAGCTCCAAACCACTTTTTCCATCATAGTGGATTGGCCTCTTGACAAATCACCAGATTTCCACCACAGTGCTGCTGTTGTCTCCAAAACATTGACTTCTACTGAGTAGAACAACTACCACTTGTCACTGAACCTAGAACTACCACTTCTCACTGAACTGTACTCCTATTTCCTAGAATGTACCTGAAACATTGCTAATGAGGATGTCACTCCTGCATAATTCAGCCACTTTTAAATTGCAGACAATACCAACATCTAAACCATCTCTTACTAATGCTGCAAGCAAAATGACAAGCCTCACCCACATCCTCAGATGAAAAGCCAGTAGATGTAGACATGTAGACATGCAAGCCAGTACCTCTGGAACCTCAGCTGGAGAAAGGCATTTACAAACATGCCAAAATGTTGGAATAATTTGCATACTATCAGATGCATTCCTAGGTCATAGAATCAGAGAATGGGCTGGGCTGGAAGTGACCTCCAAAGCTCATCCAGTTCGACCTCCCTGCAGTCAGCAGGGACATCCCCAACTAGATCAGGTTGCCCAGAGCCCTGTCCTGCCTCACCTTCAATATCTCCAGGGAAGGAGCCTCAACCACCTCCCTGGGTAAACCTGTTCCAGTGTTCCACCACCCTCATAGGAGGGTGGGTAGGGTACCAGAAAGCTAGGAGTGGAAAAGCTTGTTCCTAGCTTCCACTGACTATGTAAGTAGTGAAGCAGAGGTAAGAAGCTCCATTTCAGTGCAGAAGCACAAAGCATTGCACATCTTTCCCTCAGTGAGTTTGCAGTGGGAGAGTTCAGTGGGAGTGTTGATCTGCTTGAGGGTCTACAAAGGGACCTGGATAGCTTGGACCCATGGGCTGAGGTCATCTGAGTGAGCTTCACCAAGGCCAAGTGCCAGGTCCTGCACCTGGGCCAAAACAACCTCATGAATGCTGCAGGCTTGGGGGAGAATGTCTGGAGAGATGTGTGGGGGAAAGGACCTGGGGGACTGACTGACAGGAGGCTGAACAGGAGCCAGCAGTGTGCCCAGGGGGCCAAGAGGGCCAAGGGCATCCTGGCCTGGCTCAGCAGCAGTGTGGGNCAAGGGCAGGGACTCCTCACACTAGAGCAGGTTGCTCAGAGCCACATTCATGCTGGTCTTCAAAATTTCCAGGGACGGGGCCATCAATTGATCCAACCTGCAGTCCAAATAACTTCACTGTTGTTATTATTACCAAAAAGCCCCAAAGAAATGAACAAAGAAAACCAACCAAAAACAAATAAAAAACACCCAACAAAAAAAACCCCAACAAACTAAAACAACCACACAACCCCCCCAACTACACAAAAAGAAACAACCACACTAAAACCACACACTACACCCAAACCCCCAACAACCACACCCAAAAAAACCCAACAACCACACCCAAACCCCCAACAAGCACACCAAAAGCAACAACCACAGAAAACCCCCCAAGAAAAACACCAAAAAAACCCCAACAACCACACAAAAAACCCCAACAGCCACACAAAACACCCCTCAACAACCACATAAAAAAACCACAATCACGCAAAAAAGCCCAACAACCACTCAAAAAGACAACCACACAAAAAACCTCAACAACCACACAACCCCCCCCAAAACCACACAAAAACCCCCCAACCACACAAAAAACCCCCAACCACACAAAAAACCCCAAACCACACAAACCCCCCCCAACCACACAAAAAACCCCAACCACACAAAAACCCAACAACTACACAAACCCCCCAACAACCACACAGAAAAAAACCCCAACAGCTACACACAAAAAACCCCTGACAACCACACACAAAACCCTGCAACAACCACACACAAACCCCCCAACAACCAAACACAACCCCCCAAAAACCACCCCCCTCCCAAAACCACACACAAAACCCCCCAGCAACCACACAAAACACCTCAA
>VXBD01007252.1:32991-73618 GCA_013399975.1 Indicator maculatus
TACCCCCTCCTTCAAACTCAAAGCCACCCAAACCCCCAAACCATGCACACCTACAGGTTCCCAGCAGGCAGCCAACAACAGCGTCTGAAGCTGTTTGCTAAGCTCCAAAGACAGATGGTTGAAGAGGTTGTAAGAATGACTTCAGGGGTACCCCCTGCTAAGAGATTCTCTCTTTCAGGAAAGAATACCCACTGCTGCTGGTGTTGTGCATTCACACTACACCCACAACAAGGGAAAGGAGCAAGGTCACCCCTCTGAATCACTGAGCTCCCAGATGACTCCTGCGGCATTTTCATGACAGAGCTACCAGGGATTGCTTGTTCACTGTGGAACAGAGATGTGCAAAGTGACAATAAGAGAAGAGGGCACAGTTTGGCTAATGAACTCTGTATCATGCACCAGGCAGCATGCACTCCCTTGCAGGGTATTCTTGCATACATCAACCTACTGCTGTCTCCTGGGTGTTTTCTGCACATCTCTGTAGTCACTTCTCTTGGTGTTAAATTTGGATTTGAGCATTTTGTCTCAGGTTTGGCTGAGCTGGAGTAAATTCTCCCCAAAGCATCCTCCTACTGCTGTGCTTTGCAGCAGTAGTTGGTAACCCAGCAGGGTTTTGGCTACTGCTGAGCCAAGCACCCAGGCTGTGTTCTGCCAACACTGCCCTACCCCGAGAGTACACTGAGGGGTGAGCAAGACCTTGGGAGGGGACACAGCTGAGCCAGCTGACCCAGACTGGCCAAAGGGGTGTTCCATGACATATGATGCCAGCTCAGATATAAGAATGAAGTGTAAGAAGGAGGTTTGGGGAGGGATCCATCCATGGTCTCTGTCCTCCAGAGGAACCACCAAGCACAGAGAGCCCTGCTGCCCGAGACCAACCACTGCCCTGCTGCTGGGCAGCAGAGACCAACATCTCTCTCTGCTTCCATTGCCATGCAATCCCTCGCTTTGCTTAGCATCATTATTAAATTGCTCCTATCAGAGGGCTGGAGCACCTCTCCTATGAGGACAGACTGAAAGAGTTGGGGCTGTTCAGTCTGGAAGAGAGAAGGCTCCAAGGTGACCTTATTGTGGCTTTCCAGTATCTGAAGGGGGCTCCAAGAAAGCTGGGGAGAGACTTTTGAGGCTATCAGGGAGTGACAGGACTGGGGGGAATGGAATAAAGCTNCAGGCCAAACCACCACACATTTATAATTATATCTATAATTTATTAAAAGTATAATTCTCATTCTTGGCAATGTTTCCAGGGCTCATTTCTGAACTACTTTAGCATGTCAGGCTGTTGTGGTTCAAGCTTTCCCAGAGTCCAAAAGCCCAAATGAAACAGATTTAGATTGCCTCTCTTCTCCCTTTTTCCCAGTAGGGAAAAACAAAATTAGGCAGGAGAAAAGAAAGGTAAAATCACAAAAGAAACAGTCTAGAATCGATCTGGAAGTAAAAAGTTAAGTTTAACAAAATATATATATGGCATTTGAGTAAAGGGAAAGTTACAAAGGTATAAGGAAAAAGGGTAAATGGAAAAATATACAAAACTAGGTCCAGCTGGCACAGGATTCCCTGGATGCAAATATGGATTCTCTTTAGATGCAGTCCTTAGGAGTTTGGATGCAGCATGGAGCAAGCCTCACCCTGTGGTCACAGCAACAGAAGCAGCAAAGGGTCTGTCAGGCAGGCAAGGGCAGGAGCAAGAGAGGAAGAGCACAGGAAAATGTCTCCCCTTAAACAGGCTTAGGGGAGTGGAATAGACTTTGATCCAAGCCCTGGGAGGGGGAACCAAGTCTCTCTGCCCACCTGGGTCAGGTTTCTTTTTCCCCTGGGGGGATAGGTTCTTTTCAGCCCGGCCCCTCCTGGGCTGGGTGTAACCTGACCCAGAGGCACATCAATCTAAAGCAACTCTGAGTCAGGGAGCATTGCCTCAACTCAGCCTGCAGCTTTGTTCTGCCTGGAGGCTTGCTATTTCTGTTTAATGCTAAATGTGCACACATTGACCAGCATTAGTCAACTAACCTGAAAACATCTCAAACGAGGTTCACCCTTGGAAAATGCCTCACAGAGCTCAGGTGGATCAAGCTGTCCGATTTTAAACCCGGGCTCCAGGGCTGCTGCAGGAATTGCATGAGGAGCCTATGCCACACAATGTTTGGCCCTCTCTTCTGACAGCCCATCTAGAAAAGCCTGCAAGAATTCTCTCAGTAATTTGCCAGCTGAATTCACATTTCTCATTGCCTGAAAGCTGTGGGCATTTTAAAGTGATGCCAAGGCCACAGAAGTGACATAAGAAAAAACAAATCAGATGGCTGCTAATTAACAAATTAGAACCGGAATGCACAGCTATATTCAGTAATTTAAGACTTTGGAAGACAATAACAGATAATTAGAGGAGTGGAACATCTTCCTTATGAGGGGAGACTTGAGGGAGCTGAGGGCTCTGGAGCTTGGAGAGGAGGAGCTGAGAGGTGACCTCATTGCTGTTGATAAAGATGTGCAGGGGGAGTGCCCAGAGGCTGGAGCCAGGCTCTGCTGGGTGATGCCCAATGCCAGCACAAGGGGCAGTGGTGGAAGCTGAGGCATAGGAAGTTCCATGGAAACAGAAGGAAGAATTTTTTCCTTGTGAGGGTGACAGAGCACTGGAAGAGGCTGCCAGGGGGGTTGTGGAGTCTCCCTCTCTGAAGATATTCAAACTCCACCTGGATGTGTTGCTGTGTGATCTGCTCTAGGTGCTGCTGCTCTGGCAGGGGTGGATGAGCATTCTGTGATCCCAAGGAGCTACAGCAATCTCTCAGTTATCAATTCCATTGCTACTAATACCACAGTACACAGCAAAGCGTTTAAAAGAGTGCAATAACTTCCTGTCTCTCTTCAAACTGTTGCCTGTTTCAGTTGTAAGGTGCAACAGAAACCACATGGCAACGTATTTACAACAGGCATTAAGGACAAATGAGCACTGAAGACAATTGCCTAAATGCTTCCTTTCACTTATGTGAACTTGTAATATTTAATTGGGTTCCTTCCAGCTATTTCATTTCTTCTCCATTACAACGTGGTCTATCCAATGGGATTCTAAATCTTTTTGCGGTTTTTTTTTTTTTCTTTTTAAAGTTGCTACTCTTCTCCACATACTTCCATATTGCCTGTCTGCTTTAATAACAAGGTAAATACCTCACATCTTTAACACCCAAGATCTGCAGCAGTACAGGTTGGGAGGAGATCTGCTGGAGAGCAGCCCTGTGGAGAAGGACCTGGGAGTGCTGGGGGACAACAAGTTCTGCATGGGACAGCAATGTGCCCTGGTGGCCAAGAAGGCCAATGGGGTCCTGGGGTGCATTCAGAGGAGTGTGTCCAGCAGATCCAGGGAGGTTCTCCTCCCACTCTACTCTGCCCTGCTGAGACCTCACCTGGAATATTGCATCCAGTTCTGGGCTCCCCAGTTCAAGAGGGACAGGGATCTGCTGGAGAGAGTCCAAGGGAGGGCTCCAAGGATGCTGAAGGGACTGGAGCACTGCCTGGTGAGGAGAGGCTGAGAGCCCTGGGGGTGGTTAGTGTGGAGAGGAGAAGACTGTGAGGGGATCTGATCAATGGCTATCAATATCTGAGGGCTGGGAGTCAAGAAGCAGGGGACAGGCTCTGCTCAGTTGCACCCTGTGATAGGACAAGGGGCAATGGATAGAAACTGCAGCACAGGAGTTCCTCATGTTGAGGAGTAACTTCTTCACTGTGAGGGTCCCAGAGCACTGGAACAGGCTGCCCAGAGAGGTTGTGGAGTCTCTTTCTCTGGAGACTTTCCAGCCCTGTCTGGATGTGTTGCTGTGTGACCTGTGCTGGATTCTCTGGTCCTGCTCTGGCAAAGGGGTTGGACTGGAAGATCTCCAGAGGTCCCTTCCAACCCCTAACATCCTGTGAGCCTGTAAAGAATCTCTTCATTGCTGATACATTGAGTTCAGCCTTTTATGAGTTAAAAGGCTGCACTTAAGTGCAGTGTTTCTAGTGCAGCCCTATTGACTTTGGACTATGCCTGTTAATCCACACACATCACAACCCCACAGCTACAAGAGCTCCTCTCTGTGCATCCCTGTCCTCAGCCTTGGCTTTTATTCTGTTCTGCTTCCTGCTACATTCCAAAACAAACTACAAGTTTCCCTTCTTAAATCCACAGTAGCAATTCATACAGCAGCAAAGGGTAATTAAAACAAACACACACACAAACAAAAACACAATAAAACAAAACAATAAAAAACACAACCCCCCCAAAAAAAACTTAGACTTAATTAAAATGTTTTAAAATAGTCCAATTAAAAATTCTTTTGTCCCCCAAGAGAAGTATTTAACATGAACACTACAAGATTGTCCTGTCACCTTCAGGCCCTGGAGCAGGGGAAAAGCTATCACCCTCCATCAAGCACAGAAGGACTGGTGAGGTGAGATCTCTTTTCCAGCCTCAGTGTGTAGCATAATGCCCTCAGGCTCAGAGTGGAGGGATCTGGGTAAATTAGAGATGCAGTAGAACAAATCACTATGAATATGGAGTTTGCACCCTAGGCCACTGGCATCTCCAGAGTCCCCTACATCATTCCCATGAGTTTCCACAGCTGCCTGTGCATGCTCCACAGCAGCAGAAAAGCCTTTCAGAATCACAGAGTTGATTTGGGTTGGAAGAGACCTCCAAAGCTCATCCAGTCTGACCTCCCCACAGTCAGCAGGGACATCCCCAACTAGATCAGGTTGCCCAGAGCCTCATTGAGCCTCACCTTGAATATCTCCAGGGATGGAGCCTCAGCCACCTCCCTGGGCAACCTGTGCCAGTGTTCCATCACCTTCACGGTGCAGAACTTGTTCCTCACATCCAATCTCAATCTGCTCTGCTCTAGTTTGAAGCCATTGTCCCTCATCCTGTCCCTGCAGCCCTTTGCAAACAGTCTCTCTGCAGCCTTCCTGGAGCCCCCTTCAGGTCCTGGCAGGCTGCTCTTAGGTCTGCCTGGAGCCTCCTCTTCTCCAGGCTGAACACCCCCAGCTCCCTCAGCCTGTCCTCAGAGCAGAGCTGCTCCAACCCCCTGAGCATTTTCATGGCCCTCCTCTGGACCCTCTCCATCAGGTCCATGTCCTTCCTGTATTGAGAGCTCCAGACCTGCACACAGCACTGCAGGTGAAGTCTCAGCAGAGCAGAGGGCAGGATCCTCTCTCTCCATCTCTGGCCACACTGCTTTGGATTCAGCCCAGGCTATGATTTGCCTTCTGTGCTGAAAGCTCACACTGCCTGCTCCTGTCCAGCTTCTCATCCATCAGCACCCCCAGAGCAGCAGGGCTGCAGGCCAGCAGCCTCTTTCATGTTAAACTGGCACTAATGCAGCATGAAAGCTTAGAGGCACCACAAATAAAGACAGTTGTGATTCATGTATTAAGGTTTCAGAGATGTCCTTCAGATTCCAAATGAACACCTTGCTCCTACACAGGCTCCTGCTGGCTCCTTACTATCCTAGGAAGCAATCTGGCATATCACAGTCTCAGTAAGGATAGCATTCTAGGAATTATTTGGAAACAAGCTCCTCAAATCCCAGAAAGGATAAGTGTTAAAACTCTGTCTTCTCATTTCAAGCATTGCTATAGGCTGCCCTGGAGGTGCTCAAAAAGCATGCAGATGTGGCAATGTGGGACATAGTTTAATGGCTATGGTGGTGGTGGGTTGACAGTTGGAGTTATCTTAAGGTCTTTCTCCAGATGAAATCATTCCATGATTCTGGAATAAAAAGTGCAGTGCTTTGGAACATGCTGGAAAGCAGCTCCACAGAGAAAGACCTTGGAGTCCTCAGTGGATAGCAAGTTCACCCTGGGACAGCAATGTGCCCTTGTGGCCAAGAGAGCCAATGGGATCCTGGGGAGCAGCAAGAAAAGTGTGGCCAGCAGGGCTAGGGAGGTTCTGCTCCCCCTCTGCTCTGCCCTGCTGAGACCACAGCTGCAATCCTGTGTCCAGTTTGGGGCTCCCCAGTTCAAGAGAGACAGAGACCTGCTGGAGAGAGTCCAAGGGAGAGCCAGGAGGATGCTTAGGGGACTTGAGCATCTCCCTTGGGAAGAGAGCCTGAGAGCCCTGGGGCTGTTTAGTGTGGAGAAGAGAAGGCTGAGAGGGGATCTGATCAATGTCTATCAGTAGCTGAGGGCTGGGGGTCAAGTGGAGGGGGCCAGGCTCTTTTGGGTGGTGCACAGCAATAAGCCAAGGAACAATGGAGACAACATGAAAGGTTTCAGCTGAAAATGAGGAGAAACTTCTTTAGAGTAAGGGTGACAGAGCCGTGGCACAGGCTGCCCACAGAAGTTGTGGAGTCTCCTTCTCTGGAGACTTTCCAACCCCAGCTGGATGCATTCCTGTGCAGACTCCCCTGGGTGATGCTGCTCTGGCAGGGGGGTTGGACTGGATGATCTCTGGATGATCCTTTCCAAGCTCTAAGATTCTGTGGTAGATACTGTGATACCTCTAAGATTTTCTTATCTTCTGCAGATGAGCTTCAGCAAGCCATTTTCCTTTAAAATATCTATAGCTATCAAGTGACACTAATTTTATCAGGGAAGGGATCCAAGTTTGTAGGAGATATCAGTTACAAAGAAATAAAACCAAACAAAAGCCAACTCACTCCTCAGCCCGAAAGAGTCCCACAAGGAAGCCTTGGAAATCACACAGAAAGGCCAAAAAAAAAAAAAAAAGAAAAAATCCAAAACCAAGAGTGCATTTTGTTGACACTGACCATCACTTTCCCTGATGAAAAATGAAAACTACAAGGTTTCCAAGTGCCCCTGAGGAAACTTATTTCACAGTTACCACCATTTGCCATCTGTAGCTTCCTTCTTTAATGAAGCCTTTAGAATAGACTGGAGTGCAGATGAGTGGGAACTGTTAACTCTTCATTGAGGGGGTTTTGACAACTGGTGCCAGCTCTTCTAAATTGGAATTCTAGGTTGTTTTTTTTTTCTTTTGCATATTAAAATGTAGGTTTCTCCTTGCCTATATGAATCAGTACACACTGCTTGCTAGCCTGTTAGTCAGGAGGGACAGATGGGTTGCACTGTAGAAGCTGCAGGGTTTATTACTATCTCATGATACATTCAATCTGCTACAAGTGAGCACCTAGGAAGAACTTCATGTTCACCCACACTGTAGTAATGCAGGCTTGGCTGAGGCTTCAGGTGCTCTGTTGTTCACAACATTGGAGGAGATACATTTAAACAAAGAGAAAAGATTGTCTCACAAGTGTTCTGGTTCAGGTGATGCTTCAGGTGCTCTGTTGTTCACAGCATTGGAGGAGATAGATTTAAACAAAGAGAGAAAAGATTGTCTCACAAGTGTTCTGGTTCAGGTGATGCTTCAGGTGCTCTGTTGTTCACAGCATTGGAGGAGATAGATTTAAACAAAGAGAGAAAAGATTGTCTCACAAGTGTTCTGGTTCAGGTGATGCTTCAGGTGCTCTGTTGTTCACAGCATTGGAGGAGATAGATTTAAACAAAGAGAGAAAAGATTGTCTCACAAGTGTTCTGGTTCAGGTGATGCTTCAGGTGGTCTGTTGTTCACAACATTAGAGGAGATAGATTTAAACAAATAGAGAAAAGATTGTCTCACAAGTGTTCTGGGGTGCTCTTGTATTTTGGGGGTCAGTATTAAAATCATCACCTAATGCTTTGCTGTATTACAGGGAAAAAAAATAAGTCTGAAATAGCTGAAATACAAGTAGATCTTATTGTGGCCTTCCAGTATCTGAAGGGGGCTACAAGAAAGCTGGGGAGGGACTTTTGAGGGTGTCAGGGAGTGATAGGACTGGGGGGAATGGAGCAGAACTAGAAATGGGGAGATTCAGATTGGATGTTAGGAAGAAGTTCTTCCCCATGAGGGTGGTGAGACACTGGAAGAGGTTGCCCAGGGAGGTGGTGGAAGCCTCATCCCTGGAGGTTTTTGCAGCCAGGCTGGATGTGGCTGTGAGCAACCTGCTGTAGTGTGAGGTGTCCCTGCCCATGGCAGAGGGGTTGGAAGTGGACGGTCCTTGAAGTCACTTCCAACCCTGACAATTCTATGATTCTAAGTAGCAGATATTGCAAGAACAAATCATCTGCAATTATTTTAAAGCTTTATTTGTTTTCTAGCTATGAAAGATGCATATCTGCTACTAAACATGATGCTGAGCTGCTGAGCTGCTGAGCTGAGATCTCCATTCTTTGCTTTGTTGTCACTGCAGCCTTTCATTCTCCATCTGTCTCATTTATCTCTTTCATTCTGCCATACAAGGAGTTATTTGAGGGATACCTGGTGATCCAGAAAATGATCTGCTCTATGTTTATCATTTAATTGTTTGTGGCACAATGATTTCCAGTGCTTTCAAAATGATCATCACTGGCACATTTGTGACAACACTCACTTGGTCCCTGTGTCTTATTTACCTACAGTGTTTTCCTTACCTGCAGACCTAACAGTCTGTTAATTCCATAGGCTATACAAAGCCATAGAATTAGGACCACCAGGATGAGCAGAGGGCTGGAGCTCCTCTCCTATGAGGAGAGACTGAAAGAGTTGAGGTTGTTCTGTCTGGAGAAGAAAAGGCTCTGAGGAGACCTTCTTGTGGCCTTCCAGGATCTGAAGGGGGCTCCAAGAAAGCTGGGGAGGGACTTTTGAGGGTGTCAGGGAGTGACAGGACTGGGGGGAATGGAACAAAGCTGGAAGTGGGGAGATTCAGGCTGGACATGAGGAAGAAGTTCTTCCCCATGAGAGTGGTGAGAGCCTGGAATGGGTTGTGCAGGGATGTGGTTGAGGCTCCGTCCCTGGAGGTGTTTAAGGCCAGGCTGGATGAGGCTCTGGCCAGCCTGATGTAGTGTGAGGTGTTCCTGCCCATGGCAGGGGGGTTGGAACTGGATGAGCCTTGTGGTCCCTTCCAACCCTGACTGATTCTATGGTTCTATGATTCTATGATTCTAATTACATGAGGGTAGGAAACCTGCTTCCTACACAAAAGCACTGATTTACCAGCTAGTCAGCCTGCCTCTAAGACATCAACTAATGGAAGAGCAAAGCAGCTAAGTCATTGAATACTCCAGCTTTCACCCATCAGCTCCTTTCCAAGGCCAGCTCTACCTTTTTTTTCACTCCCCCACTCCCATTTGTATGTTTCAGTTCTTGCCTCCTCTTGCAGTGATGCTCATGCTGTCAGAAGGCTTAGGCTAAACTCTGCACAGCTGGGTAGATATTTGTGGCCCAAGCTAAAGTTATATACCAGCTGTTAAGGAGGAAGAGGTGTTTGACAGACTAGCATAATGGGCTTGTGGAGAGGAACATAAATATGAAGAGGGGAAATGGAAAAATTGATCAGGTTGCAGAATCTTTAGCAGGAGAGTTAGACTAGATCATTTCTGGAGGTATCTGCCAACCTCTACTGTTGTGTTCTCCACCTGGGCCAGAACAATTCTTGATATCAATACAGACTGGGGGAGGAGGTGACAGAAAACAGCCCCGAGGAAAAGGACTTGGGGGTGCTGATGGATGAGAAGCTGGACAGGAGCAGGCAGTGTGAGCTTGCAGCACAGAAGGCAAATCACAGCCTGGGCTGCAGATCCAGAGAGGTGATTCTGCCAGTTTGCTCTGCTCTGCTGAGACCTCACCTGGAATATTGTGTACAGGTCTGGAGCTCTCAATATAGGAGGGACATGGACCTGATGGAGAGTGTCCAGAGGAGGTACACAAAAATGCTCAGGGGGTTGGAGCAGCTCTGCTCTGAGGACAGACTGAGGGAGCTGGGGGTGTTCAGCCTGGAGAAGAGAAGGCTCCAGGGAGACCTAAGAGCAGCCTGCCAGGACCTGAAGGGGGCTACAGGAAGGCTGCAGAGAGACTGTTTGCAAAGGGCTGCAGGGACAGGATGAGGGACAATGGCTTCAAACTAGAGCAGAGCAGATTGAGATTGGATTTGAGGAACAAGTTCTGCACCGTGAAGGTGGTGAAAGACTGGAAGAGGTTGCCCAGGGAGGTGGTTGAGGCTCTTTCCCTGCAAATATTCAAGGTGAGGCTGGACAGGGCTCTGGGCAACCTGATCTAGTTGGGGATGTCCCTGCTGACTGTGGGGATGTCAGACTGGATGAGCTTTGGACGTGCCTTCCATCCTGGACCATTCTTGATTGTCTGACTCTATGATTCTGTGTAAGATATTCAATCACAGCCACACAGCTAAAAAATTCAGTGGAACTACTGAAAAAAACTCACAGGCTTTTGTTTTTTATTAAATATGGCTGAGCCTAGAAAGGCAGAGTCCTATGAGAGAGCACAACTATTCTCTTCCTCTAAAGAAAGCTGTACATTCATGCAAAAAGATAGCCTCCAATCACTTGGTGTTTACAGCTGCTGTAATACAATCTAATAGGCAGTCAAATCTGCATGTAAAATATTCAATAAGAGTTTCACTGCACTTTCTAAGCACTCCCATTTAACAGCACCATTTCCTTGATTTATCACCCAGACAGTGAGCATTGTCAGCACCATACCAAAGGAAATGCAATTTAACCAAACCAATTTAAACACACCAGCCAACTTCACCACACACTCCTGTAAAAATATTATTTCAGAAGCCACCTTTTGTCTGTGCTCTGTCTTTGGATGCACTACACAGAAATGAGCTCATTCATGAACGTCCACCTTCCCAGCCACTTTTCACACCACTGTTTTCAGTTAGATCAGTCAGTAAACCCCAGCTTTCAGCAAGATGTTACCTTCTTGACACCATATGCTGGAATTTCCATTTGTAGGATCATAGAATCATAGAATGGTCTGGGATGGAAAGGACCTCCCAGGGTCATCCAGTCCAACCCCCTCTGCAGTCAGCAGGGACATCCCCAACTAGATCAGGTTGTCCAGAGCCCTCTCCAGCCTCACCTTGAATATCTCCAGGGATGGGGCCTCAACCTTCTCCCTCAGCAACCTGTTCCAGTGTTCCACCACCATCATAGTGAAGAACTTGTTCCTAACATCCAACCCTAATTAACGGCAGGTGAATGAGAATGTACTTGGAGATCCAATGAGAGAACACTAAAGAGTGTGAGGCAGTGTAGCACCTGAATAGTTTCAGCACATTTAGTCTAACTGCCTCATTCCCAATAATTTTCAGCCTCCAGAAGTTTCAATCATTGGGTATATGCTGTCCTAAAAGGACAGAGGTGAGGCAACTGAGCTCCTCAGAAAATGCTGGTCAAAAGCAAACTCTTCCTGCTTTTTTTCTCACACCTGGGTCTTTTGAGGAATAATTAACCTAAATGATCTCTGTAGTTATGGAGGTGCTGGAGAGAGTGCAGAGGAGGGCAAGGAAGATGGTGAAGGGGCTGGAGAATAAATCTTATGAAGAGCAGCTGAAGGAGCTGGAGCTGTTTAGTGTGAGAAAGAGGAGGCTGAGGGGAGACCTCATCACTCAGAAGATGAAGAAAGCTTTACTCACAGTAAGGTAGAAAAAGAGACTGCTTCCCTTTTTTTTTTAATTTTGTTTTTACTGGACTCAGACACTGAATGAGTTATCCCCAGGATTCTAGAACTAAAACACAAGTAAACTTCTAGTACAGATGTTCTGTTTGAATACAGAAAGCATTAGACTTTGTAAAAACTACATCTTCAGCCTTCCTCACAGAACCTAACACAGTCTCTGCATGAGGGGACAGTGGGAACAGCTGTGCAGCTTGCACAGTGGCAACCATAGCACCATAGAGTCATAGAATCAGTCAGGGTTGGAAGGGACCACGAGGATCAGCCAGTTCTGACCCCCTGCCATGGGAAGGGATATCTCACACTAGATCAGGCTGGCCAGAGCCTCACCCAGCCATGAGACACTCTCTAATTGCTTGTGATGTGAAGGGCTTCAGTAACCCAGAGCAAAATCCAACCTGAATTGAAAAGTACTCAGTATGCCTGAGAAAAGAACACTGGAAGATTCAGCATATCTGAGTCTCAGTCTTAGCCTGATCCATAATCTGCATAAGGTAGTTTGAGAAAAGGGGAAAAGTGCAGAATCACAGAAATATTCAGCTTGGAAGAGACCCTCAGCATCACCAAGTCCAACCCAGAACCCTACTTTACAAGGCTCACCCCTAAACCAGAGCCCCAAGCACCACATCCAAACCACCTTCAAACACAGCCAGGCTTGGGGACTCCACCACCTCCCTGGGCAGCACATTCCAATCCCTGACCACTCTGGATGGGAAACATTCTTCCTACTGTCCACTCTAAACCCACTCAGATGTAGCTGGAGCCCATTCCCTCTTGTTCTATCACTAATTACCTGTGAGAAGAGACCAGCACCAACCTCTCCACAAGGTCCTTTCAGGGAGTTGCAGACAGCAATGAGGTCTCCCCTCAGTCTCTTCTGTTTCACACTAACCATCCCCAGCTCCTTCAGTTGCTCTTCCTCAGATTTATTCTCCAGGCCCTTCCCAGCTTCCTTGCCCTCCATATCTACAGACATTTAGGTTAATTATTCCTGAAAAGACTTAGTTGTGAGAAAAGCTGCATCCTGGAACGCAGCAACTGCCCCAAACTCTTACTGGTATTTGAAAGCTTTAGCATCCTACTGCACATCCTGTCAAATCTTCAGCTTAGTGTAGACCTTACTGTAGCAGGAAATTAACAGGCATTTTGTAGAAAGAAGTTTGAAACATGTATGGAAGTTACATGCAGTACTGAAACAAAGATTATGCAGTGATAAAATATTTTAATACATCAAACAGAAAAATTTAATATATATATATATATTACACAGAATCACAGAATCAATGAAGGTTGGAAAAGACCTCAGAGATCAGCAAGTCCAACCTATTACTTAATACCCAATACCTCCTAACAACTAACCCATGGCTCCAAGTGCCACATCCAAGTTTTTTTTGAACACCTCCAGGGATGGTGACTCCACCACCTCCCTGGGCAGCACATTCCAATGGCCAATTACTCTTTCTGGGAAGAACTTTCTCCTCACCTCCAGCCTAAACCTCCCCTGGCACAGGACTGCGTCCTCTTGTTCTGCTGCTGGTTGCCTGGGAGAAGAGACCAACCCCCACCTGCCTACAACCTCCCTTCAGGGAGTTGTAGAGAGCAATGAGGTCTCCCCTGAGCCTCCTCTTCTCCAGGCTAAACACCCCCAGCTCCCTCAGCCTCTCCTCACAGGGCTGTGCTCCAGACCCCTCCCCAGCTTCACTGCCCTTCTCTGGACATGCTCCAGCATCCAAACATTTTTCTTAAACTAAGGAGCCCAGAACTGGACACAGGACTCAAGGTGTAGCTGTCAGCTGCACCACACAGCTTGGTGTCATCAGCAAACTTGCTGGGGGTGCACTCAATGCCTCTGTCCATGGCACCAACAAAGATGTTGAACAAGCCTGGTCCCAGCGCTGAGCCCTGAGGGACTCCACTTGTCCCTGGCCTCCACTTGGCCATGGAGCCATTGACAGCCACTCTTTGGGTGCAGCCATCAAGCCAGTTCTTTATCCATTTCGTGGTCCACCCATCAAACCCATGTGTCATCAGTTTGGAGACCAGGATGTGGTGTGGGACAGTGTGGAAGGCTTTGCTCAGGTCCAGGTCAATGACATCAGTTGTACACATTGATTGCATTTCATATTTCAAGGTTTTAGTTTCCTTGTAAACAGAGCTCCATTAGCTTCCAAAACCTTCTGAGCTATTCTGGTAATTTATTTTGGGGGTAATTCTCAAATTCTTGTTGGGGGAAGGGGGGTGATTACCAAACCCACCACCTGAACAAATAACCAGTATTCATGGAGAGGAAAGATTGTACATTACACATAGAGAAGCAAAAAGAGGGAGGCTGAAGGGCAGTGACAAACATTGTGACTTTTAAGACTTCAAGTTCTGTAGTTATTTCTGCATCCCTTTCAACATTTATCAACTTCCTTCTCCTATGGCATTTTGCTTTCCCACAGAGTCTCCCTTCAGTAGCCCTCTCAACTCATGTGAAAAAAACCCAAACCCAACACCAACATTCCTGCTTTGTGTAACAAACTGCAAGCAGTTCTGGAAATCAAGACCTATGCAAATACAGTCAGAGCTTTTCACATGAGCACAGCATAGCAGCAAGTTGGGCAAAGCCCTGCATTAGCTTTTCCCCAAGCCCCATCATTTGTAATGGCAGCAGCCAGTTTAGGGCTGTGCCAAAGGCACACTGCCCTCTGAGCTGCACATACCTCTTGCACAGGAATTCTCTTGGGAAGATTTTTATTTCTGATGTTTCAAATTGAATCAACCTAACTCTGAATATCCTCCAGTTCAAAAAGAGTCCAGGAGGACTTTCTTACACTGGGAGAATTAAGTGAAGAGGACACCTTGAACAGCTAGGGTGTTTCTGAAGCAATCCAAGCTTATTAAGCCATCACTGTTAAAACAAAATTGAAGTTTCTTTCCTATTCACAGTACCACAGAATTGTCAGGGTTGGAAGGGACCTCAAAGATCATCCAGATCCAACCTGTTACAGTTTGAAGGGGGAACTTTAGCCTAGTCCCTGACTGCAAAGACTTAATGTAAAATAAATTGCCAGTGGATACCAAAGAAAAATAATGTAAAAGTCTACAGAATTCATTGGCTTGCTAATGGGATACAGAGAGAGGCAGAAACAGTTCTTGCTCTCTTTTCTTCTTCTGTGGCTTCTGCTTGCAACTTCTTTCTCTCTGTCTTCCACGGCCTTGCCAGGGGATCTCTGTTTTGACTTAGAATCACAGAATCATAGAATCCTAGAATCAGTCAGGGTTGGAAGGGACAGCAAGGATCAGCCAGTGCCAACCCCCCTGCCTTGGGCAGGGACACCTCACACTACAGCAGGCTGGCCAGAGCCTCATCCAGCCTGGCTGCAAACACATCCAGGGATGGGACCTCAACCACCTCCCTGGACAACCCATTCCAGGCTCTCACCACTCTCATGGGGAAGNCACTTGTCCTGTTTGTCCTTCCTGAGGTTTGCCTGCACCCAGCTCCCAGCCTGTCCAGGTCAGGTTGGATGTCAGCACAGCCTGAGGGGTGTCAGCCACCTCCCAGTTTGGTATCATCAGCAAATCAACGAATCATCAGATGTGGATATACTGCAGAGATTCCAATAAAGGACCTCAAGAGAAGGGATCTTCTAGGTGTGTACAAATACCTGATGTTGGGCAGCAGAAGGATGGAGATTGATTTTCAGTGATCTGCAGAAAAAGCACTGAATGCAGTGTGCATGAACTGAAACCGAGGAGCCAGAATCCAAACACAGTGAAACACAAATTGCTTGTGAGAGCGGTTGAAACCTCTGGGCACAGGTTGCCCAGAGAGGTAGTGCTGTCTCCCCTCTGGTAATACTCAAAACCCAACTGGACATAGTTCTAGCTAACCTTACTCTGAGCAGGGGGTTGGACTAGACGACCTCCAGAGGAACTTTCAAACCCCAGTCTTTGACTCTGTGTGTGATACTTTGAAGTCATAAATAAACAAACAAACAAATAAATAAAGAGATAAAGAGGGACTTCAGATACTATTCTTTATAAACTTGAATTTTCACATTTCTGGACTAGGTCTTCGAAGAAGAGTTTTATAAATCCAAGCCTACAGGATCAGTAGCCTACAAACCTTGCTTGGCTATTTTTCCATGCTCTCCATCTTCTTAGGATACCTTGTACAGGTCCCCCATAGTTTGACATGCATAGCAAGCACCAGACACCATCATTCTGAGCTCTCCATGTTCAGAGAACTGAGCTGCCACACCTTCCTTGCCTCAGCAGGGAAATCCATTATGCTAATCACTCACTCCTGTTTCCATGGAAAGCTAACCAGGGAGTGCTATCAGAAGCAAGGTCATCAGCTGATTACACCTTCAGCACAAAGTTTAACTGGCAAGCAGGGCTGTGAATCATTTGGCTTCTCTTAGCCTTTCTTACAGTCAACAGTAAAACTGTTGGACTTGGATAGATTGGATCCATGCCCAATGTTACCAGGATGAGCTTCAGCGAGGCTAAGTGCCAGGTCCTGCACTTGGGCACAACAACCTCAAGCAATGCTCCAGGCTTGGGGCAGTGTGGCTGGAAAGCTGCTGGCAGAAAGGGACCTGGGGGTGCTGATGGCCAAGCAGCTGAAGAGGAGCCAGCAGTGTGCCCAGGTGGCCAAGAAAGCCAAAGGCATCCTGGCTGGGATCAGCAATGCTGTGTCCAGCAGGAGCAGGGAGGGGATTGTCCCCTGGGACTCAGCTCTGGGGAGGTCACACCTGGAGTGTTGTGTCCAGTTTTGGGCATCTGAATACAAGAGAGATGTGGAGGTGCTGGAGCCAGGGCAGAGGAGGGCAAGGAAGCTGTGAAGGGTCTGGAGAATAAATCTGATGAAGAGAGACTGAAGGAGCTGGGGATGGTTAGTGTGAAGAAGAGGAGGCTGAGGGGAGACCTCATTGCTGTCTACAACTACCTGAAAGGACCTTGTGGAGAGGGTGGTGCTGGTCTCTTCTCACAGGGAATTAGAAATGGAACAAGAGGGAATGGCCTCAAGCTGCAGCAGGGCAGGGTTAGACTGGATATGAGGAAGAATTTTTTCCCCTCAAGAGTGGTCAGGCATTGGAATGTGCTGCCCAGGGAGGTGGTAGAGACCCCAAGCCTGGCTGTGTTTCAAGGTGGTTTGGATGTGGTGCTTGGGGCTCTGGTTTAGGGGTGAGCCTTGTAGAGTAGGGTTCTGGGTTGGACTTGGTGATCCTGAGGGTCTGTTCCAACCTGAATGTTTCTGTGATTCTGTGATTTCACTTCAGAAAGATGATGATTCTTCTGCAAGCCAGCAACTGGTTCAAACCACAAGACTACTCCCCTACAACACATATACATAAACATTTCTGTGTCCTATAATTCAGACAGTCCCTGGGAGTGGGGAAGAGGCAGAATTGGTAGTTTTAGCTTTGCAGTCCCAGAGATAGAATCCCCTGCTGGAACAGAGATGTGCCATTTCTTCCTTCCTGAGCAGTCATCTACCAAAATCAATTACATTTTCTTTTAGTGATCAATTGCTATAATGCACATTGCTATATTTAATTATTTATCACTATATTTATTTATTTATCACTCTCTTTATTTATTGCTATCTTTATTTATTTATTGATATTTATTTTATTTTTCAACACAAATGAGGACTATTGCATTTTCTTTCATTGGATTGAAGATTTGATTCCATCCTTTTATTTACTTACTTATTTAGTTGTCTATCTGTCTGCGTCCAATCTCAGCTCAAGAGAGACAGAGATCTGCTGGAGAGAATCCAAGGGAGAGGCACAAGCATAATTTGGGGACTTGAGCATCTCTCCTGTGAAGAGAGCCTGAGAGCCCTGGGGCTGTTTAGTCTGGAGAAGAGAAGGCTGAGACGGGATCTGATCAATGTCTATCAGTAGCTGAGGGCTGGGGGTCAAGTGGAGGGGGCCAGGCTCTTTTGGGTGGTGCACAGCAATAAGCCAAGGAACAATGGAAACAAACTTCAACAGAGAAGGTTTCAGCTCAACATGAGGAGAAACTTCTTTCCAGTGAGGGTGACAGAGCCCTGGAGCAGGCTGCCCAGAGAGGTTGTGGAGTCTCCTTCTCTGGAGACATTCCAGCCCCACCTGGGTGCATTCCTGTGCAGACTCCCCTGGGTGATGCTGCTCTGGCAGGGAGGTTGGACTGGATGATCTCTTGAGGTCCCTTCCAACCTCTGATATGCTGTGAGACTGTGATAAGATGATATTCAAATCAAAGTCTAAGCTGTATCAACACATCTGAGCAGTAAAACCAGGTTTGAATTAGTTTGCATTAACTAAAATGTCACATTCTGTACTATTTTGCCCATTTTATGTTTTGTGTCTGAGATCCCTCTGTGGGAACAAGTATTTCCTAGCATCCAGCCTGTACCTCCCCTGCTGCACGTTGCAACCATTTCCTAGCATCAAAGAACCACAGGAACATTGAGTGCCCACTTAGGTGCCCACAACTGAAGATGATGCTCAAGGTGTGGCCTCCCCAGAGCTGTTCCAACAGTTCTATGTCCCTCTTGAGTGGGGACACCAGAACTGGGCACAGTATTCTGATAAAACCTACAAGATTATCAGTTGTCTACACAACTTGCCCAACAGAGTGAGGGAAAATAAGTGTGTAGAAAAAGGGATCTCTCATAGATGCTGCAAGAACTCTCTGGGGCAACTATTCTCTGAGTAGCATCCCAGCCTAGAAAATAAGGTGGCCTGGCTAGAATATTAGAATAGCCATGGCTCTGGAGTGAGCACGGAATCATAGAACCATAGAAAGGTCAGGGTTGGAAGGGACCTAAGGGATCATCCAGTTCCAACCTCCCTGCCATGGGCAGGGACACCTCACATTACAGCAGGTTGCTCACAGCCACATCCAGCCTGGCTGCAAAAACCTCCAGGGGTGACGTTTTTGCACCACCTCCCTGGGCAACCTCTGCCAGTGGTGTATAAATAATTATAAGCTCTAAATAATTCCATTGGCTTGCTAATAGGGATAAAAGTTAGTTGCATAAACAATTGTTCCTCTTTGGAGCTTCCTTCCTCTAGCTGATACTCAGTGGTGCTTCTGCTTGGCTTTGCTGACCTTGGCTGCACTCCTTGTTGTGGCTAAGTGCTACCAGGGCTATGCCAACTGCTTTCTCTCTCTTTGCCTTGTACAAGGGGGAGGGAAAGAGACGGGTGGGGTGGTGAAGAAGGAGGCTATTGGTAGCCCCCTGGCTTTGTCCAGAGGGGTCCTTGTGCTGTTTCTAAATTGTAAACACACATACATGTATTTATTTTGTGCATATTCCTTGCATTCCATATTTCTAGCTTGTAATTTGCTTGTAAATAGAGCTTCATTGGCTTCCAAAACCTTCTCAGCTGGGCTGGTGATTTATTTTGGGGGTAATTCTCCAAATTTCTGTGGGGGTGGGTAATTCCTAAACCCACCACACTTTGTTTTTTTCCTTTTTAGCTAAATCTACATCTAAAGCAAATTCTAAGATGGTTATTGAAGCCGAATCACAGAATCATAGAATCAACCAGCTTGGAAGAGACCTCCAGGATCATCCAGTCCAACCCATCACCCAGCAGCATCTGCAGCCTGATTTGCAAATCAGCAGGCTGGTTGTGGCTGAGAAAGTGAAGTGAAGCCATTATAGCTCAAAATTAAGGCTTAGAACTCCTGGATTCTTTGCCTAGCTGTGTCNCCTGTTGAGCTTCTCATTCCCCAGCACCCCCAAGTCCCTCTCCTCAGGGCTGCTCTCCAGCCAGTCCCTGCCCAGCCTGGATTTGTGCTTGGGATTGCCCTGACCCAGCTGCAGGACCCTGCACTTGGTCTTGTTGAACCTCCTGAGGTTGTCTTGTGCTCACCTCTGCAGCCTGTCCAGGTCCCTCTGGATGGATCCCTTCCCTCCAGCTGTCAGCTGCACCACACAGCTTGGTGTCATCAGTGAACTTGCCTGGGGTGCACTCAATGCCACTGTCCATGGCACCAACAAAGATGTTGAACAAGCCTGGTCCCAGGACTGATCCCTGAGGGACTCCACTTGTCCCTGGCCTCCACTTGGCCATGGAGCCATTGACAGCCACTCTTTGGGTGCAGCCATCAAGCCAGTTCTCTCTCCACTGAATGGTCCAATACTACTAAGAAGTAAAAACCACTTTTAATTGAAGTGTACATTTCAAATTTACTTTCTGACTTTTTATTCCTCTCTGCTCCTTCTTGCTTCCCAGAAGAAGGAAAAACAAAAGCAAAAACAAGTCTCAATTTGGAGTGAAATAAGAGGATAAAATGGGATTTATTTCTTCTGTTTTCATTTCCTTGTTTCACTGGCCTTTCAAACCAGGAGCCATCTTTTTGTGTCAGCCTAGTTCTTGAGAGTGACCAAGCTGCCCAGCCTGTGGGTGATCAGGAAATTGAACATGCTGCTTGTATTTGCTGGGGATTCAGAGGTTCCTAGCCTTCATACAACATTAATGACGCTTTTTGCTCAAATGCATCTCCAAACTAAATGCTGGAGAAATGAGCAACTTTCTTTTCCTACTTTGATGGCAGCATAGTCAAATGCACTAGCCCCCAAATCAGTTGTTCACACATCTGAGAAGACAGATTCCTTGGCAGTGTTGTATAACTCATCAGGCAGAAAAGAATTCTTTGTGGGGCTTTCTAAGGAGGTTTTTGTGTATTCCTCTGCTTTTGTGATACAGAATTGCAGAATCACTTTGGTCAGGAGGGATCTCAAGAGGTCCTTAGTCCAAAGCCTGCTTTAACAAACTCTCTGGATTCTGATGTTTCATTCTGCTCCTGGTGATACTCCCTTTATTATCCATCCCACCTTTATCCAGTTGGAACCAGCTGTTTATGGCTGAGGTCTCTCAACCTTCCACTATGCACCACCAAGAATAACCTGGCTCTGTTTTCTCAACAGCCTCCTTGTAGGTACTGGCAGTCTGCTGTTGAGCCTGCTGGAGTCTAATCCCTTCCAAAATCCTCCTTTCTCCTGGCCATCCTGATAGCAGTCTAGAGGATTCCCTCAAGTTTACCATGCTCTTTCTTGGCATAGCCCAGTAGGCTGTCAGCTTGCTTTATTCCTTAGCCCTGTGCTGACTCATCCTTAGCCAAGCATCCCCAAGGATCATTATCAACATTATCATCCCCATTATCAACAAAGCTTCTAACCAGGCGCTTGGGGCCAGCAGTACAAGTAGAAAGAGTCAGTCCATCCCATATGCAGGACTTAGGCCATAGGCTGGATGTTAGGAGGAAGTTCTTCCCAGAAAGAGAGATTTGCCATTGGAATGTGCTGCCCAGGGAGGTGGTGGAGTCACCATCTCTGGAGATGTTCAAGAGAAGCCTGGATGAGGCACTTAGTGCCATGGTCTGGTTGATTGGATAGGGCTGGGTGCTAGGTTGGACTGGATGAGCGCTTGGAGGTCTCTTCCAGCCTGGTTGATTCTATGATTCTATGACTTTGCTTTGCCCTTGTTGAATTTCTTCATCTCTGGAGATACTCAAGGTGAGGCTGGACAGGGCTCTGGGCAGCCTGATCTAGTTGAGGTTGTTCCTGCTGAGTGCAGAGGGGGTTGGACTGAGTGAGCTTTGGAGGTTCCTTCCAAGCCAGACCATTCTGTGATTCTGTCATTTCCTGAGGATCCTCATGCAACATTTCATTCTATAACAACAGTGCATTGTCTAAGTTGCATTTTGCCACACACTCTGTCAGACAATCTATTTTCATGGAAAAAAAAAGAAAATGAGGAAAATTCTCAGGAAGTTATCCAATTTTTTCTGTCTTCTCAGGGCAAGACTATGATGCTATTGCATCGTGATGCAAGACATATCACACATCTGTTCAAAACAAACAAAATCATATAGTAGTATGAATCATTGCTCTCTACAACCACCTGAAGGGAGGTTGTAGCCAGGTGGGGGTTGGTCTCTTCTCTCAGGCAACCAGCAGCAGAAGGAGGGGACACAGTCTCAAGCTGTGCCAGGGGAGGTCTAGGCTGGATGGTAGGAGGAAGTTCTTCACAGAGAGAGAGATTTGCCATTGGAATGTGCTGCCCAGGGAGGTGGTGGAGTCACCATCTCTGGAAATGTTCAAGAGAAGCCTGGATGAGGCACTTGGTGCCATGGTCTGGTTGATTGGATAGGGCTGGGTGATAGGTTGGACTGGATGAGCTTGGAGGTCTCTTCCAACATGGTTGGAAGGATTTGATGTGGCAATTGAAGCCATGGGTTAGTTAGTTATGAGGTGCTGGGTGATAGGTTGGACTTGATGATCTCTGAGGTCTTTTCCAACCTTATTGATTCTATGATTCTATGATTCTATGATTTTATGAATTTATGATTCTATGATTCTATGATTACCTGTGAAAGCTATTACATTTTTTACAATCATGTATTAAATGTTATCACTACATAGTGTCCCCACTGTAAGAGGGACATAGATCTATTGAACAAGTCCAGAAGAGAGACACAAAGATGATCCAAGGGCTGGAACACTTCTGGATCCAGGATTGGCTGAGGGAGCTGGGGGTGTTCAGCCTGGAGAAGAGAAGACTTCTCAGGGTCTTCTCAGGGGACCTCATAATTGCCTTGCAATAGCTGAAGGGATCCTACAGGAAAGCTGCAGAGAGACTTTTTGCAAGGGTGTCCACTGATAGGACAAGGGGAAATGGATTGAAATGGAAGGAGAATAGGTTTAGATTGGATCTTAGGAAGGAATTCTTCACTAGGAGGGTGGCAAGACTCTGGAATGGATTGTCCAGAGAGGTTGTGGATGCCCCCTGCCTGGAGATGTTGAAGGCCAAGTTGGACGTGGCCTTGAGTAAGCTGAGCTAGGTGAGAGGTGTCCCTGCCCATGGCAGGGAGGTTGCATTGGATGAGCTCTAAGGTCTCTTCCATCCTAGGCCATTCTATGATTCTATGATTCTATGATTATCAGAAAGAAATCCAAAGCCCAGCACTGCTACCAAGGACAAAACTACACTGATTAAACAGAAAAATTATTCTCTTAGTAACTCGATAGACACAATCATGATTTCTGTAGGAAGAAGGAAAAAAAAAGGGCAAATCACAGGAAAAAAACCAGAGAACACTCAGTAACAATATAAAATCCCATAAGATTGGAGCCTACCTAAACAAAACTGCAGTTTAGTTATGAAAGTGGCATTGGAAAGTCCCACTCAGATCAGGACCCATTTTTCATCCTCAGATGCAGGTGTGGCATGCAAGACACCAGCAATTAAAACTAACCTCACTGTATTAAGGTTAACAATAACAGCATATAAAAACCTCATTTAATTTAGATTAACTTTGTTCTTAATCCAGCTGGACTTCTGCCAGCAAATTTCTGTATTTTGCAAATTTCCTATATAAAAACTGAACAGAATTGAGTTTTCAGTCAACATCTCTCCTAGCCCTAGTGTTTCATTAAGCTGAGTCAGTACCCTCATCCCACAGCTCCAGAAACAGGTGTTTGATAGCACAGACTGCCTGCATCCCCTTTAAAACAAGGGAAGAAATACCTCATGCTGTTTTGAAATATCACTGGAAGGGAACAAGTTTTCTTCTCCAACTCTACAGGAAACTGTAATCACTACATGATGAATTAGAAGACAAAGACAAGAAGTGCATTGAAATGTGTTCCTAGCACCCTGCTACCTGCCCATGTGTCCTGGGCTGAGGTGCTGCTGCTATCCACACCCTGCTGTAGCCAGACTAGCTTCAAAATGAAAGTGCTGACTGGGGCAAAGTATTCTGGGGCTTGAAGTTCAGATTCCTGTTCTGGTTGCTGCTTCTGGGTTCTTGGGTGTTGTCTTTTCTGCTGGGATGTTGGCAGAGCAAGGAGGGATGGGGGAGCAGTTTTCTGGCTTGGGCTTCTGGCTCTCTTGCTTCTGCTTGCTGCTGCTTTGTGCTGTGCTTGTTCTGCAAACAGGCTGAGGGAGTTGTGCATTTTGTAGCATGGTTGTCTGATTCTGTTCACTAAATCTATTCTTAGCTCACCCTGTTTTGGTCTCAATCTCAAGTTTTGGTGTGTTACTTTTCCCTCACATTTGTGTTAGGAAAACAGAGAGGTTAACCTGCTGGGTCGGTTTGACTTGCTTTGTGCTGATGGAAACCATCCATAGAATCATAGAATCCTTAGAATCATAGAATCAGTCAGGGTTGGAAGGGACCACAAGGATCAGCCAGTTCCAACCCCCCTGCCATGGGCAGGGACACCTCACACTACAGCAGGTTGCTCACAGCCACATCCAGCCTGGCTGCAAAAACCTCCAGGGATGAGGCTTCCACCACCTCCCTGGGCAACCTCTTCCAGTGTCTCACCACCCTCATGGGGAAGAATTTCTTCCTCACATCCAATCTGAATCTACCCATTTCTAGTTTTGCTCCATTCCCCCCAGTCCTATCACTCCCTGACACAAAAAGTCCCTCCCAACCTTCTTGTAGACACTGAACAAACCAAACACAAACTGAACAAACCAAACACAAACTGAACAAACCAAACACAAACTAAACAAACCAAACACAAACTGAACAAACCAAACACAAAACAAACAAACCAAACACAAACTGAACAAATCAAACACAAACTGAACAAACACAAAACAAACAAACCAAACACAAACTGAACAAACCAAACACAAACAAAACAACCCAAACACAAACTAAGCAAAGCAAGCACAAACTAAACAAGCCAAACACAAACTAAGCAAAGCAAACACAAACTAAACAAGCCAAACACAAACTAAACAAACCAAACACAAGATAAACAAAAACCCAAGCTAACAAACAAACCCCCAAACACAAAAAAGAAAAACCACACACAAAACCCCTGGAACTACCAAAAAGCTGAAGTGTACAGACTCAACTTCAATGCTTGGCCCCCAAAGCAAGAGAGGCTCCTTTTAAAGCCACTTAAAAAAAAAGGGAAACAATGAAGCTGAGCCTAAATAGCTTTGAGTAAGTGATTGGAACTCCTGTAAGAATTGAAGCTTAATTCAGCTGTAATCTAGGTGGTGATGTTCATTGTACAGCTGAAGTGAAGCAGTCAGAGGTTGGGCACAAATGGCAAATTTGGCCCCTGAACAACGTTTCTGGCAGAGGCAGAGAAGGCAGGAAACTAGTCAGAAGGAGAAGCAAACAAGCTTGGCTTGTGCACCATTGCAATGTGCCAAGGCCAAACACATCTCTTGTAACAGCCCTTCCCTACTCCTCTTAATTTAAACTTCCATTTCCCATGCCATTTCCCAAAGTGCTCAGACTGGATCACTGCAGTAGTTTGGTCATGCAGAGTATGGAGTGACAGCTGGAGTGGTTTGCACACCCTTGCCACACAGTCAAAAGCCACTGCACTGCTGAGTGTTGTTTTACCTTCACAAAGAATGGCACACAGGGGATGAAATGAAATAATACCTAAGTTCACATTCTGCAGCAAAGAGGTCAGTGCTAGCTATCAATAAACTCATATCAAGGAACACTTTGAGCTCAGACCCAAATGCCTCTCAGCATGTGCAACAGGATCCTGGCGGGAGGGCCAAGCACAACGAGCGGTGGGGAATGGAGTTAAGTCTGGCTGGTGCCCACTCACCTGTGGTGTGCCCCAGAGTTCAGACTGGGGCCTGTCCTCTTTCATATCTTTATCAATGATTTGGATCATGAGCTTGAGGCACCCTCAGTAAGCTGGCAATGACACCAAGCTGAGTGGCTGTGTCCATCTGCTAGAGGGTAGGGAAGGTTTACAGTGGGATCTGGACAGGTGACACTCATGAGCCAAGGCTAATTGTACAAACTTCAACAAGACCAAGGGCCAGGTCCTGCACCTGGGTCACAACAGCCCTGTGGTGAGCTACAGACCAGGGGATGTGTGGTTGGGAAGCTACAAGAGGGACCTGGGGGTTCTGGTTGGCAGTGGATTAAATATGAGCCAGCAGTGCCCAGGTGGCCAAGAAAGCCAATGGCATCCTGGCTGGGATCAGAAGCAGGGTGGGCAGCAGGGACAGGAGGTGATCATCCCCCTGTGCCCAGCACTGCTGAGGCCACACCTCCAGTGCTGGGTTCAGTTCTGGGCCCCTCACTACAAGAGGGACATTGAGGAGCTGGAGAGTGTCCAGAGAAGGGCAATGAGGCTGGAGAAGGACCTGGAGCACCTGGGCTGTGAGGAGGGGCTGAGGGAGCTGGGGGTGTTCAGTGTGGAGAAGAGGAGGCTGAGGGAGACCTCATTGCTCTCTACAGCTCCCTGAAGGGAGGTTGGAGTGAGGAGGGGACAGCCTCTGCTCCTTGGTGGCAAGGGACAGGAGCAGAGGAAATGGTTCCAAGCTGCAGCAGGGGAGGTTAAGGCTGGCTGCTAGGAAATATTTGTTCCCAGAGAGGGATCTCAGCCACTGGAATGGTCTGCCCAGGGCAGTGCTGGAGTCCCCATCCCTGGAGGTGTTTCAGCAGTGTGTGGAGCTGGTGCTTAGCTTATGGACATGGCTTGGTGTTGAGCCTGAAGTGCTGGGTCGAAGGTTGGACTGGATGAGCTTGTTTCCACACTTCCAACTGTGATTCTGTCTAACAGATGCTAACAATGATTTACATTTTTGCTCGAGTTTTTATTCATATGCACATCACATAGGTAGTACAAGAGCTTTTCTTAGGGGGAAAAGAAGAAAAAGGGGGAGGCAGGGGGTGGTTCACATACTGGACTTAGGCTCAGAGAACAGCAACGTGCTCTTGTGGCCAAGAGAGCCAATGGCATCCTGGGATGTATCAAGAAAGGTGTCCAGCAGGGCTAGGGAAGTTCTTCTCCCCCTCTGCTCTGCCCTGCTGAGACCACAGCTGCAATCCTGTGTCCAGTTTGGGACTCCCCAGTTCAAGAGAGACAGAGACCTGCTGGAGAGAGTCCAAGGGAGAGCCAGGAGGATGCTTAGGGGACTTGAGCATCTCCCTTGGGAAGAGAGCCTGAGAGCCCTGGGGCTGTTTAGTCTGGAGAAGAGAAGGCTGAGAGGGATCTGATCAATGTCTATCAATAGCTGAGGGGTGGGGGTCAAGTGGAGGGGGCCAGGCTCTTTTGGGTGGTGCACAGCAATAAGCGAAGGAACAATGAAGACAAACTGTAGCATAGAAGATTTCAACTCAACACGAGGAGAAACTTCTTTCCAGTGAGGGTGACAGAGCCCTGGAGCAGGCTGCCCAGGGGAGTTGTGGAGTCTCCTTCTCTGGAGACTTTCCAACCCTTCCTGAATGCAGACTACCCTAAGTGATCCTGCTCTGGCAGGAGGGTTGAACCTGATGATCTCTTGAGGCCCCTTCCAACCTCTGATATACTGTGAGACTGTGATATCTTGGTTGTATTTTTCTCCAGGACTTGTCTCCCTCCACAGCCTTAGCCAAAGGCCTTCTCTCAGACAGTGAAATAAATAGCACCTGGGAAGGGAACTCACTTACCATAAATAAGTTGTGACAATGCTCATACAAATCAGCTGACTCAGAGATGTGTTCACATTACACCTTCCTCCCTTCCACACCAGCAGAATCTGTGTCCTTACAGAGAAGTCACCACAAGAAAAAAACCCAACCACCAAAAAAAAACACCTAAGTCTTATTCCCAAAGGATACTCCTCCACTATCTCCAACCAGCAGAAATGGCCTTACAGGGACTTGCTGAAACCCTGGCGAGCATCTTTCCTTGTCCTTGCATGCAGCCACACTCACTTTTCAGCTGATCTCCTCCTTTCTGCACATCAGTGGGAAATAAGTTATAGTACTGAAGTGCCCTCAGAGGCCCCTTTCTACCACATGCCATCCATCCTTCCATCCAACCAACCAACCATCCATCCATCCATCCATCAGGCAGAAGGTGAAGCTCAAGCTGCTGCCATTTTAATAGTTCTGGCAAATTTGCAGGTTCTTACCAATGTTGTTTTGCTCTGCAAACCCCAAGCTGTCCTTACTGCCTTTGATCAGAGAGTGGAGAGATTCCTGCAGCAGTGAGGAGGGGAAGAATGGTGCAAGGTAATTTTGCACTGAGCAGCATTCATCATAAAGCTGTTAACAGAGGACAGGATCCAAGTCTCTTAATTACTTGAGTGTAAAACTCAAAGAGCTTTACAGTGTTCAGTATTCTCAATGGAACAGACATCAGATTGGATGTTAGGAACAAGCTCTGCACCAGGAGGGTGGTGAGACACTGGCACAGGTTGCCCAGGGAGGTGATGGAAGCCTCATCCCTGGAGGTTTTTGCAGCCAGGCTGGAGGTGGTTGGTTGTGAGCAACCTGCTGGGGTGTGAGTTGTCCCTGCCCATGGCAGGGGGGTTGGAACTGGCTGATCCTTGAGGTCCCTTCCAACCCTGACAGTTCTATGATTCTGTCTTTTCTGAGTCATCTAATTACATCACCTTGCAAATATTTCCTGATGGTAAGCTTAAAAATGCTCTGTAACCACAGTTTCCATGATGCTAAATTATAAACACAGGAACAAGTTCTTTGCTATGAGGGTGGTGGAACACTGGAACAGGTTGCCCAGGGAGGTAGTTGGGGTCCCATCCCTGGAGATACTCAAGGTGAGACTGGGCAGGGCTCTGGGCAACCTGATCTAGTTGGGGATCTCCCTGCTGACTGCAGAGGGGTTGGACTGGATAAGCTTTGGAGGACTCTTCCATCCCAGACCATTCTGTGATTCTAATTCCCTAGGAAGGGAATTTTTTTAATATATTTTTAAATGCTTATTTCTTTGCAAAAATGCAAATTATCTTCTTTCAAATGTCTACCTTTTACTTCCTATCACCTCACTGGACAAAAAAAATATCTGCAAGCCTTATAACAACCTTTTAGCAATGGAAATAGATGGAGAAAGTAACTTTCTAAGGCATCAGCAACAGCAAATATAGGCTGTGAAACAAGATTTATAACTAAGAAAAATGCTAAAGAGCAGTCCTGTGGAGAAGGACCTGGGAGTGCTTGGGGACAGCAAGGACAGCAATGTGCCCTGGTGGCCAAGAAGGCCAATGGCAGCCTGGGGTACATTCAGAGGAGTGTGCCCAGCAGATCCAAGGAGGTTCTCCTCCCACTCTACTCTGCCCTGCTGAGACCTCACCTGGAATACTGCATCCAGTTCTGGGCTGCCCAGTCCAAAAGGGACAGGGATCTCCTGGAGAGAGTCCAAGGAAGGGCTACAAGGATGATGAAGGGACTGGAGCACTGCCTGGTGAGGAGAGGCTGAGAGCCCTGGGGCTGGTTAGTGTGGAGAGGAAAAGACTGAGAGGGGATCTGATCAATGTCTATCAATATCTGAAGGCTGGGGGTCGGGAAGGAAGGGACAGGGACAGGCTCTGCTCAGTTGCACCCTGGGATAGGACAAGGGGCAAAGGATGGAAACCACAGCACAAGTGGTTCTACCTCAACATGAGGAGGAACTTCTTCACTGCGAGGGTCCCAGAGCACTGGAACAGGCTGCCCAGAGAGGCTGTGGAGTCTCCTTCTCTGGAGCCTTTCCAGCCCCATCAGGATGTCTTCCTGTACAACCTGTGCTGGATTCCCTAGTCCTGTTCTGGCAGGGGGGGTTGGACTCAATGATCTGCAGAGGTCCCTTCCAACCCTAAAATCCAGTGATGCTGTGATCCTGTAATGCACAAAGAGCTGTCTGCATTGAAGACTTCTTTTGAACATCTGAACATCCTGTGCTCCTGTCACTATAGTGAAAGGTCTGCAACTATTGTTGAAAGAAAGAGCACAGTTCATTAAAGTGAGAGCAATTTCTATTACTCCTTAGTCTTTACTAACTACTAAAAGCTAGAACAAGACACAAATGGGCAAACAGACAAACAAGCAAACAAATCCACACCCACAGGGGATAGGATCTTCCAGGTATGCTACATTATCAGATGGCTCTTAGTTTTAGTCAGCAAGAGGTGAGGAGAGGCTGAGGGAGCTGGGGGTGTTTAGCCTGGAGAAGAGGAGGCTCAGGGGAGACCTCATTGCTGTCTACAACTCCCTGAAGGGAGGTTGTAGCCAGGTGGGCGTTGGTCTCTTCTCCCAGGCAACCAGCAATAGAACAAGAGGACACAGTCTCAAGCTGTGCAGGGGAAGTTTAGGCTCAAGGGGAGGAGAAAGTTCTTCATGGAGAGAGTTGTTAGATGTTGGAGGTGGTGGAGTCACCATCCCTGAAGATGTTCAAGAGGGGATTGGATGTGGCACTTGGTGCCGTGGTGTAGTGGTCATGAGGTCTTGGGTGACAGGTTGGACTTTGATGATCCTTGAGGTCTTTTCCAACCTTATTGATTCTGTGTGTGATTCTGTGTGGACATCCATTCTCTTTACTGTTTTTTGTTTGTTCTTTTCCAAGGTTTCTAAGAGACAAGAGCGAGCAATGTAGAGGAAAGAAGAGGACAGAGAATTAATGGAAGGAGTGACATTTTTAGAGATGCTGGGAAGGAAACACTTGCTGGTAGCCATCTAGGGAGAGAAAATCTTTTAAATAGCAAATGGGTGCTTGAAGAATAATACAATGTTTTAAGTGAGCTATTAAGGGCTAAGTTTCCCATAATGGAAGTGAATCTCATTGTTTGAAGTGTGCATTCTCTTAAGGACAATCAGAAAAGGACGGTCAGTTTTCACTTTTTAGGTAATTAGGCATGACAGAAGGATGTTTTTCATGCTTTATATAGGAAGCAAAAAAACAGTGTTCATTTTCTTTCCTCTTCCCTAACTTTTTCTCCTACTGTAATGTATCATATTGGCAACTGAAGAAAAGCTCCTCTTCCTTCCTCTTCTCTAATATCTTCAGAACAGGGTCTGATTTTTCAGGCTCCTCACCACATGGGATGGAGGAGCCCATTTATTTATTTTTCTTTGCTATGAGGGTGGTCGATCACTGGAACAAGTTGGCCAGGGAGGTGATTGAGGCCCCAGCCCTGGAAATCTCAGAATCATAGAATCAGTCAGGATTGGAAGAGACCACAAGGATCAGCCAGTTCCAACCCCCCTGCCATGCCCAGGGACACCTCACGCTACAGCAGGCTGGCCAGAGCCTCATTCAACCTGACCTTAAACACCTCCAGGGATGAGGTCTCAACCACCTCCCTGGACAACCCATTCCAGGCTCTCACCACTCTCATGGTGAGGAATTTCTTCCCTCACATCCAGTCTGAATCTCTCCACTTCCAGCTTTATTCCATTCCCCCTAATCCTATCACTACCTGATAGCCTAAAAAGTCCCTCCCCAGCTTTCTTGGAGCCCCCTTCAGATCCTGGAAGGCCACAAGAAGGTCTCCTCAGAGCCTTCTCTTCTCCAGACTGCACATCCCCAACTCTCTCAGTCTGTCCTCATAGCAGAGCAGCTCCAGCCCTCTGTTCATCCTCATGGCCCTTCTCTGGACACCTTCCAGCACCTCCAGATCCCTCTTGTAATAGGAGCTCCAGAACTGAACTGATATTCAATGTGAGGCTCAGTGAGACCCTGATCAGATTGGGGATGTCCCTGCTGAATGTGGGGAGGTCAGACTGGATGAGCTTTGGAGGTCCCTTCTTGCCTGGACCATTCTATGATTCCATGGTTCTCTGAGTCTATTTCCATCCTACACATTAACCCCAGTTTAGCTTTCAAGACACATTGTGCTGGTTTGAGGCCAGACAGATCCTCTCTAAACTGCCACACACATCCACAGAATCACAGCAAACATCTGGTTGGAAGAGACCTCCAAGATCATCCAGTCCAACCTTCCACCCAGCACTGAAGGCTCAACACTAAACCATGTCCCTAAGTGCCAAAAACCCCAAAAATTGTGAATTGGAAATTCCCAAGTGGAAAATTCATTGGGTTTACAATTGGTAATTGACTTTACAGCCAAATCATCCACCTTGCTCTGAGACTATGTTGCCTCAGATACTCTTTCCCATATGCAGTAGGGACCAGACTGCCTGTAGTAGTTTTAGGCTATGCCTTTAAAATTTTCCACAGATCTTGAACAGAAAGTGGTAGAAGGTAAATAAACCACCACTGGGTATAAAAAGGGAAATGATGACAGCTCTAAACAATCCCATTGGAAGAGATAAAGGACTTCAACTAGTTGTGCAAAACAATCTTTCTCTCTTTTCACTTCTTTGTCTCTGGCTGGTTCTTCTCCTGGCTTTATTGACCTTGACTGCACTGCATTGTTGTGATTGGTATTGACAACAACTTCTCTGCTCTGTCTCCTGTCCCTTTTGTGAACAGGGGGGTAGGGAGAGGAGCAGAGGGGGGAGAAGCTATTAGCTTCCCCTGGTCTTTGGCAAGGAGGGTCCTGGTGCTGTTTATTAATTGTAAATCCCTGTACATGTTGTAAATACTGTATATTTGTGTACACATTCATTGCATTTCATTGCAGACTGTAGTTTTGCTTGTAAATACAGCTCCATCTGCTTCTAACTGGCAAATTGGGGAGAAAAAATGTTGGGGGAGAATTTTCAGCCCACCACACCGCCCCTCCATGCACCGCCTGGAACATCTTTTCCAACACTTTGCCATCAAGCTCAGTGCCTTCAACACTTTCAGGAATCCTTACACTAAGTCCCAAGGTGTGCAACACCTACCCCTTGTTGCTTCAAAAATATGTTAGCAGACTGCAGCACAGGCTTCATGGTGTGTGGTAGTCTGTACTGAACTCAAACAAATAAATCCACCTAGAAAGACCAGAAATAATCCTTACAGTAAACAGATGCACAGATTACCAGGGATGAGCACTCTATAAGCATGGAGAAGAGGAGGCTCCAGGGAGACCTAACAGCAGCCTGCCCTGAAGGGGGCTACAGGTAGGCTGCAGAGAGACTGTTTGCAAAGGGCTGCAGGGACAGGATGAGGGACAATGACTTCAAACTAGCAAAGAGCAGATTTAGCTTGGATGTTAGGAAGAAGTTCCTTCCTATGAGGGTGGTGGAACACTGGAAGAGGTTGCCCAGGGAGGTGGTTGAGGCTCCATCTCTGGAGATATTCAGGTGAGGCTGGACAGGGCCCTGGGCAACCTGATCTAGTTGGGGATGTCCCTGCTGAGGTCAGACTGGGTGAGCTTTGGAGGTGTCTTCCAGCCTGGACCATTCTATGATTCTATAGTGTCCACTTTTCTGCAGGACTAATGAGGAGAAAGACAATGTTGCACCTGGATTGGACTTACTCAAAGGTGACAGCTCCAGCTGAAAAGTGCATTTCATGAAGAAAGAAGGTAACAATTTAATGGCAGAAGAGGAAATCCTTACTTTTTTTTTTCTGCAGTTAGTAGACTCAAACCTTTCCAGACCTAAAGAGGCAAACATTAAGACTGAATTGTGAGTAGTTACAAGGCATCAAAAAAGCCATCTGGATGACTCAGCTATTCAGAAAAAGGTACTCCAATAGAAATTTTATCTAAAACTCACTGCAATTTGCAGGAGGGGAGAGTGGTTTTAGGCTCATGAAAGCTCTGTTTCATCTTGATGCTATTTTCCCTCTAACTTTTGCCAGCAGATAGAACCAAAGATGCTGATGAATGCAAACAGAGAATCATCCTTCTTCCTTTGCCATTGTGTCTCCTTCCTTGGGCTGCTCTTGTGACACACTCTACATTTTACACTCCAAAGGCTCCTTTTCAGGCCTGCACTGATGATTTTGAGGCAGAAAATACAAAGATAGCATGATCAGGAAGCAAGGAGCAGGACTCCTTGCTCTTCTCCTCCATATTTTTTTTTTCCCAGAGCTTTCATGTATGCCAATGCTGCCTGTCATGAAGGACTACATTCAATGTCACAGTGCATGACAGAGTTATGTATTTTTCTTGTTTGGAAAAGATGCCATGCTTGTGGCATCCAGTCCACCTTTCCTTTTTTGTCACAGTTACGGGCTGATGCCTAGGAAATTTCCAGAGGCACTGAGTACGAAAAGAGTAGAAAGTAAATAATTGACCATTGGCTAGAAAAGGGAAAAATAAAGAATTGTTAAACTTGGAAGGGACCTCAAGGGTCATCCAGTCCCAACCCCCCTGCCATGGGCAGGGACACCTCACACTACAGCAGGTTGCTCACAGCCACATCCAGCCTGGCTGCAAAAACCTCCAGGGGTGAGGTTTCCACCACCTCCCTGGGCAACCTCTGCCAGTGGTGTATAAATAATTATAAGCTCTAAATAATTCCATTGGCTTGCTAATAGGGATAAAAGTTAGTTGCATAAACAATTGTTCCTCTTTGGAGCTTCCTTCCTCTAGCTGATACTCAGTGGTGCTTCTGCTTGGCTTTGCTGACCTTGGCTGCACTCCTTGTTGTGGCTAAGTGCTACCAGGGCTATGCCAACTGCTTTCTCTCTCTTTGCCTTGTACAAGGGGGAGGCAAAGAGACGGGTGGGGTGGTGAAGAAGGAGGCTATTGGTAGCCCCCTGGCTTTGTCCAGAGGGGTCCTTGTGTTGTTTCTAAATTGTAAACACACATACATGTATTTATTTTGTGCATATTCCTTGCATTCCATATTTCTAGCTTGTACTTTGCTTGTAAATAGAGCTTCATTGGCTTCCAAAACCTTCTCAGCTGGGCTGGTGATTTATTTTGGGGGTAATTCTCCAAATTTCTGTGGGGGTGGGTAATTCCTAAACCCACCACACTTTGTTTTTTTCCTTTTTAGCTAAATCTACATCTAAAGCAAATTCTAAGATGGTTATTGAAGCCGAATCACAGAATCATAGAATCAACCAGCTTGGAAGAGACCTCCAGGATCATCCAGTCCAACCCATCACCCAGCAGCATCTGCAGCCTGATTTGCAAATCAGCAGGCTGGTTGTGGCTGAGAAAGTGAAGTGAAGCCATTATAGCTCAAAATTAAGGCTTAGAACTCCTGGATTCTTTGCCTAGCTGTGTCACTGATTGTTTTACAACTGCAATCTACAGTACTTGGGAACACAGTGAAGATGCCTGAGGCATAACAAATTCTTTCTGTTGGAAAGCAGCTCCACAGGGAAAGACCTTAGAGTGCTGGTGGGCAGCAAGTTCTGCATGGGACAGCAATGTGCCCTTGTGGCCAAGAGAGCCAATGGGATCCTGGGGGGCAGCAAGAAAAGTGTGGCCAGCAGGGCTAGGGAGGTTCTGCTCCCCCTCTGCTCTGCCCTGCTGAGACCACAGCTGCAATCCTGTGCCCAGTTTGGGGCTCCCCAGTTCAAGAGAGACAGAGACCAACTGGAGAGAGTCCAAGGGAGAGCCAGGAGGATGCTTAGGGGACTTGAGCATCTCCCCTGTGAGGAGAGCCTGAGAGCCCTGGGGCTGTTTAGTCTGGAGAAGAGAAGGCTGAGAGGAGATCTGATCAATGTCTATCAATAGCTGAGGGCTGGGGGTCAAGTGGAGGGGGCCAGGCTCTTTTGGGTGGTGCACAGGAATAAGACAAGGAACAATGGAGACAAACATGAACACAGAAGGTTTCAGCTCAACATGAAGAGAAACTTCTTTGCAGTGAGGGTGACAGAGCCCTGGAGCAGGCTGCCCAGAGAGGTGGTGGAGTCTCCTTCTCTGGAGACTTTCCAACCCCACCTGGATGCATTCCTGTGCAGACTCCCCTGGGTGATGCTGCTCTGGCAGGGGGGTTGGACTGGATGATTTCTGGAGGTCCCTTCCAACCTCTAAGGTACTGTGGTGCAAGGCTCCAGGTGAAAGGCATGTTTGTCAGGACATAACCTGACAATTAACATTTTCTAGTTTAAAAAAAAAAAAAAAGTAATTAGTGCCATAAAAGTCCAGGGTAAGTGTGAAGGAACCCAGACTCATTATTTCTGAGCAAGCCTCCTGAATCATGCCAGTTGAAGGGCTGCCCATGCTATCTGGAAATGTATGCTAATAGCTTATCATAGAATTATAGAATAACTTAGGTTCAAAGGGACCTCAGCAGGTCATCTGGTCCAGCCTCCCACCCAAAGCAGGGTCAGCTATTCTTTAATCCTTCATAAGAAGCCATTTATTATTCCTTCAGAGCTATCAAGAGCATCATGAATTGTTTAGTAACCTGATTACAGTGATGAATTCGACCAGGACTGAATTTTCCTAATCCAATTACTGCAGCCTCAAAGAACTCAACTCCTGTTTGGGTATACAGTGTAGTTACTACTGATACAGGGCAATTCAGAACATTTTGAAGATCCAGACAGTGTGGTTTATTTAGCACTGACTCAGCTAAGGGAGCACAGACATAAGCATTCTCTGTTAAGGAGCCAAAGGGTCTAACACTGTGTGTTAAGTGTATATAATGGGAGAGGATGCTTACAACGGCTCCTCTATGGCTGAGCAGCCAGAGCTCAAGCAGCCATCAGCATGAGAGAACCTTACTACAGGTGTGAGAGAGGGGGTACACTACACTAGCACTGCTCATCACTTAAATTGCTCAGGTACTAGAACCAGGGAGGGCAGCAGGGACAGGAGGTGATCATCCCCCTGTGCCCAGCACTGCTGAGGCCACACCTCCAGTGCTGTGCTCAGTTCTGGGCCCCTCACTACAAGAGGGACATTGAGGGGCTGGAGAGTGTCCAGAGAAGGGCAATGAGGCTGGAGAAGGGCCTGGAGCACCTGGGCTGTGAGGAGGGGCTGAGGGAGCTGGGGGTGTTCAGGCTGGAGAAGAGGAGGCTGAGGGAGACCTCATTGCTCTCTACAGCTCCCTGAAGGGAGGTTGGAGTGAGGAGGGGACAGCCTCTGCTCCTTGGTGGCAAGGGACAGGAGCAGAGGAAATGGTTCCAAGCTGCAGCAGGGGAGGTTGAGGCTGGCTGCTAGGAAATATTTGTTCCCAGAGAGGGATCTCAGCTATTGGAATGGTCTGCCCAGGGCAGTGCTGGAGTCCCCATCCCTGGAGGTGTTTCAGCAGTGTGTGGAGCTGGTGCTTAGGAAGTTCCTTGGAAAAAGGAGGTTTTTTTTTTTCCCTGTGAGGGTGACAGAAAACTGGAACAGGCTGCGCAGGGGGATTGTGGAGTCTCCTCTCTAAAGATACTCGAAACCTGCTTGGATGTGTTCCTGTGTGATCTGCTCTAGGTGTTCCTGCTCTGGCAGGGGGGTTGGACTGGATGAGCTTTGAAGGTCCCTTCCAGCCCCTAACATTCTGTGATTTAAACATGAATATGTGGATCTCAGTCTAACAGGAATATACCCTTCAGAAGTTCACTCATTTGCCCTGCATGTTTCACACCAAATGGGTTTGTTGTACAGACAGGAACCAGGGTAAGTTTCATTGACCAAAACCATGAGTGAAAAACCACGTCAACTTTAAACCAAGATAGAGCTGCAAGGTTTGAATGCAAGTGGAAAGCCAAAATACAGAGCAAGTGACAGAGAAGCAAGCTCCAAATTAACCTGCTGCACGTGGATGTGAGACAGGGATTTGGACTGGCATAAAATATCTTCCCCTGACACAAAGTACAGACAGCCAAGAAAGACTGACAGAAGCACTCCACATCCTTCAGCTGGTTTTGCCTTAGACTTCTTCCCACAACATACAGAAGCTCTCCAGGCCATCCACTTTTTAAAAGGCTGTTTTAAAAACTGTCACCATAGGTATCTCTGGGGATTTCCTTTTATTATTGTTAATATCTTTATTTCTCTCTCTTTCCTTTCTCTCTCACAGTCCCCCTCACACATACACACACACACACACTTCAATTCCTCTCCCCTTCCAAGCCTGTGCTTCTACTGCAGATAGCCTCTCAGGGGATCTGGCCTTCAGTGACAGCAGACTGAATGCAAAATGCCTTTATTTATATAATGTTTTGAGTGATGCTGTGCTTCATAATAAAGCCACAGCAACCTGCTGGTTCGCTTCTGCTCCTGGGATGTTTACAATTAACCAGAGCATAATGCTCTGAATGTCATCCCACTCCTAAATTCAAGGGTGTGTGAAAAGAGCAGCCAGGAGCACACACTGCACTCTGATGCAGACATTATTTACTCCCCAGCCCCCACGTTTAAGAAGGCTCCATTCAAAATCCTCCATCAGGCTTGCATGATTAAATGGCTGTGTTTAGAGGCTCGAAGTTCATAAGCTGCACTGAAATCATTGCTGTACAAATGAGGCCATTTCTCTTCCCAGGCAGGAAACCTTAGCACAGTCTACCAAGACAAAGCAGTATTTTTTCATCCTCCCCACACAAAGAAAGCCACCTTCTTACCACTCCAAGCAGGTAAATGCTGTATATTCCCTGCACAACACAGCTGGAGGGTGAGGACACTGCAAAAATATCACTTTCTGAGTCTGCAGAATTCCAACAGGCCAACAACAAGGCAGTGTTTCTGACTAACTGGGGCATTTTGATCAAAATTTACTCTTTCCCATCCAAGACAATAAATCAGAGTATATTTAGGTCATGCCTAGCTCCATTAGTGGAAGCATACTTTGAGCTTTGTGCACCATACATAAAACCTCCTCATAAAGCCAGTCGCAGCTGCCTTGCTACTACACTGCTTTGCACAGTCATTCTGCCCTTGCAGATTGGGTCTTGTGCAGTCATAATTAAATTCAATCTCCACTAATTTATCTTCTATTTTAGCCAAAAATGTTATGCTGGGATGACCTGAAAATAGCTGTAGGACATTTTTTTCTTCAGTCATTACAGGAATCGCCTCCGTTTCCAACCACTAATAAACTGCCACCGCTGCAGCTAGAGGACAACACAGTGGCAATGATGCCGTGGTCCCTAGGTTAAAAAAAGATTTAAGTGCTCTTCTTGCTTTTGTCTAGAGGAGTGGTGGGAAACCAAACACTCAGCCTAAACAAAAATAACTTTTCTTTAACTAGGGCCAAACCAAAAGTTGTTGTCTTACTGCCATACATGAAAAGATTGCTCAGCACGATCGAATAATCATAGAAACATTTTGGTTGGTAAAGACCTTTGAGATCATCTAACCCTAATCATTCTCTGACTCTGACAAAGTCTGCTGCTAAACTGTGTCCCTCTGTGTCTTTGAAACACTTCCAGGGAAGGGCTTTCAACCACCTTCCTGTGGGGCCATGCCAGTATTTGAGAACACTTTCAATCCAGAAGTTTTTTTCTAATATTCAAACTAAACCTCCCTAGGTGCAACTCGAGGACATTTCCTCTCACCCTATCATTTGCTGCTTGGGAGAAAAGACCAACCTCCCCCTCACTCCAACCTCCTTTCAGGGAGTTGTAGAGAGCAAGAAGGTCTCTCCTTAGCCTACTTTTGCTCCAGACTGCACACTCCCAGTTCCCACAGCTGTTCCTCACCAGCCCTGTTCTCCAGCCCCTTCACCAACTTTGTTGCCCTTCTCTGGACTCACTCCAGGACCTCAACATCTTTGAGGACAGACTTTTCAGCAGGGCCTGTTGTGACAGGACAGGGGGTGATGGTTTTAAACTAAAAGAGGGAGATTCAGACTGGAGAGAAGGAAGAAATGTTCTACAATGAAGGCGCTGAGGCACTGGGCCAAGCTTCCCAGAGAGGTAAGCAGATGCCCTATCCCTGGAACCATGTCCTGTTGGATGTCCTTGCTGACAGCATGGGGGTTGGACTAGATGACCTTTAATACACAGGGTCACACCACATGAGCTTTAGATTTACCAGTCAGGCAAGTATCTATAAGCAACAACAAAACCCAAGAACAACAAAACCACCATCACCAAAAAACCCAGCAACAACAAAAATCCCAACAACAAAAACCCAACAACAACAAAACAATAATATGAAAACCCAACAGCAACAACAAACCAAATAAAACCAACAAAACCCCCAACAAAGCAACAATAAAAAACCCAGAAGTGACAAAACCCAACAACAACAAAACCCAGCAGCAACAAAACCACCACCACCAAAAAACCCAACAGCAAAAAAAAACACTACAACAATAATAAGAAAACCCAACAGCAACAAAAAAACCCAAACCAAATAAACACATCAAAAAATCCCCAACAAAACAACAATAACAAAAGGCAGCAACAACAAAAGTCATCAACGATAAAACCCAGCAGCAACAAAACCACCACCACCAAAAAACCCAACAGCACGAAAAAAACCACAACAACAAAAAAAAAAAGATAAGGAAACCCAACAGCAAGAAAAAAACAAAACCCAAATAAACACAAAGAAAAAACCTCAACAAAACAACAATAACAAAACCCAGCAATGACAAAAACCAAGCAGCAACAAAACCACCACCACCAAAAAACCCAACAGCAACAAAAACCCACAACAACAAAACAATAATAAGAAATCCAACAGCAAGAAAAAAACCCAAACCCTAAATAAACACAACAAAAAAGCCCCAATAAGACAATAACCCAGCAACAACAATAAACCCCAGACACAACAATAAAAAAAAGCAGCAAAAAAAACCCCACCACCAACAAAAACCCATCCCTGGAAACACCCCAACCATGGGGGTTGGACTAGATGACCTTTAATATACAATGGTCACACTACATGAGCTTTAGATTTACCAGTCAGGCAAATATCTAAAAGCAACAACAAAACCCAGCAACAAGACCTAGCAAAAGGAAAACCCAGCAGGAACAAAACTACCACCACCAAAAAACCCAACAAAACCCAACAACAACAACGAAACAATAATAAGAAAACCCAACAGCAACAAAAACCCAAAATAAACACAACAAAAAAACCCAACAAAACAACAAAATCCAGCAACAACAAAACACAACCACAACTAAACCCAGCAACAACAAAACCACCACCAAAAAAACCAACAGCAACAAAAAACACAACAACAAAACAATGAGAAAACCCAACAGAAATAAACAATAAAACCCAAATAAACAAAACCCAACAAACCAACAAAGCAATAAGAAAACCCAACAATGACAAAACCCAGCAGCAACAAAACCACCAGCACCCAAAAACACAACAAAACAACACAACAACAACAAAAAAAGAAAACCCAACAGCAACAAAAAAATAAACAGAACAAAACCCCCAACTAAAAAATGGTAAAAAACCCAGCAATGACAAAACCCAGCAACAGCAAAACCCAGCAGCAACAAAACACAACAGCAACAAAACCACCACCAAAAAAAACAACAGCAACAAAAGACCAGAAACCAAATAAACACAACAAAAAACCCCAACAAAACGAGAACAAAATCCAGCAACAACAAAACACTACCTCAACTACACCCAGCAACAAGAAAACACAACCACAACTACACCCAGCCACAACAAAACACAACCACAACTA
>VXBD01007253.1:0-19018 GCA_013399975.1 Indicator maculatus
AGGGCAACGAAGCTGGGGAGGGGTCTGGAGCTGTCTGGAAATGGTCCTGGCCAACTGGGCCTAGGTGCCCCTGCTTGAGCACATGGGACCAGCTGACCTCCAGAGGTCTCTTCCAGCCTCAGCCATCCTGTGAGTCTATGAAAAGACAATCAACAGAAGCTAGCATTTGCAGCACATTTGCAGCTCCTTAGAGCAAGCACTCCCCCTCCTGCATTCTGACCTAAGACAGGCTTTTCAAACCCAAAGGTGCTGCTTCACAAGCAGCTCACCTAAGCCCACACTGCAACTAAAAGGAAGAGTCAAGCAGCACTCTCTGCTTCCTTATGGGGCTGGTACTGACAGCTGGATCAAAACTTCAACTGCTGACAACCAGCCCCATCAAAACAATAAAGAAAAAGCTCTTGCAGCCAGATCTCTGTTCCAGTTTATGGTGTGACTACACCAATGCTGCAAAGCCGGGCTGGGAATGTGCAGTCAAGGACCTGGTGGAGAAGAAAATGGAACCATCCTTTATGGTATCAGTATAAACTGAAATCAGTTTAAATGTGTATTTTCACAGCTGATTTAAGATGCTGAAAGTGTCTTTTCTTCTGTTTCAGTAACACAATACTTGGAAGCTCCTAATCCACTTAATCTAAAACTACACTTCAGGCTACAGCATCTGTGTGATAACATAGTACAAGTATATTTAGTAAGGGGATAATGAATTTCTGGGTCCTGAAGGTACAGCATTTGTGTCAGCATTCAGCAGTATAAGAGAATAAAAGAAATATCTCAAGGGAATCAATATGGATTTCCAAAAAGCTTCTAGAAATAACTTAAAAGATTTTCATTTATTGTCATTTCTCCAAACCACAAAGTAAGAATGTCAGACAACCTCCAAGCCTTCAAACTGAGGCACTAGCACAAATCTGAAGGCAGATAACCCAAACTACTACAGCTGTTCAATTAATGTATGTTGATCAAGCTTTAAGTGCAAACTTACTGCACTCATTAAAAGGTTTGCCTCATCAATAAAGCCAGGAGGACTACAAAAACAAAACAATATCCTTAAATTAAACTTAACCTATAGCCTCACTAGATATGACTTTACAATTCCACACAAGTTGATTCCATTTGTATTTGAGAAGCTCTACTTATCCACAGCCCAGCTGGGTGTTGTTCCTCCAGCTAACAAATCAATTCCCATATGCTTCCACCTGCCTCTCCACATACTGCTACTTCAGCATTTCCTTTCTCCCAGGCAAGAGAAAAAACTGCTTCTGATCAGACACATCATCTACTAAATAAATTACTTCCTCTATTCAGTGTTGTCTCAGAATCAAACTTCAGTTATTTATAAACATCAATGGACTAAATCACAACCAAACTCCTGCTTTTTTATGATTTCAGCTGCTGTGAAATCTTATTTAAGGTTACATAGGCAAAAACCATGTCTCAGACCCACAGAAACGAACTCCAACCAAAGTTGGAAAAGCCTCCATGTAGCTTTTGGGTCAAAGAACCAAAATCTATTATACAATTCAGAAACATGATGTGAAGGAAAAAAAAAAAAAGCAAAACCAAAAAATCAGTGACAAACAGTGTTTATTGGTGTCACAGACTGTCAGAGGCTGGAAGGGACCTTGAAAGCTTATCCAGTCCAACCCCCCTGCCAGAGCAGATCACACAGGAATGCATCCAGGTGGGTTTTGAATATCTCCAGAGAGGGAGACTCCACAACCCCCCTGGGCAGCCTCTTCCAGTGTTCCATCTGGGAAAAAATTCTTCCTCACGTTTCCATGGCACTTCCTATGCCTCAACTTCCACCATTGCTCCTTGTGCTGTCATTGGGCATCACCCAGCAGAGCCTGGCTCCAGCCTCTGGGCATTCACCCTGCACATCTTTATCAACATGAATGAGGTCAGCCCTTAGTCTCCTCTTTTCCAAGCTACAGAGCCCTCAGTTCCCTCAGTTTCCTCGTAAGGAAGATGTTCCACTCCCTTCATCATCTTTGTGGCTCTGTGCGGGGCTCTCTCTAGTAGCTTCCTGTCCCTGAGGAGCCCAGAACTGGACACAATATTCAACCAGTTCTGTCAAGGAAGGACAAGAGAGTTTGGAACACCTGACATGAAGGTGCAGCTGCCTTAAATTCAGTTTCCCAGGAAAAATGAAGAGGTGGTACAAGAGAAAGGTAGGCACTAAGCTTATGAATCACTGCAACTGTTCCCTCAACTGCTCAGCTGAGAACAAAATTCATTATGGAAAATACTCCATAGAAATTGATTCTATGCTTTTGACACCCACTTGTTTCCAACATGCAAGATGTGTGCAAAATGACTTCTTTTCTCTACTTTCCACAATATATAAATGTTGGTGTTTTTCTAATTAATATAACAGTACCCTTTATTAGCTGGCATCATAAACTCTTTTTCAGTTAACGTAGTTCATATTCTGCCATTTCAAAGAAAACATCCCTTTCCTTCTCAAGGACCAGGCAAGTCTTACTAGATTCTCATCCATTTCTTCAGCTTCAAATTAGCACCCATCCTGGAAAGGCAAAACATTTTCCAAGTTCATGTGATATTAGCCACTAATATTCAATCTTCTTTCACAGGCTCACAGGATGTTAGGGGTTGGAAGGGTCCTCTGGAGATCTTCCAGTCCAACCCCCTGCCAGGGCAGGACCATAGAATCCAGCACAGGTCGCACAGGAACACATCCAGACAGGGCTGGAAAGGCTTCAGAGAAGAAGACTCCACAACCTCTCCAGGCAGCCTCTTCCAGTGTTCTGGGAACCTTACAGTGAAGAAGTTTTTCCTCATGTTGAGGTGAAACTTCCTGTGCTGCAGTTTATATCCGTCCCCCCTTGTCCTATCCCAGGGCACAAATGAGCAGAGGCTGTCCCTGTCCCTTCCTTCCTGACCTCCAGCCCTCAAATATTGACAGACATAGATCAGATCCCCTCTCAGTCTTCTCCTCTCCAGACTAAACAGCCCCAGGGCTCTCAGCCTCTCCTCACCAGGCAGTGCTCCAGTCCCTTCAGCATCCTTGTAGCCCTCCCCTGGACTCTCTCCAGCAGATCTCTGTCCCTCTTGAACTGGAGAGCCCACAGCAGGATGCAATATTCCAGGTGAGGTCTCACTAGGGCAGAGTAGAAGGGGAGGAAAACCTTCCTTGATTTGCTGGACACACTCCTCTGAATGCACCCCAGGATCCCATTGGCCTTCTTGGATCTGACTAGAGGCTTCCATCAAACTTGTAAATTACATTTAAATTATCTTACCTAGAAATAAAGAGGTAAAGGTGCTTTTAATGCCACTGAGCTTGGATACATCATACTTTGCCAAATAAGCACCAATCATTCTGTTCTTCAATAGTTTACTATAGGTAACATGAAGTCAAAGCAATGGCATTGAACATGTACAGTGCTGTAAGCTTATCACTCTTATTACAGATCCTGAGGATTCTTTGGGTTCTCTTTTTTTCAACTAATGAAAATTGGTCCTTAAGCCTCACTACAAAATTATAACCACACCTGCACATCACAAATCCATTTTTGTGAATGCAGTTCTCTAGTAAGCCTCTTGCTGGTTATGCCCAATATATTTTTCTCTTGACAGAGCTAGGCCCCTTCAGGCCCACGTCAAACATAAATCCTAAAAGGTCAAGGAGCAAACATAACTTCTTATCAGGTGTTCCCCTGCCTCTATTACTTCCACAGGGCCCTTAAAAGTTTGGACTGGATGTCAAGAGGGAGGGGACAGGTTCTGCTCACTTGCACCCTGTGATAGGACAAGGGGCAATGGATATAAACTACAGCACAGGAGGTTCCACCTCAGCATGAAGAGGAACTTCTTTACTGTAAGGGTCCCAGAGCAATGGAGCAGGCTGCCCAGAGAGGTTGTGGAGTCTTCTTCTCTGGAGCCTTTCCAGCCCTGTCTGGATGTGTTCCTGTGTAACCCGTGCTGGATTCTATGGTCCTGCTCTGGCAGGGGGGATGGACCTGATGATCTCCAGAGGTCCCTTCCAACCCTTAAGATCCTCTGATGCTGTGATCCTGTGTTACCTGGACTCTGTGCAGGGACAGTTTGTCTTTCACCCAGCAGGACAAAATTAACAACTTTAAGTAGCAGAACATGATTCAATCTTTGCCTCCACCTACCATTTCCCACACCTTGGCAGATTGGTTAGATGGGTTCCTAACCTACAGTATGATTTACAGCCAATGACACAGAAGTCCCTTAAACTTTGTTCCCAAATCAGCCCTGTGGTGGCAGTCTCAGGGTAATGCAGCATACGTACTGCTCTACTGGTGAGTTTGAGAACCGTGCTGCAGGCAGCTCTCTTCAGCTCTTCCTGTTGAAGCTTTTCCATTTTGCATGAAATATTTAAAGACTCAGCAAGCCTGACAGACAATACTGAAGGAGAGCACACCTTCTTACGGGTAGAAGACACAAGAACAGAAAGATCTGAACAGCAATGCTTCCAATTAACTTGAGGTTTATCATCTTATTGTTCCAAAGGAAGTAAGGGATGTGCATTTGAACAGAGACAGAAAAAGGAAGTTAATTGATACTTTACAGCCAAGAACTGTATTCTAATCCTATGTTTTAGACCAAAAGGAGGTAGTCATTGTCATTAGATAATTTTGCAAGAAACGATAAAACTGTGGCATGTTTTTTAACGATAGGATTTCCACACTCGTCTTTACAAGACAGTGTGACCTACCAAGCTGTGGTGTTCAAGATCCCAATATGCATTTGTCCATCTGGTTTTTGTTGCCTGATTTGACCTATTCACACTGCAGATGCTGTCTTTGTAACTGTGGTAATCAGATCATAATTTATCCTGTACTTTACTCAAAGTCTAAATGCCTACATTAGAACTGTGAGTTCTGCAACAGAGGCGAGGTACCTAGGCACTGAACACTTCTGTAGTCATGTCTCCTTAATCTTCTGGATTTAAATTCTAAGTAGGTTAACCAAGGAAACTCATTTTTGGAACACCAAGAAAAAATTCAGTCAAAAAAAGGAAGAGCAGAACCTACTCTTTCCCATAAATAAGGGAAAACATAGCATGCAATTATACAACACTGTGTCACAGAAATGAGTCACAAGAAGGCAGGAAGAATTGTTACATTCTGCAAAACTCAACCACTTTAAAAAAATTATTTTATACTAGGAGAACATTGAAAACGTCCTCACTGGCAAGACAATATAGGGTGATGAAAAGGATGGGAAGAAAAACAGAGGTCCTAATGGAATACTTAGTGGCGTGTTAGAAAAGCTTCAGCCTGGCAGAAAAGGTTCAAGCCCTTACTCATCACCTTCATTATCCCAAATGAGGCTCTAGTCAGTAGGCAACAAGCTCTTCTTGGGTGGATCTTTAACAAGATATTCTCACAGAAGGGACTGACAGAGAAGATATTCAAGGTGAGGCTGGACAGGGCTCTGGCAACCTGATCTAGTTGAGGATGTCCCTGCTGACTGAAGAGGGGGTTGGACTGGATGAGCTTTGGTGGTACCTTCCAACCCAGACCATTCTATGATTCCATGATTCTAGGTTCTGATTTGTATAAATATGTGACTATTGAGTGACTTTGGAACTTAAACCTACACCTCTCACATTTCAGTGCCTAAAGGGAAGGTCTTTTAATAGCCCCTTAGCATCTCCCAGTGACCACCTCTGCCCAGTCCTGTTTTCTATTTAGGGGTTGCTTTCATCTCTCCTCTAATTTTTAATTGCAAAGTCCACCCCAAAAGCAAGACATTTTTTCCTAACAGAAGTTCTGTTGAATTCAAATTTTTCTCATAAAAACATGACTGACAAACTTAGACACTGAGAATTTCCCAATGACTTCCACTGTTAAGCAACTCTGCCACTCCATCCTGTACTGAAGGGCAGCTTTATGGTACACACGTATTTGGCAGCTTCCTGCAAATCTGCTCAGTGCTCAAGCTGTTCTTCATGCAGAAAACAGTAAGTGCTTGGAACGACATAGGAACTGTTTGCATTTTTGTTTACAACATGTCACATGCTTCTGTATTTATTTTTCCCAGATCCAACCCAGGGATAAAGAGGAAAAAAAAAGTAAAATGAAAAAGACCTATGTACTGTGTTCATTGACCAAAAATTAGGTTTCTGAAGATGCCAGTTTACAGCCAATCTCTTATTCAGTCAACTATTTTTAAAACTGGGGAAAAGAGATGAAGCTGTCAGCTACAACAGCTCTTGCAGGTGTGAAACAGATGTACTTGTAGCACCTACAAACACTGCCTTACTTCTGTTCTTGAGATGGTCATGACTATGCAGCTCTGGAAAGACACAACCACTATGATGAATTTTATCTCAGAAGGACAATTCAGTAAGGTCTATGACAGAATTTTAAGGTGCCTTCCTTGCCAGAAAACCTGCATGCAGAATCACAAACTGCTGCGTTACGGCAATTCCGTTCATATTCTTCACAAGGAGAGCGCAGCCTTTCAAACATTTTAAGAGGATGAACCACGCTCAGCTTAGAAGAGATCACATTCCAAATGCTGGATAGGATTTGGTCTCTCTGGGAAATCATTCTCTCCCATTCTCAAAGAGTTAATGTTTTGGCAGTGTTTCAGGGAAGTAGATTCTGCTGAATGCACTGCAGAAGCAAAGACCTGGCTGGCTGAGGGAGTCCCTGCTGACATTCAGCTGCAGCCCACGCAAAAGAAAATGGAAAAAGGGCTAATGTCAGGTGTCCAGCAGGGCTGTGATGAAATACAACTTGCCAGTTCCAGAAATGCTACATACATTCCTGTATGATGGGCTTCAAAACCCCTATTTAAATGGAAATGAATTAGTGATTTTTATAATGTTTAGCTTAGATACAAAACACAGTTATGATTTTAATAGGATTTAACTTGTGAGATTCAAGGAAATCCAGAGTATATTGAGGACAACCATACATTGTATTATCTCTGAGACAGCAGAAGGGCAAGATGGTAAAAAAGTGCTATAGATAAAGAGCTTAAGTTGTTGGTAATACATTTGTCAGCTGAGCTAGACTCACACAAAATGACTCCTTTGGTTTAAGGGGGCAGTGTGCAGCAGCCTAATTCCTTCTCCTTTGTTTCACACACACAAAAACCCCCACAAACCACAAGCAAAGCAGTAGGTATGAATATAAACTGAAGTGAGCAGATCAGCAATGTAAGTCTCTCACCTAATAAACCTGTAGCCACAGAAGAGTCCAGACTGCAGTTCAATCCCCTCTAAGGGTACAGGAACCTCCAGAAAAAAGGCTGTAGGTGAAGCAGAAGCAAGGCAGTGCACTGCTTATTCAGTGATGAATGTCCACATGCATAATTTCCTCTGTGGCAAACACTTAGCAGCTTATCTTACAAATTCAAAAGGGTAAGCAATGCTGTTTTCAAGGAATAAAGTGCCTATAGGGGTACTTTCTACAGAACTGTAGAATCATAAACACACAGAATGTTGGAGGTTGGAAGGGACCTCCAGAGATCATCCAGTCCAAACCCCCCTGCCAAAGCAGCATCACCCAGGGCAGTCTGCACAGGAATGCATCCAGGTGGGGTTGGAAAGTCTTCGGAGAAGGAGACTCCACAACCTCTCTGGGCAGCCTGCTCCAGGGCTCTGTCACCCTCACTGTAAAGCAGTTTCTTCCCATATTGAGATGAAACCTTCTGTGTTCCAGTTTGTATCCATTGGTACTTGTCTTATTACTATGCACCACTGAAAAGAGCCTGTCCCCCTCCACTTGACACCCACCCCTCAGCTATTGATAGACATTGATCAGATCCCCTCTCAGCCTTCTCTTCTCCACACTAAACAGCCCCAGGGCTCTCAGTCTCTCTTCACAGGGCAGATGCTCAAGTCCCCTCATCATCCTTGTGGCTCTCCCTTGGACTCTCTCCAGCAGGTCTCTGTCTCTGTTGAACTGGGGAGCCCCAAACCAGACATAGAATTCCAGGTGTGGTCTCACTAGGGCAGAGCAGAGGGGAAGAAAACTCTGTAGACCTGTTTGACACTCTTTTCTTGATGCACCCCAGGATGCATCAAGAATGGGTACTGCACATCAGAATACCTGATGCAGAGTGAAAAGATGACTTATTCTGAAAAAATGTGTGTGCATGCCTGTGTGATACAAATAAACATTCTTATGAAGTATAGGCAAACCCAGTAAACATTGGAAAAACATCAGTTTAGCTATCAGTTTTTGAACTATGAATGCAGTCCTGACAGTTCTCTGGCTTCCTAGGGGAATCTGAACTCTTTGACAGACACTTGAAATGGTTTAGTAGGCAAAGGAACTCAAAGGAAAATTACTTCACACACACAGAATCACAGAAAACATCTGGTTGGAAGAGACCTCCAAGCTCATCCAGTCCAACCTTTCACCCAGCACTGCAGGGTCAGCACTAAACCATGTCCCTAAGCACCAGCTCCACACACTGTGCAAACACCTCCAGGGATGGGGACTCCAGCACTGCCCTGGGCAGACCATTCCAATAGATGTGAACCCCCTCTGGGAAGAAATATTTCCTAGCATCCGGCCTGAACCTCCCCTGCTGCAGCTTGGAACCATTTCCTCTGCCTCTGTCTCTTGCCACCAAGGAGCAGAGGCTGTCCCCTCCTTGCTCCAACCTCCTTTCAGGGAGCTGTAGAGAGCAATGAGGTCTCCCCTCAGCCTCCTCTTCTCCAGCCTGAACACCCCCAGCTCCCTCAGCCCCTCCTCATAGCCCAGGTGCTCCAGGCCCTTTTCCAGCCTTGCTGCCCTTCTCTGGACACTCTCCAGCCCCTCAGTGTCCTTCCCAGAGTGAGGGGCCCAGAACTGAACACAGCACTCACGGTGTAGCTTCAGCAATGCTGAGCACAGGAGGATGATCCCCTCCCTGTCCCTGTTGCCCATCCTGTTTCTAACAGCCAGGATGCCATTTTTTAAGTCGCAGGTGCCATGTGTTTACACTTCCAAAGGTACATCCACATTAGTAGTTTAGCGTGCTTCAAAAGCTTTATCTCATGCAAATCTTCCAAGCATCTACATTTCACATGCTTTGAGTGTCAGCACCTAGCATCGTGGAGCAAAGAATCTGGATTCTTTTAAGCTCCCCTCATCTTTCCCCAGAACAGACATTCTGGGATTCAGGCAAACATTTCAGCATCAACAATTCCCATACTGATTTTAACCTATATTTCCCATGAGGCTGTCCAAATTGGGTTAGCATTACACTACTTAAATACCATGTTTTATTTATGTACAAATATGAGTTTTGATTATTTGTTCTTATTCTGCTAAAGAAACAAGAGTGCTTGTGTGTATGCAGTTTCATACATTGCATTAAGATAATTTTTGACATTTTCTGTCTCGTCTGTCAAGCACAAACTTGTCACAAACTGTGTTTCTGTGAATAAAATAGTACAAAATAAAATAATACAAAATAATATAAAACAATAAAATGAAATAAATTACATTTTCAAAAAGCCCACAAATCACAGAATCACAGAAACATTCAGGTTGGAAAAGACCCTCAGGATCACCAAGGCCAACCCAGAACTCCGCAAGGTTCAATCCTAAACCATAGCCCCAAGCACCACATCCAAACCACCTTGAAACACATCCAGGGTTAGGGACTCCACCACCACCCTGGGCAGCACATTCCAATGCCTGACCACTCTTGCTGGGAAAAAAAATCTTCCTACTGTCCAGTCTAACTCTGCCCTGCTGCAGCTTGAGGCTGTTCCCTCTTGTTCTATCACTAATGACCTGGGAGAAGAGACCAGCACCAACCTCTCCACAACCTCCTTTCAGGTAGCTGTAGCGGGCCATGAGCTCTCCCTTCAGCCTCCTCTGTTTCACACTAACCATCCCCAGCTCCTTCAGTCACTCTCCACCAGATTTATTCTCCAGGCCCTTCACAGCTTCCTTGCCCTCCTCTGCCCTGGCTCTAGCACCTCCACATCTCTCTTGGATTGAGGTGCCCAAAATTGGACACAGCACTTGAGGTGTAACCTCCCCAGAGCTGAGTCCCAGGGGACAATCCCCTCCCTGCTCCTGCTGGACACAGCATTTCTAATCCCAGCCAGGATGCCTTTGGTTTTCCTGGCCACCTGGGCACACTGCTGGCTCCTATTCAGCTGCTTGTCCATTAGCACCCCCAGGTCCCTTTCTGCCAGCAGCTTTCCAGAAGGGACCTGGGGGTGCGCCAAGCCTGTAGTGTTGCTTGGGTTTGTTGTGGCCCAAGTGCAGGTCCTGGCACCTGGCTTTGTTGAAGCTCATCAAAGAAACATCAGAGTGATCGACACCAGGCCCGCCATGACAGAACTTGTGGAATTCAATTTTACACTATTTTGCATCCAGTGTCATCCATGGTAGAGGTCACTTCTAAACATTGCTTCTCTGGAACAGGTTCTTGGGTGCCAAATTCAACGTCTGTGAACCTCTCATCCCATGGCAGTAGTTAGAAATTATTATGGTACACAAAGCAAAGAAGAAATTTAACATTTACATGTGTGTGCCTACTATTTCCAAATGAATAGCATCTATATGGAACATTACTCATTTGGTTGATAGATTAGGGCCTTTTCTGCAAAAACATTATTAGTCACCTCTATCAGGGAGTCAGCAAACAGACACTTCCATAAGGTGATGCAAGGCATCAGTCCCAGATAAAACCTGCTGTGAGACACAACCTTTGATCTTGTGTTCAGTATATTCCAAGATATGAGCATACATCAGCATTATGCTTTGAAAAGGAAAAATAGCTAAAGGTTTACAATGAGAGGACTAGAACACAAGCAAGCTCTTGATTTCTTTATCTACATCATCTTACCCTTGCTAAGCAGCTACAAACCCAACCCCAGCCCCAACCCCAAATTTCAACCTTTTTGTATACTGGTTGATTTGGAGAGATTGAAGTGTCCTGTACCTGGGCCACAACAACCCCATGCAATGCTACAGGCTTGGGGAAGAATGGCTGGAGAGCTGTGTGGCAGAAAAGGACCTGGGGGTGCTGATTGACAGGAGGATGGATATGTGCCAGCAGTGTGCCCGGGTGCCAGGCCAACAGCATCCTGGCCTGAGTTAGCAATAGTGTGTCCAGCAGGAGCAGGGAGTGATTGTCCCTCTGCACTCAGCACGGGTGAGGCTGCACCTCCTGTGATGTGCTCAGGTCTGGGCACTGCAGCACAGGAAGGACATCCAGGGGCTGGAGCTGGGACAGAGAAGGGCACTGAGCTGGTGAGGGGCTGGAGAACAAGGTCTGAGAGGAGAGGCTGAGGGAGCTGGGGCTGGTTAGTCTGCAAAAAAGGAGGCTGAAGGGAGACCTCATTGCTCTTTACAGCTACCTGAAAGGAGGCTGGAGAGAGGTAGGCTCTGGGCTCTTCTCACAAGTAACTAATGACAGAAGGAGAAGGAATGGCCTCAAGCTGTGCCAGGGGATGCTCAGGATGGACATTAGGAAATTTTATTCACAGAAGGGGTTGTGAGACACAGCTGCCCAGGGAGGTGGTGGAGTCACCATCCTTGGATGTGTTTACAAGCCATCTAGATCTGGTGCCTGGGACATGGTGCAGTGACAGCCTTGGTGGCCCGGTGAAAGGGCTGTGCTTGATGATCTGGGAGGGCATTTCCTGCCTGAGTGATTCTGTGGTACTGTGTGATTCTGCATCTCAATGCTCGCATCTATGGGTCGCATAACAGTACTCGGACTGAAATATTTTGAATAGCTGCATCTGTCTGAATAAACTCTGTACCTCTCATCTAAGAGCACAAGATATGGAGTAGGCCTGATCTGTAAAGCTTTCTGAATACCTCAAGCTTATGACTGCTGAGGACCCAAGACGCAACTACAAGGTAGGCTGTGAAAAATAATATTTCACAGAACAGAAAAATAATATTTCACAGAACAGAACCGTCAAAGTTGGAAGGGACCTCAAGGATCATCCAGTTCCAACCCCCCTGCCATGGCCAGGGACACCTCACACTACAGCAGGTTGCTCACAGCCACACCCAGCCTGGCTGCAAAATCCTCCAGGGATGAGGCTTCCACCACCTCCCTGGGCAACCTGTTCCAGTGTCTCACCACCCTCACGGGGAACAACTTCTTCCTAACATCCAATCCAAATCCATCCATTTCCAGTTTTGCTCCATTCCCCCCAGTCCTATCACTCCTTGACACCCTAAAAAGTCCCTCCCCAGCTTTCTTGTAGCCCCCTTCAGATACTGGAAGGCCACAAGAAGGTCTCCTCATAGCCTTCTCTTCTCCAGAGAATGAGCTTTGCCAGCCTGCTTATCATTTTCATCTCAGAGAGATGACTAGAGAGTCATGTACAGCCCTGTATGCTCAACAGCTCGCCTCACTTCTGCTCAAGATTAGCACAATCTGGCTGCATCATGGCAATGCTTTCATTCTGGCACTCCTCTCTCCAATAAGCCTTCCCATGCATAATTGTAAGGATTGCATCTTCTCACATCTGTCAAACCATTCTTCAGGGAAAGTGAAACAAGTTTCCTAGAGAAGCATTGCCTTGTGCTCTACCTGGTTTTAAGACACAGTAAGGAACCACTGCAGACCTTCATACACAACTAGGCCAAAATCCAAAAGGCCTAAAATGATAGCTGAAACACGACCAGTACCCATGTAAGTAACAGAATCAGAGAATAGTTTGGGTTGGAAGGGACCTTTAAAGGTCATCTAGCCCAACCTCCCTGCAGTGAGGAGGGACACCTTTAACTAGATCAGCTTGCTCACAGCCCCATCCAATTTGACCTTGAATGTTTCCAGGGATGGGGCTTCTACCACCTCTCTGAGCAGCTTGTGCCAGTGTTTCATCACCCTATTCATAACAAGATTATTCCTCTTATCTAGTCTAAATCTACCCTCCTTTATTTTAAAACCATTACCGCTTGTCCTCTTACATCAGGCTCTGCTAAAAAGTCTTACACATAGGTCCCCTTTAAGGACTGAAAGGCCACAGTAAGATCTCCCCAGAGCCTTCTCTTCTCTAGGCTTAACAATTCCAACTCTCTCAGCCTTTCTTCATAGGAGAGGTGTTTCAGGCCTCTGGTCATTTGTGTGGCCCTGCTCTGGGCTTGCTTCAACAGGTGCATTTCTTTTTTGAGCTGAGGCTCTAGAAATGGACATAGTAACTTCAGATGAAATCTCTGCAGAGCAGGGTAGGGGCATGAAGGCACTGCAGAGGGCTGTAATTTGTGCATTACTTTATACAGGAAAAAAAAAACATCAAACAAAATCCACACCCAAACACAAACCCACAAACCCACAACTCACTGTCCCTGACCATAGTGAGAAGCTTAAGCTTTCTTCGAGTTTCCAATGCACAGCAGCCAGCCATGATGGCAGCAATCATTTGAAGTCTGCCTTGTAAGACTAGGGCTTGAAGTTCTCCTAAGCAAGTCAAGTTTTTGCCAAATGCAAGATATGCATCCTTCCATCTTCATAACTTGTCTTATTTTCTTTTAAATGCAAAGAAAGAGAAAATAGAAATCCATTTTAAACTAAATCTACAGTAGCAGCAAACATCAGTGAGACTCAACCAAGCCTTTTCAAACCGTGGCTTTTTGACACAATACATGTCATCAGCTCTCTGCCATGAAATATTTGCTACAGTCACAAAGGAATACTTGAAAATGTTTGTTGTTCTTTTTTTCCTGGATACATTAAGTCTCTTATGCTGAGTATAGTTTTGGGAAGACAGGCAGATCAAATGTATTACTGGCAGTTCAGGATAAATTTAGAATGTGGCTGCAGTAATCATTGTCCCTTTGAAAGAAGACATTAAAAAAACTGTGATTAAAATGTTCTGGTACTTAGCCTCGTGCTGGAATGACAGCAGCACCTGTGACACCAAAGCAGAACAGAGCACATTAAGTCCTACAGGAGGGAACAGAGGGACCTGGGGGTACTGGTCGACAGCAGCTGACCATGAGCCAGCAGTGTGCCCAGGTGGCTAGGAAGGCCAATGGCATCCTGGCCTGCATCAGGAATGGTGTGGCCAGCAGGAGCAGGGAAGTCATTGTGCCCTGTACTCAGCACTGGTTAGGTTACACACACAAGGCTGGGGAGGGGTCTGGAGCACAGCCCTGTGAGGAGAGGATGAGGGAGCTGGGGGCGTTTAGCCTGGAGAAGAGGAGGCTCAGGGCAGACCTTATTGCTCTCTACAATATTGCTCTACCTGAAAGGAGGTTGTAGCCAGGTGGGGGTTGGTCTCTTCTCCCAGGCAACCAGTGACAGAAGGAGAGGACACAGTCTCAAGCTGCACCAGGGGAGGTTTCTGCTGATGTCAGGAAGAAATTCTTTACAGGAAGTGATTGGGCTGCCTGAGGAGGTCATGGAGTCACCATCCCTGGGAGTGTTTAAAAACAGACTTGGATGAGGCACTCAGTGCCATGGTTTAGTTGATTAGATGGTGCTGGGTGATAGGTTAGACTTGATGATCTCAGAGGTCTTTTCCAACCTGGTTAACTCTGTGATTCTGTGACCTTTAAGAGGCAACACAATATGCAAGATGTAAGAGACAGGAAAGCAAGAAGAGGAACTTGAATAGCTCTGGAAATGAGGAGGCCTAGCACAACCTGCCTTAATAGAAGGCATTCACATTTCTGCTAGATGTACCCTGATAGTGATGGATGCTGGGTGTATTGGGTTTGGCTGAGCTGAGTTAATTTTCCTCACAGCATCTTCCTTGTGCTGTGTTTTGCAGCACTAGTTGATAACACAGCAGTGTTTTGGCTACTGTTGATAAGTATCCAGGCTGTGTCTTTTCAGCATTTCCCCAAGAGCACGCTGAGGGGTGGGCAAGATCTTGGGAGGGGACACGGCTGAGCCAGCTGACCCAGACTGGCCAAAGAGGTATTCCATGCCATATGAGGTCATCTCAGATATAAGGATGAAGTGAAAGAAGGAAGAGGGGATTCGTCCATGGCATCTATCCTCCTAAGGAACCACCAGGCTCAGAGAGCCCTGCTGCCCGAGCCCGACCATGTCCTGCTGATGGGCAGCAGAGACTAACAGCTCTCCCTCTGCCTTCACTTCCACACTGGCTATTGCTTTTGCTTAGTATTGTTATTAAATTGCTTCTATCTTATTTCTGGCTTTCGGTATATTTTTTTCCCCTCCCCCCTGTCCATTTAAGAGGGGAAGTGATATAACAGCTTTGGTGGGCATCTGGCCTTTAGGCCAGGGCCAAACCACCACACCATGCTTACAGGCTGCTTTGGAAGTACAAAGTCAAGGATTTTCTTTACTAACATTCTAACTGGGTCCTAGAATTGTGATGAAAATACCTAAACAGAAAGGTTTTTCCATTTAGAAGAGTTCTTTCTTGCAGACATCATTTTGCTAGATAAGAGAATTTTCAAAGCAAGAGGCAATTCCCTCTGGCAGCAGTGCTCAGCCACCCAAGACTTAAGCCATTAGGTGCAGTAAGCTGGGTTCTTAGTATGCATCAGAAATGCGCCTGATCGGAATGGGAAGCAGACAAGCAAAAATGGGATGGCAGCTAGAGCAACTCTTGTCAGTGAAAAGCTTTAATACCATCCTGTCCAACCCTGCACATCACCCTAGGAATCAAGGGAACAGACAGAAGAACATAGAGGAGGTCTGAGTCCATTGTAATAAACACAAAACCATCTACAGAATAGTCCTGCCCTAACCATGTATCAAGAGGGATGCTTGGTACAGACTCTGTTGGTAAGATCATTTAGGGTAAATCTCTCACCTGCTCTTAATAAAACTTTCCAGGAACTACTTCCTCATGAATCATTACTACATAGTCATTCAAGCTGTACACCATGCTGACAGGTTCCTTGCAGAGCAATGACTCCCATACTGCTTTATATCCCAGACTGAAAATACACAACTGGTCAAGAGCTGCAAAACCACTTTCTTGTAGGCTTTGCAAATGTTACTCAGGAAACAGAAAAAAAGGTTAAATAAAAGTTAAATCACAGAATCACAGAATGGTCTGGGTTGGAAGGGACCTCCAAGGCTCATCCAGTCCAACCCCCTCTGCAGTCAGCAGGGACATCCTCAAACTAGATCAGGTTGCCCAGAGCCCTGTCCAGCCTCACCTTCAATATCTCCAGGGATAGGGCCTCAACCACCTCCCTGGGCAACCTGTGCCAGTGTTCCACCAGCCTCATGGTGCAGAAATTGTTTCTAACATCCAGTCTAAATCTGCTCTGCTCTAGTTTGAAGCCATTGTCCCCCATCCTGTCCCTGCAGGCCTTTGCAAACAGTCTCTCTCCATCCTTCTTGTAGCTCCCTTCAGGTACTGGATGGTTGCTATTAGGTCTGCCTGGAGACTCCTCTTCTCCAGGCTGAACACCCCCAGTTCCCTCAGCCTGTCCTTGTAGCAGAGCTGCTCCAATCCCCTGATCATTTTTGTGGCCTTCCTCTGGACCAGCTCCAACAGGTCCATGTCCTTCCTCCTGTGCTGAGGGCTCCAGAGCTAGATGCAATGGAGTTTGCCTGTTTCTTCATTCAGATAAACAGACGCTTAGATGAGCTTTTCTAAAAAGAAGACTCATACACCTAATCAACACAGAAACTCTCAGCACAATTCTAAGAAACTCCCCCACAATCCTGAATTTTATAATCATTACATTTCTCTTAGACTTCACCTAACATTAACCTCTGTCTTACTCATCATTAAAACAGTCTGTTGGCAACACTATTTGCAGAAAATCTTGCTACGAAGATCGTGAGCAGACAATTTACAAACTCAGGACCAGAATAAAGTGCTCCAAATTCTTGAAGATCCATATGTGTTTCTCCTCTTTGGTCAGCCCCCCAGAGAATGGTGGTGAATGGAGTTGGTGGCCTGTGATTAGCGGGTTGCTTTTCTTTGGTCACAGTTAATATTTGGTCATTTTTTTCATTCTGGTATTTTTTTAAAATAAAAACCTCATTAAAAATTCTGATGCACAGCACTCAATAAATGTTAAAGGACACCTGGTATTTACTCTTAAATAACCTCCCATCGTTTGACTAGAAAATGACAGAGCAGCTCCCTGTGTTGGATTAATGAGCAGACAGATTGCTCTGGGAGTGAGGATGGACAATGACTGATCCATGATGTCCATTGTCTTGATGTATGATGGCCATGATGCAGCTGGAGATAGAGTTCCTGTTGTTAGTGCAAAGTCCTGAGCTGTTTCTCAGAAGATCAGGATGCCCATCGGACCGAGGAACTCCTCCCCACACACAAACTCTGTGTACCTGGGAAGCCCTGTTCCGTCTCATCAGATGAGAGAAAGAATTGTTTCCTGATCCCGAGGGATGGACTGATCTGAAGGACAGATGAAGAGTGATCTTCTGCTTGGACTTTGCTACATATCATCTAGAGACTGCTCCTAATTTGATGATATGTTTGGTGCAGGAGCTATGGTATGAAGTAAGGGGCAGAATGTGGCAGTTCAGGCTTTCTTTAAAAAGAAACACCACAGAGTTGAGACCTCCAGTGTCCAGAGTGCCCAGCCCAGTGGGAGGACACAGGAAACAGGGGGTTTCTCCCCAGAGATCCTGCATCCCTATGAAGCTGGCTGAGAAGTCCGTTTCCTCCTTTTTCTGCCCTCTCTTCTCCTGTGGGAGGCACCTCTCTTGTCTTGTGGCATTTTTACTGTGCAGTTATGACCTAGGCATGGGGAGTGTGGGGCAACCCTGATGGGCCTCGGGAAGAAGAAACAAAGGGAGGCAGTTTGGGCCTGGCCAGCCTGAACCAGCCCGGCAATGGAGGGGGGAAGAAAGAGCACTGGGGCCTAAGGTAAACCCCAGGTGGGGGAAGGAGGAGCCCTGGAGTTTTGGTCTGAATTGGTTGGCCTGGTGTAAAGGGACTTTGGTGTAAAGTTTAGGTTTAGCGAGCTTGTGTGCTAAGCCTAGCTGGTGAATTTCTTTGTATTTTATCTGCTTTGCTATGCTCACCTCTATGTAGAACTGTAGCAATGTAGTTTGTAAATAGCCTTTCCATTCAAACATTCCAATACTATCCAATCCATCGTGTGACCGGTTTTCTTTTGCCCCTTTTGGAGTTTCTTGTTAAAGGCACCCAGCCTCAATTGCCACACTCTCTTTGACTAGCCTACAAGGAACAATTCCAGAAAAAAAATCCACAGCAATTTAATTGTTTTAATTTAAATCTCAGCAGATGACAAAATAGTCAATTATTAAATGGCTTCAAATGGCATGTTGTCCAAAATAGGTGGGGAGAAAAAAGCTTTAAAAAAATAAAAATCACTACTTGAACTGGTGAAGAATGATTTATAAACTCAAACTGCAGCTACTGTAGAAGAATGGATTATATAAGAGGAGACTACAACCATGCAGATGTAACCTTTCCTTAGTCAAGGTTAAAGAAATTATGCAATTCCATTTCTATTAGTCAAAAATCATGATCATATCACTTTCCCATCACTGCTCTCCTCAAACCCAGCTTACCAATCTTTCAGGCAGCAATTATCATTTTGATGTGTGTGCTGGTGTAACACCCAGAGTAATACACCACGAACCCTCAAACACAGGCACAATATAAACACTGAATCAAACTCTTAAATGCTGACAAGGATGGAGATCAATAAATAATGTATGACTAAAGGCTTTCATGAAACCATTTCCATTCTCTTGGTCTAAAGTCCTTCCTCAGACTTTGCTATTCTTGTATTACATCTTTGAAACTACACAGAAGGCAATAATAGTAAGGGGAATTAATCTTGATTGTGTACTTTAAAAACAGCCATTTATCTAGTCTGTGACTTTCAGAATTTGGTATTGATTTACTGCATGGTTTATTTTTTTCCCATATCATGGCCACAGCTATCTCCTCACTACCCCACAGACAATTCCATAATGAACTCCTTAATACCCACCCCTTTATCTACAGCCACCAGCCAGCAGTTTTTCTGTTGCATTAAGTAGTGTTGCTCATTGCAAAGATTTTCAATTTGTTCTCAAATTGAAAAGTTGCTGCTTCTGTCCCTTCCACAGGATCAAAGAAAGCATCCAGTTGGAAGAGACCTCCAAG
>VXBD01007253.1:19187-53903 GCA_013399975.1 Indicator maculatus
GAGGTGTGGCCTCAGCAGTGCTGAGCACAGGGGGATGATCACCTCCTGTCCCTGCTGGCCACAGTGGTTCTGATCCAAGCCAGGATGCCTTTGGTTTTCTTGGCCACCTGGGCACTGCTGGCTCATATTTGATTGACTGCCAACCAGAACCCCCAGGTCCCTCTCTGAGTCACAGCTTTCCAACCACACATCCCCAAGTCTGTAGCTCACCATGGGATTGTTGTGACCTAGGTGCAGGACCTGGCACTTGGCCTTGTTAAACTTCATACAATGAGCCTTGGCCCATGGGTATCACCTGTCCAGGTCCTGCTGCAAAGCCTCCATAACCTCTAGCAGATTGACACAGCCACCCAGCTTGGGGTCATCTGCAAATTTCCTCTCATGAAAAAGTGTTCTTAAGTGCAAAAGTTTATTTGCTCTTCTTTTTGGCTGCATTGTTTAATCTAGGAAGATGTTGCACTTCTCTACAGGTCTTTCGGTGGTGATCAGCCTCTCCTTGCAGATTTTTTCCCCCTTCAAAAAAGGGGAATTGTCATACAGATCATCAATATATTTTAATGCATCTCCATAAAGTTGTACTACAGTAACACACAGATGAGTAGTATACCCTTATGACAACCTATTTTGAAGTAAATACAATAGTTTGAAGCTGCTGCTAATTGGAGAGTTCTTTCTGAGTTCTCTTCTGAAAAATAAATTATTTGAAACAAATCTTTCAGCACTGATACAAAACTGAAGTAACTCTTAAGCATAATGGCACCAACACACTAAACATGCATTAATTTCCTAGCAGACGGTCTGACAGCCTCCCTGGAACATTTGATAATTGATTTTGAGGAAGAACTTAACCCTCAAGATCTATTTGCATCATTTTCCTAGCACCAGAAGTACCCATGACTCACTGTTGACAGCAGGCAGTGGCATGATACAATAACCTTCCTGTGTTTCAGTACTGCTAGTACTGGCACTGACTCACCAGCAGCTTCACCCAGGCCAGGATTTCCCAGGATGCAGGTTTCTGTGCTCACCACTTCTTCAACAACCTTCCTTACACTCTCAGTTTCACAAATCCAATAGCCACAACCAGATAATAAAGACCCCCATATCTTGCCTGTAATTTTATGAAAGCAGCTGTATTTCTTCAGTCCAAACAAAAGCTTTGCCTACATTCTAATACTACTAAAAAGTACTTCAAAAATACATTTGTAGATATTGTTATTTCCCTCCTTCCCCACAGCAAAATCTCTATTAGAGACCAATTAGAATCATAGAATCACAGAATCATCAGGGCTGGAAGGGACCTCAAGGATCATCCAGTTCCAACCCCCTGCCATGGTCAGGGACACCTCACACTACAGCAGGTTGCTCACAGCCACATCCAGCCTGGCCTTAAAAACCTCCAGGGATGAGGCTTCCACCACCTCCCTGGGCAACCTGTTCCAGTGTCTCACCACCCTCATGGGGAAAAACTTCTTCCTGACATCCAATCTGAATCTACCTACTTCTATTTTTTTTCCACTCCCCCCAGTCCTATCACTCCCTGACACCCTAAAAAGTCCCTCCCCAGCTTTCTTGTAGCTCCCTTCAGATACTGCAAGGCCACAAGAAGGTCTCCTCGGAGCCTTCTCCAGACTGAACAGCCCCAACTCTCTCAGTCAGGACATACTTAAACATTTAACCAATTGCATTTGCCTTAACCAACTACATTTAAGGTTTTAAATGTCTCAAGGACTTCTGAAATTCTTTTTGGTTTGTCTATTCTAAAGACATTTTAGTGATGGGAATGGGTTATAAGCAATATGCTACTAAAAAAAACGATGCTGCTACAGCGTCTTAAGTGAAAAAGCAAGAGAAAAAACCCGCAATGCCTCAAAACGAGTCTGGCAGAAAAACTCACTTTATTTCTTATCAAAAATTAACACAAGAACTTTGACTCCCTTACAATCAACAGATGGCTGATAATTAATTATGCAAAATACATAGATAAGAGTGATGAATCCAAAGCTGAACCAATGACTCCATTGATCCACTGAATCCATTAATTTGCTTTGATAGCAGAGTGCTGAAGGCAACAATAAAATTTATGAAGAAATAATTGCCTTTCCCAAGATACAAATAACAAAGCTAGAAATTAAATTAAAAATAAAGCCGTTTTCTCTCAAACAGATACATTGGGAAAGAATGATTTAGTAAAAAAAAAAAAGTTTTAAGAATTGAAAACTTTTAAAGATGCATTTTACCAAAACCAAAGATGAAACTTTGGAAGCAGTTGTCTTGTATGAAAAAAGATACTTCAATATCCTCAAGTTCCTCCTACCCTACCAAACCTTCATACATGAAGTCCTACATGCATATAGAATCATAGAATAGTCTGGGTTGGAAGGGACGTCCAAAGCTCATCCAGTGCAGCCCCCTCTGCAGTCAGCAGGGACATCCCCAACTAGATCAGGTTGCCCAGAGCCCTGTCCAGCCTCACCTTCAATATCTCCAGGGATAGGGCCTCAACCACCTCCCTGGGCAACCTGTGCCAGTGTTCCACCACCCTCAAAGTAAAGAACTTGTTCCTCACATCCAATCTAAATCTGCTTTTCTCTACTTTGAAGCCATTGTCCCTCATTCTGTCCCTGCAGGCCTTTGCAAACAGTCTCTCTCCATCCTTCTTGTAGCCTCCTTCAGGTAGTGGAAGGTTGCTATTAGGTCTGCCTGGAGCCTTCTCTTCTCCAGGCTGAACATCCCCAGCTCCCTCAGCCTGTCCTTGTAGCAGGGCTGCTCCAATCCCCTGATCGTTTTCTTGGCTCTCCTCTGGACTCATGTGTTCCAGCCTCGTCATGTATTCTAAGAGGATCTCTACAACTGAAAGGAGGTTGTGGAGAGGTTGGTGCTGGTCTCTTCTCACAGGTAATTAGTGATAGAACAAGAGGGAACAGCCTCAAGCTGCAGCAGGGCAGGGTTAGACTGGACAGTAGGAAGATTTTTTTTTTTCCCAGCAAGAGTGGTCAGGCATTGGAATGTGCTGCCCAGGGAGGTGGTGGAGTCCCTAACCCTGGATGTGTTTAAAGGTGTTTTGGATTTGGTGCTTGGGGATATGGTTTAGGGGTGAACCTTGCAGAGTAGGGTTCTGAGTTGGACTTGGTGATCCCGAGGGCCTTTGCCAATTGAATGTTTCTGTGATTCTGTGATTGTCCATTTATAATTAGTACTCCTCAGCCGCAAGACCGGCTATAACTCAAAGAAACAAAAAAGTAGGGAAAAAAGTCAAATCTTAAAAGCCAGTTTCTTAAATTCATTATTAAAATCAACCCCAGAAACCATAGATAAATCTCCTTAAAGAACAGAAGCCTTCTCTGGTAGGAAATACTGAAAGAACTTCCTACACAGATCCAGAAAGGATGAAACCTGTATTTTCCAACTTCGCTTTTTATTCAAGGACCTTGATAATTTTGGCAAATAAACAAGAAACACTAGTCTCACACTGGACTTCCCAATTCTGGGTGGTGTAGAAGCTTCCTCTGTCCCTGCCACTCTTGCATGAGAGATTTCAGTAACCCCCTTATACTGTGAGCCTAGTAACTACACACCATGGTCAGTAAGAACAGAGACAGCCAGACCTCTCTTCATCTATTTACATGAGAATGATCCAAGAAAACCGCCCACAGGCAGCTTAGGAGAAAACACAAAGTAATTCTCCAAGCTGAACCTCCAGCTGAGTGTCTGATGTCTACATATATAGTGAGTTCAAAATACATCTACATGATACTGCTTTGCCAGGGAAGAAGTAAAGGTTGCTCCTTGCTGGGAAAACTCTACCAATACTAAAATCTTTACTTAAAAGCTACACTAATTACTGGTGGGAACTTTCTTATGCTCCTTGCCAACACAGCTCTGCATGTAAAGTTTAAGAGATGAGTAACCACCATTAGCAATTTTTTGCACTGAAGCACTGTCTAAAGCTTCTTAAAGCACAGGCAGAGAGTGTTAACTCTAAGAGAACTTCGTAAGTACAAGCCAAACCCCTCCATTTCCACAACTTGTCTTATGAAGGACCTCCACATTTCCCCTAGTCCCCTCTCCTCAACCACATAAATATCTTATTTTAAAGAGATATTGTAAAATAAGATGAGGACTCCATAGAAGTAGGTAAACTGTACTGATGGTGAACATAAATACAGACTGAACGTTTCAAATAATCTCCACTCATAACATTCCTGTTTCCTTTAAGTGATTGTCCATATGGACCACTACAGAAAAGGTGACCACACGCAGTACCTGCACACGGTATTCTCAGAAAACTCTGTGTGTTGCAGCCACTGCTCTGAGGGCAGATGTTGGACACGGGCAGAGTGCAGGATTCCTTAGCTGATCAATTCCTTATCAGGCTGCCTAAAGAAAAACAATCACATTCCATGGGTGCCAAGAACAACATCCTCACCTTGGCACCCTTGGATTGGAACATGCTGCAGAAGCCACCTCCTTGACATGCTGGCATCTCTCGTTGGGAAAAGATTTGAGCTTATAGATGTGGTTGGATTTTACTGGATAAGGGATTGATAACAAAGAGTATAAAAACAGCCACTCCAAGCTATAAGGTAGATTGGGGGGTTAGGGCTGCTCGGGACTTCTGCTTCTGCTAGCTACTGCTGGCTAGGGCTTTGATGCCGGGATGCTGCTAGGGATATGCTCAGGACTTCTGCTAGCTGCTTTGTCTGTTAAGGGCTTCCAGGACTTCTGTAAGTGGGACTCTTAAGACTCTCTAATGCTGAGGATTCTACAACGCAGCAGTAAAGGACTTCTGAGAGGAATTCTGAGATTCTCTGCATTTCTGTAACCTCATTGCTATACAGCAGTGGGGTTTGTGCCTTCGTTCGTCTCCCAATGGCCCCCAAACAGGGCAGAACACCACCACCTGTGGGTAGTTAACAGAAAGCTCTTCTGCTGCCTGGACATTTCAGTTAGGGTCATGCTTAACACGTGTATGAATGGAAGTCCATTTGAAGCTTGGTGGATCTCACAAAGGATAATTTCTCTGAAATGCTGTAGAGAGAGTTTTTCCCCAAACTACAAATTTTCCCTTCTGCTCTGGTGCTCTGTACATCCTAACAACTCAGAAGAACAGGCTTTGGGAAGAATCTGTCAAACCTAGATTCTTCCCATCACGGAATCAACAACCCAAAAAAAAAAAAAAAGGCATGTCTCCAAAAAAGCCTAGTTCTGTGTAAATAAAGTGATGAAGTTCATTAGAAGGTGGCCTGTGTGATGCTGTCTCTGGTAACGATCAATAGGATATTTAGAAAACAGGCAAAGGACAACCTCCACAAAAACTGCAACTCAACCCCCATGGGCTACAGGCTTCAGGTATGCACAAAGTTCAACTGTATGCTGAAGAACAAGGCAGTGAGGAAAAGATGATCAGTTTTCAAGTGCCTAAATTTCTAGAGCCCAGTCTGCTGGAGTAACAGCTATGAAGATATCCACTCCTGCAGACAGATAAAGACAGAAAGACAATAATCTCATATGGTTAGTCTGTTGTTAATACTTGTTTCATGATCCATTATGGCTTTGTATCACTGACTTGTGGTATACACAAACTAAGAACACAAAGAGGAGTACTACTTTAGAAGAAAAAATATCAAAGGTTATTTATTTACTCCAAGCTTCCTGGTATTTCCTAGCTGAATTCCCTTGGGACGCTAATCAAGTGTCAGCAATCAGCTCCATTCATGGAGCACCATTTAGATATTTGTATGCAATACATTTGCTAATGAACAGATTGAAGAAAAAAGAAGTTGGGAGCACAGAGATATTTACCAGGTGCTAAATCTCCAAAACACATGTAGGGAGGAGTACCTCTTACTGAGCCAATCAGCTGAGCGACCAAGCCAGAACAAAAGCCAACATCTGGTCTAAAAAGGAACACTTGCATCCTCAGGAAAATGAATGGTGCTTATTTTAGTTAGAGCAGCAGAACTTCATTACAAGTTCTAAATAAATTTATGAATTAAAGAATCAGCAAAGAGAAAGTTTAAATCTGTCTGGACAACACAGAAGACTTCCAACAAGGCAATCAAACACAAAAACGAAAGCTACACCAAGATGAATTTGCTCCTTGGTGCATGCAAGCTGAGGCATGGAGTATGCAGAGGTAAACTACCCACTGAAGCACATCTCACCAAGATGCAGGTCTTACATGCACCAGCTGGATGCCTTGGTGAAGGAGAGGTGGGGTGGAAGAGCTTTGAGATCTATTTTGGCATAAAAAGATTTAGGTTTCTCTTCCAACTCTATGCATTGCTCTTTCATAAGCCACTTATAGTGGTGTCCTTCCACATTTTTTAACCATGTTGATAACTTTCAGCAAAGCATTTTTAAAATGTGTCTTAGAGGCAGCAGAGTTATGGAGCTTTCCTCACTTTAAGGCTGCAACAGATCAGTAAACAGAACACTTTGATGTAGGAAGTGAAGTTGTGCTCAGTCCTCAGTACACCTCCCTGAGCAGCTAAAAGCCACCTACTCTTACAAAGCATGCATCGACAAGGTAGAGGACTGCAAGAAAAACCTTCCAATGAGCAGTGATAAAAATGAAGGCTCTCCAGCATGCAACACAGCACTGAAGAACCTACCTAAACGTTTGCCCAACATTTCAGAGGCTAAAGCAGGAGACAGGGTTGGCTTCTTTATACAGTAAGCTGTATAGCAGTATCTGCCCCATATGCAACTGCTTCATGAGAGCAAGACTTCAGCTCGGGCTTAGTTATGAGGAGCTTGCTTCTAAGAGTGCTTCAAGCTGATCCATGAAGTGATCAAGTCTTGGGAACAAGACTGTATGGAGAGACTGTCAAAGGACTAACTTCATGCTAGACTTGTTGTCTATGGGTTGGAGAAGAAACCAGAGTTGAGTGTTTATATAGATCTCAAATATTCAAGATCACTCTGATTCAAGATCAAAAGCTGATGGATGTGTCCAGCAAATAATTAAGTAGTCTCTCCTCCTCTCCTTGAAAGGTATTAGACTCAAAGCCTTTGAAAAGGATTTGATAATACCTTTTTCAAAAGGTAATGTTTATCAAACATTACCTTAGGGATCTGATTCTCCATGAAAATGTAAGTATTTGGCACTCCTGATGGGCAAGGGCATAATGGATGCTATTTAAAGTATGTCAGCTTCAGGAAATTAAACAGCCATATGAAAAGGGTAGTGAAGAGAAAGAATTGCTTAAAACCAGCTAAAAGACATGGAACCAAAGTCTATGCACTGCCAGCTGTTGCTCAGCCCTGTACCACTGACAGCTCTGTGCTTCAGAGATGCACTACCTACTTCTTTTTACTTCACAGATCCATAAAAAATTTGGTCAGAACTCAGTCCAGCTTCTCACTTGAAGCAACACCAAATGAGGTCAGGTCCTCATCACAGAATGACAACTCATCCAGTCCAAGCCTGAGCAAGATCACACAGGAACACATCAAGGTGGGTTTTGAGTATCTCCAGAGAGGGAGATATCTCCAAAACCCCTCTGTTTAAGTGTCCTGTCACCCTCACAAGGAAAAAGTTTTTCCTTATGATCCCATGGCACATCCTCTGCTTCAGCTTGCACCATTGTCCCTTGTCCTATCACTGGACATCACCCAGCAGAGCCTGGCTCCAGCCTCTGGACACTCACCCTGCACATCTTTATCAACATGAATGAGGTCACCTCTCAGGCTCCTCCTCTCCAAGCTACAGAGCCCTCAGCTCCCTCAGGCTTTCCTTGTAAGGAAGATGTTCCACTCCCTTCATCATTTTTGTGGCTCTGTGCTGGACTCTTCCAAGAGGTTCCCTGATGACCTTGTTGAACTGAGGGGCCCAGAACTGGACACAATATTCCAGATGTGGCCTCACCAGGGCAGAGTAGAAGGGGAAGAGAACCTCTCTGGACCTACTAACCACAGCCCTTCTAATCCACCCCAGGATACTATCCGCCTTCTTGGCCACAAGAGCACATCCTTGTGCCATAACCTGAATTAGCAACTTCATACATACTTCAAGCCTTGATGTACAACCAGTAATATTTTCCTTCTAGTTTGTTTAAATGGAAAATAACACAAATGGCATCTGTGCAAAGGCAGACCAAAAAAAAATTCCATTTCGTTCATATACACACAGAGGAATTCAAGTTACAATTCCAAATCCTGGATGTATGTATGGAATAATATTAACCCCGGTATATCCCTGTTCAAGGTAATTGTCATAAATTAAAGTTTTATCCTACAAACCTGTATTACAAAAGCCTGCAACACAGCAGAACTGCCTCTACCTCAAAAAAAAACCCCTGAATAAAACCCCAAGAATTCTTACAACCATGAAGAGTATGAAAGTATCAATAGATTAGAGCACAGAATATATAGATTCAGCTACTTTTCTACCCTGCTGTTTTTCACAATTTATTTTTATTAAAATTAAGCCAACACAAGAAAAAAACGGAGCAAATATATTACATGTAAAAATGTTCATAAAACCCTAGCAACAGCAGTACCCAACTCAAAGATCCCAACCAACACACCCCAAACCCCCAACAACCAGTTAAGAAAGACTGATATTTCTAGATCACCACAATGCTGTACTTTTCATCAAAGATCAATAACACCACATCTGCCAATACACTGTCTCCTACTTTTGCAAAGGCCTCTGCACTCCCTTGGGCAACCTCATTTCCTTTTCTCTTTACCTGTTTGGAACACTGCCTAGCTTCCATGCAATGGAAAACAGAAACCAGTTTAGCAGAAGACAGGTTTAACCAACCTAACAGGCAATAGCTGAAAGGAAAAAAGACAAAGCCAAACCCAAATCAGAAATAACCCCCTCCCCAAAAAACAAACAAACAACATAAACAAAAACACAAACAACAATAAGATAACAAAAAAAACCCCCAACCAAACAAAACCAATCCCCAAATCATTACTTCACTAACTAATGCAGTGCTGGGATTTGTAGGAATGCACTTCCCAATAAACAAGACAGTGCAAATGGTAAGTTACACGAGCTCCAATCCTGAGAGTCGTACGATCCCAAAAAGAAATCTGAAAAGATCTTTGCTTTCCTTCAACTAACATTTTAAGCTTCTTGTTATAGATTAATTTAATGTGCCTAAGACATTGCTGCTCCCTCTCCTCCCAAGCTGCTTCCAAGAAATGTTTACATGTGGCAAGGGGAATTAGAGACTGGAATGGACTGCCCAGGGAGGTGGTGGAGTTGCTGTCCCTGAAGGTGTTTGAGTCCCTTGGATGTGGCACTCAGTGCCATGGTCTGGTTGATGTGGTGGTGTTGGGTCATAGGCTGGGCTTGATAATCTCAGATCTATTCCAGCCTCAATAATTCTGTGATTCTGACTAGCTTAAGTGGAGTCTAGCAGGCCAGGTGGTACACAGATATTCAGAGCAGCTATTGAGGACAGCACAATTCATAGCACTAACTTCTTTAAAAACCTGGCATCCAGGAATAGGAGTGCAAATGGGATGGAACTGATCTCAAGCCTGCTGCTTACTAATCAAAGGTGAAGATTTTTTCTGCATAAATCCCATCTGGAAGAAGTTAATAAGCAATTAAAAAACACACAGAAATGCAGTTCCAACCTAAGAATAGTCTGAGTTCCACTATCACTGTGACCAGAGGAAAAAAGAAACTGATTTTAAACGTTCAGAATATTCATTCTGTGATTTCTTCTGAGACACTTTGTGTCCAAGCAAACTAATCTATCCAGGGAATGCCCATTTCTAGCAGGAATCATAGCATCATAGACTTGTTAGGGTTGGAAGGGACCTCAAGGATCATCCAGTTCCAACACCCCTGCCATGGGCAGGGACACCTCACACTACAGCAGGTTGCTCACAGCCACACCCAGCCTGGCTGCAAAAACTTCCAGGGATGAGGCTTCCACCACCTCCCTGGGCAACCTGTTCCAGTGTCTCACTACCCTCATGGGGAAAAACTCCTTCCTAAAATCCAATCTGAATCTACCTGCTTCTATTTTTTTTCCACTCCCCCCAATCTTATCACTCCCTGACACCCTAAAAAGTCCCTCCCCAGCTTTCTTGGAGCCCCCTTCAGATACTGGAAGGCCACTAGAAGGTCTCCTCGGAGCCTTCTCCAGACTGAACAACCCCAACTCTCTCAGTCTGTCCTAAGAGCAGAGCAGCTCCAGCCCTCTGCTCAACCTCATGGCCCTTCTCTGGACACCTTCCAGCACCTCCAGATCTTTCCTGTAATAGAGGCTCCAGAACTGGACACAGTGTTCCAGGCAGGGTCTCACCAGAATGGAGTAGAGCAGCAGAATCACCTCCCTTTTCCTGCTGGCCACACTTCTCTTGCTGCAGCCCAGGCTCTGCTTGGCTCTCTGGGCTGCAAGTGCTCACTGCTGGCTCATGTTGAGTTTCTCATCCACCAGCATCCCCAAGGCCTTTTCTTCAGGGCTGCTCTCCAGTCAGTCCCTGCCCAGCCTGTATTTGTGCTTGGGATTGCCCCAACCCACAATGCCTCTGAGTAAATCCAAGGAGATACAGCCTTTGGCACAGCTTCCTTAGTCTTTTTTAACATCATTTATTGCTTGTACTGTATCCCTCCAAAGAGTTCTTTAGCTCTTCACCCATTTCTCACACACACTTATACATGGGAATAAAAATTTCCAAAATATTTAGATTAACAAAACTCTTTGAGAAATTGTATTTTGAAGAAAAGGATCTTCCAAGACATGTTAAATGTCCAGTGCTTCTGTTAGACAGTTACACCTCAAGCATTTTATCTAAGTTGAGGCAGAAATTGGAAGTTTTAATTTCTCCTAACCTTCTTTCACAGCTTATGCAAAGGAAGTAACAGTTAAAGAAATATTTCAATTCTTTTCTACCAACAGAAATGACAAGAGGACTCACTTTACTTAGAAGTACTAACTTGGAATTACTGCCTGAGGTATTTTTGAGTCAAGCTGAATCTGTGAGATTAAATACTTGGATGATAGTTGGGGTTTTTAGTATTATTTTTTGTGTTCAAAAGAAACACCAAACCACCCCATAGCTTCAGTTCTAACATCAGCCAGCTCGTGCAGCCAGCAGCTGCATGTTTCCCCACCTTCAAACACAAACCAGGACATTATCAGTTTCTTTGCATAAAGATCTTCTGAAAGGTACAGTTCCTGAGGCTGCCCAGAATTGCAGGTGCCAGCTGAAAACCCTGCCACTCAGGCTACCACTCACTGGTAAGCTAGGAAAATGGCCATATATTAAAAAGCAGAACAAAATGTAATCTGTCCATGAATTCAAAATGCCATTCACAGGCTCCTGGGACACCACATGCCCAGCAGATCTCAGGCAAAGACCACACAACTCAACATTTCTCTCCTGTTGCCTGACTGGGTTAGACAGACAATTCAGGATAGGAAGGAAAGCTTTTGATCATTTGCCCATCAGCAATTAATCTTTAACATGTGATCAGCTGACCTCTAACTTAACAGAGCAAAAAAACAGCTGAAAAGTTTGTATGTTTTGCTTAATATTTTCTTGTGCAATAGGAACTGAAGTGTGACATCACTAATGAGTTTATACATTTATTTGAAACTCAGATGGATAGTCTGAAATCTGTATAGTTCAGAAAGCTGTACCTAGTCTGTGAAATCAAGGCCTAAGTATAGACAGCTAGAATTACCTACATGTCCATTCATCATCAATTTTTTGCTTATTCCTGCTGTTCATGAGCACATCTCCTTTCTTTCTCATTTTATGCCAAGTTGGTAGAGCAAGAGTGACATGAAAGAAACATTAACTCTTAGGTCATTCAGTCATACTCAGCAGCTAGAAGTAAAGGTATGAAGACTAAGAAGTGAAGGAAGCGACCTCTGGAGACCTTCCAGTCCAATCCGCCTGCCAGAACAGGACCATAGAATCCAGCACAGGTCACAAAGGAACACATCCAGACAGGGCTGGGAAGGCTCCAGAGAAGGAGACTCCACAACCTCTCTGGGCAGCCTCTTCCAGTGCTCTGGGACCCTTACAAGTAAAGAAATCCCTCCTCATGTTGAGGCGGAACTTGCTGTGATGTAGTTTCCATCCATTGCCCCTTGTCCTTTCCCAGGGCACAAGTGAGCAGAGGCTGTCCCTGTCCCTGTCCCTTCCTTCCTGACCCCCAGCCCTCAGCTATTGATAGACATTGATCAGATCCCCTCTCAGTCTTCTCCTCTCCAGTCTAAACAGCCCCAGGGCTCTCATTCTTTCCTCATCAGGCAGTGTTCCAGTCCCTTCAGCATCCTTGTAGTTTCCCTTGGACTCTCTCCAGCAGATCCCTGTCCCTCCTGAACCAGGGAGCCCAGAACTTAATGCAGTATTCCAGGTGGGACTACACCGGGGTAGATTAGAAGGGGAGGAGAACCTCCCTGGATCTGCTGGACACACTCTTCCTAATGCCCCCCAGGATCCCCTTGGCCTTCTTGGCCACCAGGGCACATTGCTGTCCCATGCAGAACTTGCTGTCCACCAGGACTCTCAGGTCCTTCTCCAGAGGGCTGCTCTCTAGCAGATCACCTCCCAACCTGTACTGCTGCAGTTTATTACTCCTGGTGCAGTTTATTATTCCTTCCCAGATACAGGACTCTGCACTTATCCTTGTTGAACTTCACTATTTTCTCTCTTCAGGTTTGATGTCCTTATACAATAAATAAATAGAGACACATGGGTTAAGAATTTTTCATCACTAAAATAAATCTAACATAGAAGACTTTTCATTTTTAAAAGTCTTGAACAACAAAACAAAGCTAAAGAAATAATACAGAATTAGTAAGACAGCAGGATCTAGATGAAGGAAAATGTGTATCTACAAAGTTGCCTCTGAGTGATCATCTTGGATATTATCCAAATAATATTCCTAATATAACAGATCAGAAAATGTGCATTTAACCCCAAATTTTTAATCAGTATCTTGAATGGTGTGAAACATTTGGTAAATAACATCACTGTTATTTTTTAAAAGCTCATATATGCCTCTGAGGAGATTAAAGAAAGAACTGAGTTCTCTGTACATCTGATACTTTAAAATAATTCTTGAAAATTATTTGCTAAATAAAGTTTTATTCTTGCAATGTAATTTTAAAGATGCAAAGCAATATCCATTAGCATAGTCCTTGCTTTCAGGATAGTCAAGATACAGAATCACAGAATCACACAGAATCACAGAATTAAGCAGGTTGGAAAAGACCTCTGAGATCAAGTCATTGGACTTGATCAGCTCCATCTAACCAACTAACCCATGGCACCCAGTGCCTCATCCAGGCTGTTTTGAAACACTTCCAGGGACGGTGACTCCACCACCTCCCCAGCAGCACATCCCAATGGACAATCTCTCGTTCTGGAAAGAATTTCCTCCAAACACCCAGCCCAAACCTCCCCTGGTGCAGCTTGAGACTGTGTCCTCTACTTCTGTCACTGGGTGCCTGGGAGAAGAGACCAAACCCCACCTGGCTACAACCTCCCTTCAGGTAGTTGTAGACAGCAATGAGGTCTCCCCTAAGCCTCTTCTCCAGGCTAAACACCCCCAGCTCCCTCAGCCTCTCCTCATAGGGTTGTGCTCCAGATCCCTCACCAGCCTTGGTGCCCTTCTCTGGACATGTTTGAGCATCTCAACATCCTTCTTAAATTGAGGGGCCCAGAACTGGACACAGTACAATTCTGGGTGTCTCTCCATTTAAGAAACATATCTGAAGTAAGTCCTAACAAGGAAATTTTTTTCTTTTAAAATTTGAGATGTTTCTCTTAACTCAAACCACAAAGCTGCCCAGTCTAGCTAAATATAATGTGTAATACTTTATTTATACTGATAAACTGTAAAAAATTAAAGTAACTACAATAAAGTCACTTTTACTCTCAAATTTCATATCTAGATTGCAAGATACCGTGAGTAGTTTCTCAGTACAGATGTGCCATCTCTTATGAAATACTTCATACAGCACCAGAACAAGAGGACACAGTCTCAAGCTGCGCCAGGGGAGGTTTAGGCTGGAGGTGAGGAGAAAGTTCTTCACAGAGAGAGTGGTTGGCCATTGGAATGTGCTGCCCAGGGAGGTGGTGGAGTCACCATCCCTGGAGGTGTTCAAGAGGGGATTGGACGTGGCACTTGGTGCCATGGTTTAGATAGGCATGAGGTGTAGGGTGACAGGTTGGACTCGATGATCCTTGAGGTCTCTTCCAACCTTCTTGATTCTATGATTCTATGATTTTGCTGTTACAAACTGATTGATTCACTGCTCAAGTGAATGTTTTACTTGTGGTTACCATTCATTCATCACCAAGGTTCTGCAACTGCTTCTCAGATCTTTTCCTATTCTATATGGGCTCAATAAAATTTTAAGTGGCTTGAAGAAGATTAATTCATTGGATTTTGTAACAGAAGAATCAACAAGTATCATAAAATTATAGCTAGAAAGTTACAAAAAAAAATCAGGGAAAATAAAAAATGCGCAATACCAAATCAGGGAAAGTGAAAGCTGTGCAATATCAAATCAGAGGAAATAAAAACTGTGGTACACATTGCCACAAGACAACACCAGAAATTTACTCAAATTCTTTCACAACAATAAGTAACAGCAATGTCTACCTGAACACAAAATCCACAAAATGAAGATAAAATGAGTCAGCTTTTCAAGCTACACAGAAACACTCCCATCCATTGCCAGCATAACTCACAACAGAAGAATAATAAGGTACAGAAGTAAGAAGAAAGCATGAATTTCTATGATAAAATCACTCCAGCACACAGATAGTAGCTGCTAGCCTGACTTTATTCATCCCATAATGGATCATCAGAATGTTTAAGAGCATGTGGTAAGAAAAACACCTGATGACAGTGGTTAAGTGTATTTCAGATGTTGGGATATGGCTATTGTTCTAAACCAACTAAAGAAGGCAGCAGCACAAAAAGACAAAGAATATTGTTTATTAAATCAGAAACCAATTAATCAGTTTCTTACTGAAGCATCACAGGTTTCATTAAGCATGAACATTAAAGGTACACAGAAATTCAGATCATTAACATGACTTATTTCCATCTTATTTTAGTATTTATTTAGAGAAATTATTTCCAACAAATGCATTGATAAAATTAGATTAATTGTTAATTTATTTTCCAGGGCAGGGAGGTATTGGGCAGCTTTTCAGAGACTAATTCAGTGCTTTTTATATCGTTACAACTTCTGCCTTTTCACATTTGCTTGATCCTATCTCCCCTTATTTCCTGATTTCCCCATGACAACATTGCTTGCACTGAAAGCGCTCCAATGTAACCCGAGTCAGGCAAACAAAAAGCATCACAAGTGTTTCAGAAATAGAATGAGTACAGCCACCAGGTAGTTCATCACAAAGACATTAGACTGAGGAAGCAATCCAGTCTTGCCTGGAATTGCAAGAAAGCAGAAGGCAGTGTTAGCCTCTAAAAATAAAGTCCTCATGGTCAGTTAGCAGCAATATTTAGCCCATCACTCCTTTTCCCACATTCTCAGAGTATGGTTAACTAAGGAGAAACAGCTGAAATTCCACTTCTAGCTGTGCTGGGTGCAGCTGTACAGGTGTTGGCAGCATGGGGCCACAGGGGTCTGTGTGAGAAAGCCAGGGGCTGCCCTGTGCCACACACCCAGCTCCACAACAGACCCAGCGTAGGGCACGGCTGAACCCCTCAGTCATGTCTGGGGCATTTTAGTGAAAACAACAGAGGGAAGGAGAGGGTCAGAGATGTTACTGGGAAACTCCCCAGGCTGGTCTGGCCCTCTGATTATTATCCATCACTGGTCATAGAGGTTGGAAGTGATGTGAGATTGTGTACAAAAGTGCAAAAGCAATTAAAAAGGACTTCAAGGCTCTGGGACTATTGGTTAAAGGATCAGGAGCCCAGGGAGTGTTGTCCTCAGCAGCAGGGAAGGCTGCACTGACCCCTGAAAGGAACAGGAAAACACAGCTGATTTAACACATGGCTCAGGGGCTGGTGCCACAAGTAGAAGTTTGGTTTCTCTGATCATGGGAACATTCATGTGGCATCAGGTGTGCTGGGAACAGACAGGGTTCAGCTACCTCACAAGCAGAGAAGGATTCTGGCACATGAGTCAGCAAGGCTCGTCGATAGGGCTTTAAACAAAGTTGGGGGAAGGGGATAAAACCAAGCTCATTGAAGACGAGCCTAGGGGTGGCGTGTCCATGTCAGGAGGGAAATTGACAGCCCAGCTCGAGTGCATCTGTACCAATGCACGCAGCATGGGCACCAAAGCCATCGTGCAGCAGCACAGCTATGACATAGTTGCCATCACAAAAATGTGGTTGGGATGACTCTCAGGACTAGAGTCCTGCAATGAATGCCTATAAGCTCTTCAGAAGGGACTATCCTGTAAGGAGATGTGATGGAGTGGCACTGGATGTTAGGGAGTGTTCTGATTGTGTAGAACTTGACCACTGTGATGGTGAGGTCAAGTGCTTATGGGTAAGGATTTGGGGAAAGACCAACAAGGCAGCTATCCTGTTGGGAGGCTGTTACAGACCTCCCAGCCAGGATGAAGAGGCTGATGAGGCATTCTTCAGATGATTGGCAGCAATCTCTAGATCACCAGTCCTTGCTCACATGGGGGCTTTAATTTACCAGACATCTGCTTGAAATACAACACAGCAGAGAAGAAACAATCTAGGAGGTTCCTGGAGTATGTGTCTTGGTGCAGAAGTTAGGAAAGAGATGCAGTTCTTTTAAAACATTCCTGTGTGTGAAATTCAGGCACAAAGGAGCAAAGCAAGGCTATTTATTAAAGAATAAATGAAACAGAGGAAGGGAGAAAACAGAGAGAGAGAGGGAGGGAAAAAGGAGAAAGAGAGAGAGCAGGAGAGATATTACCACCCCAAGGTGCTTTTCTGACTTCATCCAGGAGGAGGGGGGTAGACATCCCAGGATCTGAGTCCTTTTTGGCTTGTGATGTCTTTGGCCAGAGGAGAGGAGAGGTCTGAGAATCCTGCCTGAGTTCCAGCATGTAGTGTGGTCTGTGAAGCTTCTCCTCCTCTGAGCAGGCTCCAGCATGTGGTGTTTTCAGTGATGTTCTTCTCTCTCGGAGCAGGCATATCATGGGACTTTTTATACAGCTCCTATATTGCAGCTCCACCTGGCCCCACACCCTACTCACATTACAATGCATATGTGACTCCAGGCGTCACTTCCAGGAGGGCTTTCCTGAGTGCTTGCAGGGGTTGGCACCAGAGTGGCCTCTCTGTCTCCCACCACACCCACCCCAGGGCAGTAGTGCTCTTATCAGGTGAACCACCCAGGATGTGCTTCTCTTTGCTGCACATTCCAGGGGGATCTCTGCACTAGACCCCCTGGGCAGCTGCTGGCTGGCTGGGCAAAAATGGCACATATTATCTTATCTTTGTTGAGACACTCCTCAGTTCCTGATGTAATCATCATCTCCCAGGTGATTTGCATGTGCAGAGAAAGGCCTCTGTCAATGTGGAATACATCTGGCAAAGGAGCCTACCAGGGGAGGTGCCAGGCCAGGCCTACTGCTCACAAACAGGGAAGGACTGGTCAGTGATGTGGTGGCTGAAGGCCACCTTGGGCTTAGTGGTCATGAAATGACAGAATTTTTGACTCTTGGTGAAGTAAGGAGGAGAGAGGGCAGACCTCAGACTGTTCAGGACACTGGTTAAAAGTGTCCCTTGGGAGACAGTTCTGAAGGACAAAGGGGTCCAAGGAGGCTGGACATTCTTCAAGAAGAAGCCTTAGAGGTGCAGGGGCAGGATGTCCCCAGGGGTTGTAAATGAACTCTCAGGGAGGCCACCCGGCCTGGCTGAGCAGGGAGCTGTTGCAGGGGCTCAGTGGAAAAAGGGGAGTTGACCACCTTTGGAAAGAGGGGCAGGCACCTCCAGAAGAGTACAGGGATCTAGGTCATGCAGACAGAACATCAGAAAGGCTTTTGCCCAGCTAGAGCTCAACCTGACCACTGCCATGAGGGATAACAAAAATGGTTTTCACAACTACATGAACAACCAAAAGAAAGCCAGGAAAATGTCCACCCTTCCTTGGATGCAGGGGGGACAAGAGGAAAAGGCTGAGGTACTCAATGCCTTCTTTGCCTTAGTCTTTAATAGTGAGACCTATTATCCTCAGGGTATTCAGCCTCCTGACAGGGATGGAGAACAGCAACAACTCCACACAGTCCAAGAGGAAGCAGTTAAGGACCTGTTCTGCCACCTGGACACTCAGAAGCCCATGGGGCCAGATGGCATTCACTCAAGAGTGCTGAGGGAGCTGGTAAAGGATCTTACCAAGTATCATCTATCAGCAGTCCTGGTTAGTACAGGAGGTACCAGATGACTGGAAGTTTGCCAACATGACACCCATCTATAAAAGAGCCAAAAGGAGGATCTGGGGAACTCCAGGCCTGTTAGCCTGACCTCGGTACCAGGAGGATTATGGAGGGGTTCACCTTGGGTTCCCTCACACAGCAAGTGCAGGATAATGATGGGACCAGGCCCAGGCAGCATGGATTCATGAAAGGCAGGTCCTGCTTGACCAGCCTCATCTCCTTCTATGACCAGGTGACCTGCCTAGCAGATGAGGGAAAGGCTGTGGATGTTGTCTACCAGTCACCACACCATCACACACTACACCATCTCCCAGAGAACCTTGCAGCCCATGCACATCCAGGTGGACTGTTTGCTGGATTCAAAACTGGCTGCACAGCCAGGCCCAAAGAGTTAAATGCAGATGGTCACAACCAGTGTCCTCCAGGGCTTGGTACTGGGGCCAGTTCTGTTTAATTTCTTTAACAATGATTTGGATGAGGGGATTGAGGGAACCCTCAGCAAGTTTGCAGATGACACTAAATTGAGCAGAAGCGTTGGTCTGCTCAAGGGTAGGGAGGCTCTGCAGACAGACCTGGACAGGTTAGATCAACGTGCTGAAGTCAACAAAAGAGGTTTAACAAGACCAAGTGTTGGGTCCTGCACTTTGGTCACAACAACCCCAAGCAAGTGGCTGGAAAGCAGCCCAGTACAGAAGGACCCGGAGGTGCTGGTGGCTGGCTGGCTGAACACGAGCCAGCAGTGTGCCCAGATGGCTAAGAAGGCCAAGGGCATCCTGGCCTGGATCTAAACCAGTGTGTCCAGCAGGAACAGGGAAGTGATTGTGCCTCTGTACTTGGCTGTGGTGAGGCCACAACTTGAGTGCTCTGTTCAATTCTGAGTGCCACCATACAGGAAAGACACTGAGGTCCTGAAGAGTGTCCAGAGAAGAGCAATGAGGCTGATGAGGGGTTTGGAGGGTGTTATACAAGGAGTGGCTGAGGGAGATGGGGTTCTTTAGCCTGGAGAAGAGCAGGCTGAGGGCAGATCTCATTGCTCTCCAGAAGTATGTGAAAGGAGGTTGGAGTGAGGCTGGTGTTAGTCTCTTCTCCCAAGTCACTAGCAATTGGATGAGAGGAAATGGCCTAAATTGAGCCAGGGGAGGTTTAGATTAGACATTAGGAAACGTTTCCTTACTGAGAGAGTGGTGAGGCATTGGAACAGGCTGCCTAGGGAGGTGGTAGAGTCACCATCCTTTATCTTCTCCAGTCTGAACTGCCCCAATTCTTTCAGCCTGTCTCTGTAAGAGGTGCTCCAGCCCTCTAAGCATCTTCATGGCCCTCCCCTGGATCTACTCCAGCAGGTCCATGTCCTTCTTCTGTTGGGGGTTCCCAGAGACAGACACAGTACTCCAAGTGAGATCTCACCAGAGCAAAGTAGCAGAATCACCTCTCTGCTGATAAACCTCTTAGAGTGTTTAATTACTCTAGTGGTGAAAATGTTGTTCTTGTACCTAACAACCACGGGCTTCTTTTGTTGCAGCATGTCATCATTGCCCCTTCGCTTCCAGTGCACACCCCTGAGAAGTTCACCTCCCAACGTCTTCATGCCTTTCCACTAGGTAGCTGAGGACCAAATTAAAATGCCTTAAGCCTTATTTTCACCAAGCTAAGCAAAACCATGCCATATGCTGCAGTCTCACAAACGTTTTGGCTACCTGCTAGACTCACACCAGAACATGAGTATCTATCTTGTACTGCAAAGCCAAAACCTGGATATGATACTCCAGATGTGGTGTCAAGAGCTGAACAGAAGGAATGATTGCTCGCCTTAATCAGATGACTACACTCTTACCAACAGAGAACATTATACAGTTGGCATTCTACACAAGAGCACTCTGCTGATCTATGTTTGGTCTGCTGTCCACCAAGATCCCTGAGGTCAATTATTAGAAGGCCACTTTGTGGGCAGTCAACCCCAGCCTGCATGGAAGGGGTTTTCTCATTTCATGTGCAGGACACTGTTAGGTTCCCATCACTCCACTTTTGCATCCTGTTGAGGTCCCTGCAAACAGCTGTCCTGCCCTTTGGTGTACCAGATGCTCCCCACAATGCAGTATCTGCAGCTGCTGAAAGTGCACTCATCCTATTATGCAGGTCATTAACACACATACTGAATAGTGCTGCCCCATTATGGCCTGTGACGAAGACTGCTGGTAACCAGACTGTCACACCTGAGTTAAGTCTGCTGATGTGTATTCAATACCATGCTGCCATCATGCCAGCTTCAAAACAGAAGTGCTGGCTGGAGCAAAGTATCATGGGACTTGAAGTCCAGATTGCAACACAAGAGGCTTCCTGCTCCGTTTGCTGCTCCCATTTCCGGGTTTGGTGTTGGTCTTTTCCTCTGGGCTGGCTACTGCATGCTTGGGCAGGGACAGCTGTTTCGTCACTGGCTTCTGCTGCTGCTTTTGCTAAGGTAATTGTGTAGTGCATGATCTCATTAAAACTCCTTAGCTCAGCCCGGAGGGGTGTGTCACTTTCCCTCCTCCCTATGTGGGGAGGTCCCTTTGTGTGAGCAGGCTATGTTAACCCAGGACAGACAGCAGTTCATTTTGTCCTGCTGCTGACCATGCTTTGAGCCTGTCTGTCCAGCCATACAGTGCACAGATGAGGATCATGCTTTGCCAGTTTGACAGCAAGGATACTGTAGGACACCACATCAAAAGCCTCCTTAAAGTCCAGGTAAACATCCACTGCAGTCCCTTCACCCCCTAGGCCATCATCTCATCATAGGATGTTGTTGGCTTGGTCAGGCATGATCTGCCTTTGGTAAAACTACCCAGGTGCTCCCAGTCACCTTCTTGTCCTTCACATCTCTGCATGTGGCTTCCACAAGAATCTGCTACATAATCCTTCCCCAGACTGAGATTGTGCAACTAGAGTTCAAAGAGTGGTGATCAGTGGTGCCAGGTCCAGCTGGAGAGCTGTAACCAGTGGAGTCCCCCAGGGACCAGTACTGGGTCCGGTGCTGTTCAACATCTTCATCCATGACGTCGATGAGGGGACAGACAGACAGAGTCTGCTCAGCAACTTTGCTGATGACACCAAGGTGGGAGGCTTAGCTGAGACACCTGAAGGCTGTGTGGCCATCCAGAGAGACTTGGACAGACTGAGAGCTGGGCACAGAGGAACCAAATGAGGTTCAAAAAGGACAAGTGCAGAGTCCTGCATCTGGGGAGGAATAATAAACTGCAGCAGTACAGGTTTGGAGGTGAATTGCTGGAGAGCAGCCCTGTGGAGAGGGACCTGGGAGTCCTGGTAGATAACAAGTTCTGCACGGGACAGCAATGTGCCCTGGTGGCCAAGAAGGCCAATGGGATCCTGGGGGGCATTCAGAGGAGTGTGTCCAGCAGATCNAAGCATCAGAGAGCACTGGAAGAGGCTGCCCAGAGAGGTTGTGGAGTCTCCTTCTCTGGAGACTTTCAAGGCCCATCTGGATGTGTTCCTCTGTGACCTGAACTACATTGCACGGTCCTGCTCTGGCAAGGGGGTTGGACTTCATGATCTATTTGGGTCCCTTCCAACCTCTGCCATCCTTTGATCCTGTGAAAGCTGTGACTCAGAGAGGGATCTGGGGGTTCTGGTTGGCAGTCAATTAAATATGAGCCAGCAGTGCCCAGGTGGCCAAGAAAGCCAAAGGCATCCTGGTTTGGATCAGAAACACTGTGGCCAGCAGGGACAGGAGGTGATCATCCCCCTGTGCTCAGCACTGCTGAGGCCACACCTCCAGTGCTGTGTTCAGTTCTGGGCCAGTCACGCCAGGAAGGACATTGAGAAGCTGGAGAGTGTCCAGAGAGGGGCAGCAAGGTTGGAGAAGGGCCTGGAGCACCTGGGCTATGAGGAGGAGCTGAAAGAGTTGGGGGTCTTCAGGCTGGAGAAGAGAAGGCTGAGGGAAAACCTCATTGCTCTCTACAGCTCCCTGAAGGGAAGTTGGAGCAAGGAGGGGGCAGCTTCTTCTTCCTTGATTGCAAGAGACAGGAGCAGAGGAAATGGTTCCAAGGTGCTGCAGGGGAGGTTCAGGGTGGATGCTAGGAAATATTTTTTCCCAGAGAGGATTCTCAGCCATTGGAATGGTCTGCCCAGGGCAGTGCTGGAGTCACCACCCCTGGAAGTGTTTGCACAGTGTGTGGAGCTGGTGCTTAGGGACATGGTTTAGGATTGAACATAGCCTGGGTCAAAGGTCGGACTGGCTGAGCTTGGAGGTCTCTTCCAACAGGATGTTTTCTGTGATTTTGTGAAATAAAATTTGCTGAAAGTGGGAAAATCAGACTTAGGTAAAAAAAGAATTGCAAAGGCTAGTGACTGCAGCATTACAAGAGTTATTATCTTAAACACATGGTGTATGTTCAGGGGTGCTCAGAAAGATTTATTTTTTTAACACTTGTAATGAATGTAGTGAGAACTCAGCTAACTCAGGTTGCTGAAAAATGCATTTTTTTTCACAAGACTTAATGTGGTTTCTTAGCCTATAAAATAGCTTTTAAAAATCAGGCCTTTAACTTTTAAAGTCTGATCATAGGTGTGCATTTTATAAAGTAGTTAAGCAGCTAGTGCATGAAGAAGTACAAAGTGCAGATCAAAATAAAATGGCTAACTATAGTCTGAGAAATTAAACTGTAAGACTAGACAAACCCCTGAGGAAATCTGCATGACAAGACTATTGAAAAAGCTGACATAAAATGGTCTGACCTGAATTGAAACTGAACAGTGAGCCAAAGGCAGAGCAGCCACAGAACTGTCATACAGACTGAACACTTGCCTTGAAGTTATAAAAAGATCAAGTGACAACATAAGGCTCACCACAAACTCTCATACAGATATGCCTACATGTTGATTAATATTTTAAACATACCACTGCCATCTGTAACATCCTAACTTCCTCCCTCAGAAATGCATTTAAAAATATAGTAATGAGCATTAGTTGCTTAGAAACACAGAAACCTTGTATATAGGTGTTAACATGAAAATAATGCAGAACTGGAGAAAAAAGCATCCAGTAAAACTGATCAACATTTAAAAATAAATCTGCATTAGGATCAAAGTTAGTGACATGGTGGGAGATAATATAAATCAAAATGATCTATGTTGTGAACCTACTATTTGGAAAGACAACGGTTACACTTTTACAAGGATGCTGAAGGGACTGGACCTCATGCCCTGTGAGGAGAGGCTGAGTGACCTGGGGCTGATCAGTCTGGAGAAGACTGAGAGGGGATCTAATAAATGGCTATAAATATCTGAGGGCTGAGGGTCAAGAGGGAGAGGACAGACTCTGCTCAGTTGTGCCCTGAGATAGGACAAGGGGCAATGGATGGAAATTCCAGCACAGGAGGTTCCACCTCAACATGAGGAAGAACTTCTTGACTGTGAGGGTCCCAGAGCACTGGAAGAGGCTGCCCAGAGAGGTTGTGGAGTCTCCTTCTCTGGAGCCTTTCCAGCCCTGTCTGGATGAGTTCCTGTGTGACCTGTGCTGGATTCTATGGTGCTGCTCTGGCAGGGCAATTGGACTCAAAGATCTCCAGAGGTCCCTTCCAAGTCCGAACATCCTGTGAACCTAAAAACAACCCTGGATTTGTGGGAATCCTGTCAAGCACATATCTGGAAGTCAGTCTGGATCAAACACATCTGGACTATGACTCTTCCTGCAGAGCCTGCATGCTTGATGAAGAAAATGAACACAGCTGGCAACAGTACAACTGCAATTGCCACAGCTGACACCTTTTCATTCCAGTTTTAACAGCCGAGGTGAGTATCCATGCCACTGACTGTCAGGTCACAGAGACCAGCCCTGTCACTGACAGGCAAACAGCGTAAGCATGGGCAGCTGATACTCTCACAGCACTGCTATGGCCAGCAAGAACACATCAGCAATACTGGAAACCAAAGCAGACAGGTTCCACTTTTGGCACTCCCAATGTACTCAGTATACTTCTGGGATCCAACATTTTGGTTGTTTCCAAGTCCACCCAGTACTACTGTATTTTATGCAGTATTTTTTGCAGCTAAATGAATATAGGAAGCACAGTCAATACTGAAGAAGAACTGGGGTTACTATGAAGGCTTTAGACAACCAGAAAGCTCAGGTCATGCTTTAGGCTAGAAACCTAAGCACACATAATACATTGCTTTTAATCAGTCTTTCAAAACAGAATTACGATAGAATAATTCAGGTTGGAGAGGACAGCAGGAGGTCATGTGGTTTAACTTCCTGCTCAGGGCACAATCATTTATGAGATTAAACCAACTTGCTGAGGACTTATTCCAGTCAGACCTTGAAAACCTCCAAGTTTTTTCTTACATTTGCTCAGGATCTCTCCTTTGTATTTACACCCATTATTTCTCATCCTCCTACCATGCAGAATCCCATAGAAGAATCTTGTCCCTCTTCTCAGCCACTGCCTCATAGTATGGGAAGATTGCTGTTAGGTGTCTCCCCAGCCATCACCTTTTTATTGACAAGCATCAAAGTGTATTCCAAAAGGACTCACACTACAACATTTCTGGGGACCGGAGCGAGAAACACGGAATTCCATGGCTCGTCCTTTGGCATGTTTTGAAGACTGTGGAATATCTGTGTTTGCACAGCTTATTAAGCCTCCTTCCCAATTTCTTCAGTCTTTCAAAGTTGTTACAAATAAGCCTTCCAGTGGCACCAAACAGCACCCTCAGATTCACCCTGTGGTCTTGTATGGATCAAGCTTTTTCAAACACTCTCTGACTGAACCTAGTAGTTTTTCCCCTTGAACCTTGCTTCTGATCACAGAGTCCTGGGAGATCCTCTCAGCTACCTGAGCAGAGTGGCACAGCACAGAAAGATGCAACACTTGGTTCAGATGTGTTATCTCTCAATTTCCATACTGTGGGAGAATGTAGGAAGCCAAGTGGAAAGGCTGAACAGATTGACTAATCTGCCAGTGGATCAACACTAGCCTACATTTCACATTAAAAGTTCCACAAGCAAGAAGTGAGAAGACCTGCTTTATTCCTTTCCTTAATGCCTGCCCATGAATGGGAATCTTCAGAAACTGAAGCATATTTTTAGTGAGTTTATAAAACTGAGAGGAAAATTCAATCCTGATTTACTACTTCCGTCCCAACTCTGTTCTGAAAATAGGCATTTTGAGCAGGAAATAAATTATTCATGAGCATCAGCATAGGCAACATTCATGTCATTCTAGAGTTCATTCCAGAAGAGTAGTAAAAATAACTCTACAGTTCTAAGGCTGTATCTTTTAATCCTGCTTCTCTCAGCACTGCTGTTTAAAGAACAAAGTCATGTGAAAAACAGCCTTTTTGCCCAGGCACCCTTTATCCAGAACAGTTCCCAAAGAAGTCACTCAGCTCACCAAAACTAGTACCAGCAAAGGAGACAACACTGACAGGTTATGCAAAATTAATGAGAGTGGACATACAACATTTTTGAGGCAAATTCCATCCCAGAACTACATTAAAAATATGTGCAAAGTTTAAGACTTCCTAATATTTGGGTGGATTCACACTGAATTGATTCTGCTTTATTCACCATACGCTGCATATGGGCTCACAACATTACCAAGACCAAAATTGTTTCATCTGGAGCAGAGATTGGTGAGTATTAGAGGGGGAAAACTCTGCAGTCATAGTCATAGAATGGTCAGGGCCGTAAGGGACCTCCAAAGCTCATCCAGTCCAACCCCCTCTGCACTCAGCAGGGACATCCTCAAACTAGATCAGGTTGCCCAGAGCCCTGTCCAGCCTCACCTTGAATATTTCCAGGGATGGGGCCACAACCACCTCCCTGGGCAACATATTCCAGTATTCCACAATCCTCATAGTAAAAAGCCTGTTCCTAACACTCAATCTAAATCTGCTCTGCTCTAGTTTGAAGCCATTGCCCCTCATCCTGTCCCTGCAGGCCTTTGTGAATAGTCTCTCTCCAACCTTCCTGTAAGCCCCTTTCAGGTACTGGAAGGCTGCTATTAGGTCTGCCTGGAGCCTTCTCTTCTCCAGGCTCAGTCATCACTGTTATTGTCCAATGCATCTGGAATTTTATTGCAGAAATTAAAGGTGCATCAAGAATGAGCAGAAAACTGAGATTAGTGGGAAAATACCTTTAAGATAAATAAAGGATTTTCCAGCCAGTTTGTGTCAGGTGGTGATTGCCACACTGGTTAAACATTTCCCTGCTGTTTACGATGTTCATGCTCTCCTGTTGCTGACCTGACTCTTGGCCATTCAGAAGATGAACAAATCGTTTGCAACTATCAAGTCAGTATAAACCGTGCTTTGAACATGAGGTATTATAAGAATTCCATGAAAAAGAGAGCCTTTCTTTCCATGTTAGCCATGTAAATGAGTAGCTTAGATACATACCTGTGTGTGCCTTAGGGCATAACCTGTTGCAAAAGAACTGCACTTGTGCAATCTAAGTTATTCCAACATGGAAAGTGACATAAGAACAATTGTGCTAGTCAACTCCCAACAGCCAGCCCTACGCTGATAGGGGAAAAGAAAGCTGTATTTAAAGAGAGGAAATCACCCCAACAAAACCACAAATTGAGATGAAAGATTTGGGGAAGAAAAAACATCCATTATAGCTACCAATTTAAGTATTGTCTACAAGGGTACTGTTGTTAGCAATTACCAATCATTTACCTCTAACAATGATCCAGCTCTAATGCCTCATGTTTTATGTAAGTTTCTATTCTCTTGATTTAATGCTGTACTGTTAAATAGCACCATTTAATGGCAAGACCCCTAATGTGATAAACAAAAGTTCTGAAAACAACCAAGATGTTCACTCAAAACAGGCTGAAACAAGTTAAAAGTCAATCTGTTTGTGTCAGGAACAGCCCTTTGGTAATTTGATGCAGTACTAAACCAGCGCCACTCATTACCTGTAATTCAGGTTTATGACATACTGTAAGAGGGATGAAAAATATAACTGGCAGAAGCTTGACCTGTGTGCAATTCTGTTGCCCAATTCAGTCAAGAAGGTGACTTCCACTAATTAAAGGTGAGTTTTTTATCAGGTGGCTCCAAAAACGTGGAGATTTATACAAAGTTGTTCACATGGTAAAAAGTTTGACAAGTTAATCTCCACTTTTGTTTGCCATTTCCATACACATGAATAACAACATAGAAACCACTTCTTTTCATAGCTTAGATCATCAACAAATGAACCCTAAATGAATGGAAGATTAAGGGCAAAAACATTGTCAATACAATGAGGGTTAAAATGAAGAATTAGGGAAAAATACAGTATGTTTGCTCTTAAAATGAACAAGCACAGACAATACAGAAATATTGAGTTAAAATGACACATCTGCATGGAAGAAAAGTCTGCTATTCACCAAGTTCTAATTGAGCAGAGTCCAGAAAATTAGTGTGTTAAAAGCCTTATCCCATCCTTTCAGTTATATCTAAGTCTACATGGCATATTAACCTTCCTCCTTACTGATGCATTACAAAAATGAGTACCTTCACTCACAGATGGTGAACAAAATTAACTGGCTGAGTTGTTTGAGCACAGAGAAATACATGGCAACTGTGCAGGACAGCTGAAGCTCAACACCCTCCAAGAAAAGGTGGCAAAAATAAAAGGTATCTTGCCTCAAGCCTAACCTAAACATACCATAGAGCCCTTATGAATACATGTCTGAAGAGTTCACAGCACTTAATTTATTACTTTTTGAAGTAGAAGGTGATTTTGCTTTCTAATGGTTAGCACAAAAATTCTCCAATATCTCAAACTACAGCAACCACTAATGGCAAGATTTTGAATAATCACATTATCTCTTAACCCAATTTACTGGTCTGGAAGCATTTTATAACATGCATTCATGGATGGCAATAACATGTACCTTGCTGAGTGACGAAATACTTAATTCATCAGCAGTTAAACTCCTTCAGAGGCTCAAGCATTAGAAGCTATGCAAACATGACTATAGAGCCAACAGCCTTTTATTTTGCAGCAGCAGTCTTGTTTGGAAGATCCTCGGATAGTTCCTGCTTGTCACATGTTGGTTGGTTTCACAAAGCAGTTTTGGTGTGTGTGAATTAGATAGAAATCAGAGAAAACTAAAATAGAAGCTCTGTTACAGGTACACACCAAACACACCCCAGTGCTTAATGAGGCAATGAGTGAATTTGAGTATCACTCCTTTTGGATAGCCTACAACCACTTGTACAGGGGCACATTTGGTTCAATAGATCAGAATAAATTTAATCAAGACTTTAACAGCCAGATTATATTCAGCATACATGAAGGGGTCCCAGTATCAACTACTGGCTATCTTTAGTGCATGCACCCAAATAACCTGCTAACAAGTTCAGCCTGTAAGGTACAGATTGCTTTTTTCCCAGATCAGTCTTCAAAGACTGTCTAGCATTCAGCAGTTCACAAAGAAACATTAGCAACTGTATTAAGTATAAAGTGAATTAAAGATTTCTTCCACAAGAACCCAGTCTTTCAGATGAAAGAAGCCTGACCAGAAACACTATAAACAGTTAATACTAAACATGAGTGAGTGGCAATTCTCAGTCAAAACCAGACAAACCTCAGACTTCTTGAAGATATACTGATCTGAGCTGATGCAGCCAAATAGAAAGGAGGAGAGGAATAATTTCTGAATAAATACACAGTAAATTGATTCAGCTTTGAGAAACACAGAATTCAGTTTTAGAAGGCTGGTCTTGAATGCATTTCCAGCCTGGGCAAAAAAAAAAAATAGCAAAAGCTTTTCCTGAATAGAAATGGTAACTTGGAACCTTCTTGAAATAGCAAATATTGGGTTTTGAATCTATTTCTAGGAGGATGGAGGAGAGAGGATGTAACAACAGTACGATCACATTTGTTCAACTGTTGTATGTTAAATGCAAAGCCCCGTTTTGAAGTTGTCAACATATTTAGTGGCCTAAAACAAAAAAAGATCAAAAAAGGTAAGGTAGGTTTTGTAACAGCAGTTAGAAGGTGCACAATTTCCAACTAGAATGGCTTAATAAAGGATTAACTGTGGAGCTACTGCAAGGATCTCACTAGCATGTTGCACAAGTGCAAAAAGCATTCCAAACCATAACCAGAACACACACAACAGTAACCACACTTACTCCAACTGTTTGGTCAAGTATGTGCACAGAGCTTCTCATGAGTCATGACAAAAGCATTCTTACTACAATTTTCCTTACTGCCAAAACCACCTGCTAGCTCAAGCCAAAATTAATTGTTTTAAGAAGAGTCTGGATTAACTCATATTGTTGCAAGATGGGTGGTGTTTTGGGTTTTTTTTGAGTTCTGTCTCCCACTTAGGTTCCACCTCAGCATGAGGAGGAACTTCTCTACTGTGAGGGTCACGAAGCACTGGAAAGGCTGCCCAGAGAGGTTGTGGAGTCTCCTTCCCTGGAGGCTTTCAAGACCCATCTGGATGCATTAATGTGCAACCTGTGCTAGATTCTATGGTCCTGCTCTGGCAGGGGGTTGGACTTGATGATCTCCAGAGGTCACTTCCAACCCTAACATCCTGTGATCCCTAAATTACTGCAGATAATTACATTATTTGGAAGCTCCCAAATATGGTGATGGAGTTAGAAGGTCCAAACACCCACTGCAAAGAGAATCACAACAGGGTCAGCTTTCATTCTTCTTCACCTGTAAAAAACGCTATTAGCTGCACATATACAGCATTCTATTTATTTTTTTACATGAAAGTATACCTATGCTTCCTTAGAGAGGTCCCTCCTTTCAGTAACTAGGCTCACAGAACTATTAAAACGGTTACACATTAACAAGCTCACAACCTTATGCCCAAACTTGACCCATTAGATACTGGCTGAAGGAGAAAGCCTTAAAAAATTTTCCTCCAAATCAAAGACTCCGTAGAAAGAGAAATTTTACTTTATTCACCTGATATACAGGCTGATGGAAAATTCCTCTACCCTCAAAGAAAATTAAATACATCACATCTTTTGTACAGTTACTCTGGATAAACCATTAATCTTCACAAGCAACTATATTTGTTAATTTTAACATATGCAGACACACAAAAAAATATTTCAGAAAAGTACCTACATTTTTTAGGCTAATGTAAACCACACAAAGATTGCTATACCTGGTCAGATCAAAGAATTATCTCCATTTCTACAACTGCACTCTCCCAAAGCTCTTGTCTCCTTCCTCATCAGGATTACTGAGCAGGATAATCAGAAAGGCACTGAAATTTTGGTGTTTACCTAGTAAACATGACACTGTCATTTGTACTCCTACACCAAAGTGAGATGAATCATGAATCATTGAACAGTCTGATTTTCCACATCTATCCAGTTGAGGAAATGATGCAGGCTTCAGCACAGGGGCACAATTTCCTAGCAACTAATTAAAAGCCTTTACTATGATTCTTCTTTCTGCCCACTTCCTTTTGTAGCATTATTCTGGGGTTCATCATTTCACCTATTAGCACTAATCAGCCTAAAGCTTTTGTCATCCTCTCCAGGGATGTACTTCTTTCATCCAGCTGAGAAATCTTGCCATAGAAGGCAAACCCACTTTCAGGAACTTCATATGCATATTTTAGTTGATGCAAAATCCAGACCAATAATTAAGTCTTACTGTGAACTGAGGGGTCTTTATCTGTGGATCAGAAGAACGATTGTGCCCCCTATGACTTCCATGAAACACACCCTAACCTAAAGAGAGTAGGAGCAAATCTTACCCTATACAATCCTTTTCTCTTTTAAAGTATAAAATACAACTAAGACCACCTTCTTCTTATGTGGAAGAGGAAAACCTCACAGTTGCTTCCTGTTTGTGTGCATGAAATGCATCTCCTGGTCCCTGAAAAGCAGAAAAAGTAATTTCATATTGTAGCACAGTGGCCAGAAGGTGTGCAGCACGGACACAACACAGCACAATGACCAGCTACACTGAAAGGATCTAGCCTAGCCTGTAGAAGTATGACCATTCTGAAAGACATTTTCTTTCTCTTTAGATCAGAGACAAGGCATGAATTGCCTATGGAGGATCAGCCTCTTTTACAGTACAGGTTTACTTTACAAGCAGGTTGGTGTTTCTTAGCTGTGTTGCTTTTGACATTTTTAACACTTCTAATTGTAAAAGCTTAAGAGCTTTGGTCTGATGCCCTGAATCCTTTAACATATCAAATGGTTAGTATTAAACATTTCCATCTCTCAAAAGAGACATAGCCAGAAGGACAAGCCTCGTGGAAGCTTAGAGATGTGAGCTCAGATGCTGGAATAGGATACACAGGTATCTCACCCCTCTGATATACTGTATGAATCCACATACTTAGAAGACCATCTGTTGTCAAAATTCAACAAGCCAAGAGAGGTGGTACCTGACCCATAGTGTACTTTCTGCATCTGTGAAGCAGTTTGACAGCAAGAGCATTTAGTGAAGTAATTACTCCTTGACAGTGCTGCTCATAAGAACATGATGGTGCTACAATATGTATTAGACAGGCAAAAATGCAATCACACATACCATTGGTACAGATACCACTGAGGCTCAATTAATGTTAGACTACCACTTATTTCTTGCCTGTTTTTTCCAAACTTTGGCTGTCTCCATGTTTCTTTGCCCAACCCACCAGAGCAGGGGTGTGAAGGGGGAGTAAAAATGAAGAAGTAGGAAAGGGTACCACTGCAGGGACAGAAATGCACAGCAACATGCTATGGAACCTGGCAACTATGATGATATCATACAGCAGTCATCATTAAATTAAGTGCCTTTCTAAAAAGCAGAATGTATTCACCACCCCTCTGCTCTATTTGCAAAGCACTGAAAAGATATTTTTTATGCACAACTAATCTCCATCCCTTCCTCCCTCCTGAAAAAGTGTATTTTCTCTCTGTTCTGAATGAGATTAGAAAAGCCATCACTCCTGTGACCTGGGTTTGACCTGGTGTGCTTACAATGAACTGCCCAGGATCACTAGGAAACTACATGCTTGCCTTTAAATTCCATACAGAATCATAGAATGCTCTGGGTGGAAAGGGACCTTCAAAGGTTATCCAGTCCAACCCCAATGTTATGGAGCCAAATTGTGGAAGAATATAACTGCCTCCAACTAACTGCTCACGCTTTTTGGCTTATAGTACTGGTTTTCCAAACTAGTGACAATCTTCAGATTTTAAAAGCAATCCATACAGAAACTGCAGGCAGCATAGAGTAGTAAGGACCAAAGAATTTTTGTCTCTGTTTCAAGGGTATCTTGGACCAGCAGTCCCTACCCAGGGCAAAGCACCCACTGTGCACATACCTGAGTCACTTAACCAGTAACAGGGAAAAGTACCAGCACATAAATGTGAAAAAAAAAAAAAAAAAAATTAGGCTGTATACAGATGAATAAACATTTTGAATGCAACAGCCATGACAAGCTTAGCTTCACCAATGACGTTACTTAGCATCGCAGTTTATAAATGAAGTTGCTAAAATTAATCTGAAGAAGCCTGTCACATGCTATTTATTCCTGTAACTACTAATAAACAAGTTTAACTCTTATTTCTAATGCAGTGGTCACTAGATGTGCACCTAATGGTCTTCTGTGCCAGTGTTTCAGCATCTGATCATGTTCACTTCAATAGGCACACAGGTAATAAGAAAACTAATTTATGCTTCAGGGTTTTTTGGGGTTAGTTTGGTTGGCTTGGGGAGGAAGGGGGAGTTGGTGTGGGGTTTTGGTTGTTTTTGAGTTTTTTTTTTTTTGCTATGGCTTGAATTTGCTGGGTTGTGGAGTTCTTTTCAAGGAATCCAGTCTTTTCCTAGGTGAAGCTGTAAGAAGGCTTCTTTAAGGGAGGCTGACTGACAGAACTCCCAAGCTACCATAACATCTTTTTAAATCCTGATCGAGGTATTGATAATGAATCCTCCCATGGATTCTTTCTTTATGGTTTAAATGTAAACACTCACTCTGCAACTGCAAGGCAAGATCTGTGTTAGTATGCCCCAATTTCTCCCAGTCAGTACCAAAGTTTTGAATGTTTATTCAAAGGTTATAAATTTTTAGAAATACATATATACAAAATTGTAGTATTCCTTCACTAAGAATAAAGGAAAACAAACTAATAGCCTTTGGAAGCCAAAATGACTCTACAAAACACTATACAACAAGGCACAAATCAGTTACAGAGCACTCCAACAGTAAGAAGTCAATCAAGGAGGGTTTTGCTGATTTACTGAGATCTTCAAGTTAGAATAGTGCTTTGCAAAAACTCATCGATACCTGCTTCTCAATGCTGCCAACAGAATAAGAAAACAAACCAACAACCCAAAAAACATTTTTGCCTCACAGTCTAAGGTACTAAGCAAATCACTTAGACACAACAATTGGTATCAACACAGAAAAGAACTAACTACACTTCGTCCTTGAGGTTTTTTCCATCATTAGAAGAGACTCTGGTCTTTCCAAGAGGATCTAGTATAAATCTACAAATACTATTAAAAAAGCCACATTTGTGGAGACCTTGTGGGTTATGAAACTAAGTTTTGCTGAAAAGGCTTTCTTTTCAAGGTCTTGGAATTGTTATCTTCAGATTAAAAAAATGGAGCTACAAATTTGATCCACTACATGTAGCAGATATAGTCATTCCTCCCTCTGTTCATCAGATTGTAGTTTTCCATTAGAATTTTTGGAACAAAGGAGCTGTACACTGGAACATCTACAGCACTACCCCCTTTCTTTTCTTTTTTCCCTCCTTCAAGCTAGGGTCAAAGTGGCATTTCAGTGTTTCTTTCTTCAACTACTAATTCAGATAGCTGGCATGACTGCTCCTGGTAAGTTATCCAACACAGTAATCACTTTCAGAATACAGAAATGTCTTCTCTAAGCTCTTTTATCTCTAACCCTTATCTTAAATATACATTGTTATATGTGTATATATATACCCTAAATACAAATGCTTCTCTTATTAACATCTTAAACATTATACAGACTGTTAAGAGGATCGTAGCTAACCTATTTCATTACATTTTAAAAAAAGCAACAACTCTTCCCAACCAACAGTTTAGTCCTGGCAGCCCACTCTGCTGTCTCATCGTCAAGCCCATGATGCTTTGTAATATTCAGCAAATCCAAGAGACTTAAAAACCTCTCTGTTTCAGCATCCATGAAGACTGGCATATGCATTATCAGTATAACTTCAATCATGGAATTGTTAGGATTGGAAGGGACCTCAAGGATCATCCAGTTTCAACACCCCTGCCATGGGCAGGGACATCTCACACTACAGCAGGTTGCTCACAGCCACATCCAGCCTGGCTGCAGAAACCTCCAGGGATGAGGCTTCCACCACCTCCCTGGGCAACCTGTGCCAGTGTCTCACCACCCTCATGGGGAAGAACTTCTTC
>VXBD01007253.1:54017-71805 GCA_013399975.1 Indicator maculatus
TTCTTGTCCACCAGCACCCCCAAGTCCCTCTCCTCAGGGCTGCTCTCAAGCCAGTCACTGCCCAGCCTGGATTTGTGCTTGGGATTGCCTCTACCCAGAGGCAGGACCCTGCCCTTAGTCTTGTTGAACCTCATGAGATTGCCATGGGCCCAGCTCTGCAGTCTGTCCAGGTGCCTCTGGATGGATCCCTTCCCTCCAGCGTGCCTGCTGCACCACACAGCTTGGTGTCATCAGCAAACTTGCTGAGGGTGCACTCAATGCCTCTGTCCATGTCACCAATAAAGATGTGGAACAAGCCTGGTCCCAGCACTGATCCCTGAGGGACTCCACTTGGCCATGCACCCATTGACAGCCACTCTTTGGGTGTGGCCATCAAGCCAGTTCTTTACCCACTGAATGGTCCATCCCTGGAACCCAGACTGCATCAGCTTGGAGACCAGGATGAGGTGCAGGACAGTGTTGAAGGCTTTGCTCAGGTCCAGGTAAACGACATCAGTTGCTTGGCCTTCATCTATTAATGTTGTGACCTTGTCACAGAAGGCCACCAGGTTTGTCAGGCAGGATTTGCCCTTGGTGAAGCTGTGCTGGTTGTACCCAACCACCTCTTTGTTATTCTTCTGTCTCAGTAGTGCCTCCAGGAGGATCTGTTCCATGATCTTACCAGGCACAGAGGTGAGACTGCCTGGTCTATAGTTCCCTGGGCCATCCTTCTTTCCCTGTTTGAAAATGGGAGTTATGTTTCCCCTTTTCCACTCAGTGGGGTCCTCCCCAGCCTGTCATGACTTTTGGGATATAATAGAGAGCGGTTTAGCAACCTCATCCCTAGTTCCCTCAGCACCTGTGGGTGTATCTCATTGGGATCCATGGACTTGAACACTTACAGGTTCTTCAGATGGTCCTGAACCTGATCTTCACTCACCATGGGCAGTTCCTTCTTCCAGTCCCTGCCATTATCTTCTCTTAACTCCAGGAGTGTGGCTGGAGCCCTTGCCAGTGAAGACTGAGGTAAAGAAGTCACTGAGAACCTCAGCCTTCTCCATGTCACTTGTCACCAGCTCACCTGTTTCCTTTCTGAGGAGACACACACCTTCCCTAGGCTTCTTTTTACCATTAATATACCTATAGAAATTTTTACTGTTCCCCCTGATCTCCCTGGCTAGATTTAATTCTAATTCTAACTGAGCTCCTTTTGCCATGGACTGGCAATTCCATCAGAATTGCTCCTCTCCTTTCTGCTTAAATTAATACCATTAGGAAGTTGTAATATCAGTACTGGAATGCTGCTAAAAGGAACTATAATGTAGGACTATCTCTCTGCTCTTGCTGTGTTTTAGGAATATACATACTGAATGGTGGCATAATAAATACATTGCAACCCTAGTTAGGAGTGTAATGTCTGGACAGTCTTAATACTTAGCAGACAAAAGAACTGCAGCAAAGAGTCTGCTATTTAAAGTAATCCCTACTGTAGCTTCATAGTAAAAAAGCACACTTAAGGTCCCAAACTCAACAGTACCACTGATGTCACTTACTTTATTACAAGCTGCTTTTAAGTTGGTAGCACTCTCCTTGTATGTTTAAAAGATCAAGAACAGACCAGCTGCTCAGCCTATGCTACAGTTCCAAGTTACTCAAGGTATTAGATTTTACCTAAACAGGAAAGATGGGAGAAAAGAAGCAAAGGCAAACCTAAATAAGCACAAAAAGTCTAATTTTATTTCCTCTCAGAACTGCAAGAAGAGACAACAGAGAAGGCTCACCCTTGGATAAATTTACAATAATTTTTGAAGTCACTACAAAGTGCTGCAACTTGATAAATGCCTCAAATATCAAGCACTCTGGAGAAGACAGTTACAAGTTATTCTAAAAGGGAATTAGATTATAATTTCAGGCTGCAACTGGAGAAAGACAGAAAGCTGACAACATTCTGGAGAGCCAACAGACATCTGCCACTGCAAGAATTAAGTGTAATGCTGTAGGGTACAGATAATACCTTTATCCAGTGCCTATGGAACTCCATATTGCACCATTTAACATCCACAATGGGAGAAAGTTTAGCTTTCCATCAACTAGTAACCACCTCAGCAATGGCACTAGCATTAGAATGACAGAGTACCAAGGCAAATCAAAACCTGGTTGTTAATGCATATAGTTTAAAAAACAAAAACCCACAACAACCTAACATAATTTAAATCAATGGAGAAGTGAGAATTAATCTGATTTTCAGGGTAAGAATCTAGTTATTAGGAGCTCAGACAGTCTCAGAAGGGCAGCACTCAAAGCATGTAAGAGGCTAATACAGACAACTAGGTTTTAAAACCTGAGATGCTCATTCCATGCTACTATGAAATGGAGAGTACATCTCACACTCTACAGAAGAATGCTGGTGAAATGCTGGAGACACACCCATCATAATAAAGCAGATTAAGTGCTTACCCCAAGCAAGGTGAAATCCAGAAATATTTTCTTGGTTAAACCCTCTCTCAGATATCCAAGTCCTCTAACCACAAACAGACCACAGAAATACATCAAAGTAAAAAGATGCTTTCAGTGGGACCACATTATTTAATCTGAAACATAAATCACATCTTAAAGGTAGATCTCAATCCAGTGGGAGATCTCAATGCAGGGCATCAGACATCAAATTTGCACTGCACTACTTCTTTCACAGGACAATCACCTTGTTACAAGCAAGTTTCAACTGAAAGGAGCTCCTTTGTTCTTAAGTTCCACATAGTCTACTATGGTCCAGTCTTTTTACAGAAATTATTCCTGTTTGAGTGCAAAAAATACTCACTGTCCTATTTTCCCTCTTCTGGCTTCTGATAAAGGTTTCCAAGGAAAGCTTAAATGACATACACACAAAAAATATTTTTCAGCTCAGAAAAATACAATTCTTGCTAAAGCATGCTGAGGGGAGTGATATCATGCCAAAGTCATGCTCCTGTTTATTGGCTTAACTGGATCCTCCCATGATATGCATGGGGTTTGTTACCTTTGAGAAATCATCTGCACTCTCATCTTGGCTTCTTGCAAAGTACAATTGTTTAACTGATCCATATCACACTTCAAACTATGGTGTTTTTCCAAAAATGTCTTTACTACAAGAGTATCTCCCATGTTTAATTTTATCTCTTCAAAATGAGACAACAATGATATTCCATGTTTATAAAAAGAAAGGATTTTCTAGATCTTCCAGATCACTAACAGAGGATGAAAAAGTTCAGCAGAAGATACACTCCCCAGCTGTAGTTATTTCCTCAGAGCAGCTGATAAATACAGCTGTGCTGCACCACAACTGGTGGAAACACCACAAGTGATCAAGACTAAAGCACTCACAGCTCAAGGCAGAGGTGTTTGTGCACAACACTACTACAGCCAAGGGATCCCTGCCACCTATTGTTCTAAAAAGTCAACCACAGAAGACATGTGACTGTCTCCAGACAGGCAGCATGCTCCTTAGACTCTGCATTCATTCTCTTTAGTGAACCTCAACATTTTCTTGGAACTCAGTAAGCAATACGTTGATAACAGTGCTGCTACATGTTCCCAAGAAATGGGAAGGAAAACCCACAGACACCTGTGCATTTTTCACAGGAGGACGAGGCAGCAATCAACCAAACCTCACATTTCCATGTACTTTTAACAAAAACCAAGAGAAATTCCATCACTCAAAGCTGAGGTGACAAGAACTACAATCAGGGACAATCAAGTGCGCACAGAGGAATAAAGAGCCGAGACCACAACAAAGAGATTGAAGATGTCTGTCAGATAATGGCTTGAGTCAGTCAGCATCTTGGCTCCATAAACTGAGTCAATGTATAACAATGCATTTGGCCTTAGCTAAATAAAGCACGTGCAAGAAATCTTCATTAAAAGTGATGTGCTGAAATACTCATACTGAGGTCTAAAACACCCTTCCTGCAATTATACTGGAATTAATTTTATAGGGAAGATGAGGGGTAATGAAGAGATCTTCCTGGTCCCCCAACAGATCTGAGAAATCCCTTGTTCACTGTCTGAACAGAGAAGTCTGTTTAATTACAGTAAATACTATTAAACTGATCTTCCTTATAAAGGACTGAAGTGACCAACTCCAAAAGGCTATAGAAGACATAATGAATTCAGAGTTTAATTAGACACACGGTTAGCTAACTATAATCTATTAATTAGCATTCTTAGATTTTACAGCTCATTGCAATGATACCCTTTTACTTTTAAATTGCACCCTTCTCTTTTTTTGGACCAAAGTTATACAATTCCACCAGCACGGTAGTAATTATAGTGACTGCCTAGAGAACAGTGGCCTGGAAATATCTGTAAATGTTTAATTAAGAGATAAAGGAAAGATAAGAAAAAAAACCCAACACCTCAGATAAAGGAATCACTGCTCTCCAATCTGCTTAGCCATTGCTTAATTAATTTTAAACCATACATTCACAGCATTTTTCCTGCAAGATTTCCACAGCATCCTCAAATGTTCAAAACTGATTTCAGAGAAAATGTTATCATATTCTGACGTATTCTTTTCAGTATGGAAACAGAACATAAAAATGAAAAGAATCTGAGAATTCAAATACTTATCCTGCAGCTAAAATACAAAGAGTAGCACAAAGCTGAGTGAATAATATCCCATGTATTTATTTACACTGGTACTACAACACTATAACTACAATTTTCACAGGATTACTCCTTTTAAGGAAATCCTGCTTTGGTAATAAAAGTGATTTAACTTTGGCTTTTCTTCATTCCAAGAAGACACATGAAAATCAATATGAAATGTTGCACACATTAACAAATCCCACGTTGTGACACTTACTACTCAGTAAGAACAGAGTTATAAAACTACATGACAAGTTCATTACATTATTTCATACTAACTCAGGAAAAGCATCATACCTCCTTCAACTCAGTTCTTCAAAAAGCGAAAAGAAAAACCGATCACTGAAAGTTTCAGTGCATCAGGTTATCAGTAACCAAATGGAATCTAGTAGTTAAGATAGGTCACCTGAAAGCAGAGTATAACATTTCAGTACCACCAGCACTATTGTCAAGGATTCGGGCTGAGTTGGCCACTGAATAAGTGACAGATGACCTCCTCTAGCTTCCCAAAAGGGAAGAGAGAGAATAAGGGAGAAGCTTATGAATTAGAAAAGAAAACTAAAACAGCTTTAATGAAAATAACAATAAAATGAAATGCACACAAATAGATATAAAACCAACATCAAATCCAACCTCCCTGATGGCAACTACATCACTGACACCAATGATGCTGTGGGAAACACTGAAAAAGTACCAGAATAGACTCAACAGCAGATGGGAACTAGGTTTAGCATCTGGGTTCTGGAACTAGATTCAGGAACTGGGGACTGGGCTCAAGGGTAAACCACAGAGTCCTCCTTGGACAGCAGCCATTGAAGAAGAAAGCTTGACCCTCAGCTTTACACCCAATATGAGGTATATGGGAAGGAATTCCTCAGTGGTCAGTTTAGGGTTACTTGCCCTATCCACTCCTCCCTGCAGATGCAGCCTTTTACTCTGCACCCACACTGTAGTGCATAACGTTCAGCAGTGACTTTGGCCTGCATACCAATCCGTGGTACTAAGTAGAAACACTGAGTGTTAGCACTACTAGAAGCAGACACTGTGAAAGCATGCCACTAAGTTCAGGAAGTGAAGGTGCTTAGAAGAGACTGAGATGAGAAGTAAAATCCCTGAACAGAATTAGTTTTGTTCTAACTCAAACCAGTACAACTATTTTTTTCCTCCAGCAGTTTCCCTCTCCCCTCCAACATCCTAAAGCGAATCTTAAGAAGCGCTGCCTAAAATAGCAATTTTACTTGAAGAGTTTCAAGAACTTGATCATGCCTGAATTATGGAAACTATTTTATTAAACTTTCTTGGATAGTTAAAAAAATCAATAGGGAAAGTAATTATGTTGTGGTGAAAGCTAACTTACATTTCAGGAAACCTTTGGGCATGTGCTCTCTAAGAGCAGTGAAGATTCTTACCCGAGTCCCAAGAGATGCCTAACTTGTATTTAGGCAGAAACAACTAATCACGAGGACACTAACTCAAAGGCAAGTAGTTACTTCACAGTTCAACAAGCAAGAAGGTCTAGGTGGGAAAATTTCTAATATGCAGAGATGACTACAAAGACACCTCAATTTTAATCAGCCTCTCAGTTTTATTCTAATTTACAGATGCTTTTATGAGGGACAAAACAAAAGAATGAGATGCCCAAGATTCTCTGTTCTTCTGCCTATTTTCTAACTAACCAGACCACTAAAAAAATACCAAACAAAAAACCACCAAACACTTGTAAGGTGCTTTATGCTTGCATAACAAGATATGCAGAGCTTATGACAAAAGAACAGATGAGCAGGTATTCAATAATAGGTATTAAATATTTAAATGTAGCAAAGAACACAACTTATAGCTGTTTGTGAAGACTGCGGGTCTGGAGGTTTTAAATGAGGCTCTAAAATAAGACCAGTGCAATGTGAACTTTGTTTTACTGGCAACATGTCAACATTCAGCAACAGTTCAGTTGTATCTGAGGTCAGCAGTAAGCACATTCTTCATCTCAGAGAACGCTTCAAGAGGAAGCACTGATGAAATATTAATTACGAGCAGAGTAAAACACTTCCAAAAGGAAACTGAGTGGTTAGCATCAGTCCGAAGAGAAAAACCATGTGACACACAAGGAGAAACGAGCACTTAAAAAGTGGCTTACAGTTCTGACACGAAACATTAAGGGGCTTGCAAACTGAAAACATATCTTATTCATACCAATTACCTTGCAAAAGCACCAATATAGTTTAGCTGCTTAAACGTAACATGCAGGTTTATTAAGCTCATGAAATTTATTAAACTCATGCAACAGTGACATTAGATGACAAACCTGGTTTTCTTCTTGCAAAACTCTATATTGCTCCTTCCAAATGGTGATTTTTGAAGCTTCATCTTTCCTCAGAGCTCGTTCCTTTTTTAGCTCAGGACTCCAGAAGGTCTTGATACTGTTCATGGAAGAACTCAGCTTGCTTTCTTTCACCTCCACATCCTTGCGCAGCAGATCGTTTTCCCTCAATACCTCTTTGAGTTGCGTCTGCAGATCCATTATTGTGTTATCCCTGGCCTGGCGCAGCGAGTGAGGCACAGTGGATGCCATACTCACTGGAGGGAGATGGTGATCTCCAAATGCAATAGTATCACTGGCAACTCCACTACTGGCAATGTTAGGGCTGCTACCCATTGCAGTCATCCTAACACCGTAAGGCAGCCGCCCCCCAGATCGGCCCAGCGTCATGGTGCTTTTTGGGGTGTCTGCACCAACATTCTCATGGTCACTTAGATACATAGGGCCAGACGTAGCATAGGCAGCATTTAAGGACTGAATATTTTCCATAGAAAGAGTTTTCCCACTGCCACCCCCAGTACTACTCCCAGAACCACCTCCTGTACTGTTGGTTCGACGATGGCCCAAGCGTGGTGAGCGCGGCAGCCTTGGTGAACGCCCTGGACTCTGGTTGCTTGGCTCAACCTTACCGACTGACCGAGCACTTCCATACATGATTAAGCTGGTGTTGGGAGGCAACTAGATAGGCATAAAATCAGGAATGAGAAATATCCTGTTAAGTTCTTCAACGGTTCTAAGTCACCTTAAGGCCAATCACAATTTATAAGAGATCCAGCTGTCCATCTTTGCAGTCACGTGCTCACGATGTTCAGGACCATATCTGTATCAATAAGAATAACATATTAAAGTCTGTATCAATAAAAACAACAGATTAAACACCTCATTTATCACCAACCATTTTGTTCCACATTAAAGTATGTTCTATTACCTTCACACTTCTGCAACATCTTTTCAATTGCCACTCACAAAAAAGCAATTTTACTTAAACCCTAATATTTAAACTCCAAAAGGAACATGTATTCTTGCTTTTCTCATGTTATATTACAGTAAAAAGAGAGAGGGGCAAAAAAAAGACCCACCAACTTTCAAGTCCTAGTTTTGTTAATCAGGGCCTGAACTCCACAAAAGTTGTCTTTTTCCCCCTATTTCCAACCGGTCCTAATTCTTTAACTGTTACCTTTATGAATAACAGACAATCCAAAATCAAAGCCCATTCACAGCAACGGGATCAATGAGGCCAAGAACAACAAGAGAATCACACCTGCACTGGAAACTAGATCGCCTCCTGTTTCCTCTCAAATCGGGATCCAGTCCTAAATATGACTTCTACCTCTCTACTCTGCCCTGCTGAGACCACACCTCAAATACTGTGTCCAGTTTTGGGCTCCCCAGTTCAAGAGAGACAGAGACCTGCTGAAGAGAGTCCAATGGAGAGCCACAAGGATGATTAGGGGACTTGAGCATCTCCCCTGTGAAGAGAGACTGAGAGCCCTGGGGCTCTTTAGTCTTGGGAAGAGAAGGCTGAGAGGGGATCTGATCAATATGTATAAATACCTGAGGGGTGGGTGTCAAGTGGAGGGGGACAAGCTCTTTTCAGTGGTACACAGCAATAAAACAAGGACCAATGGATACAAACTGGAACACAGAAGGTTTCAGCTCAACATGAGAAGAAACTGTTTCATGGTGAGGGTGACAGAGCCCTGGAGCAGGCTGCCCAGAGAGGTTGTGGAGTCTCCTTCTCTGGAGACTTTCCAACCCCACCTGGATGCATTCCTGTGCAGACTGCACTGGGTGATCCTGCTTTTGGCAGAGGGGTTGGACTGGATGATCTCTGGAGGTCCCTTCCAGCCTCTCATATACTGTGATGACTTAAATATGTGTTCAAGTACTGATTTCAATCAAAATATACATCTTATTAACCCACTCATATTAATTCCATTAAATAATATCATTCCAACAGCAGAGACCTCCTAAAAACACGGAACAGTATGACACCTTCATGCTGCCATTCCTCCTCCCCTCTACTTTTTATTTACACAAGAACTATGGTAGTACATGAAATAAAATTCCTTCATTTTGCACAGTAAAATTATGCTATTCTACAAGTGCCAGCAGGTAACTCTTTCACACAGGTCCACTGGGCTGAGGTCATTGTTAGTAGCCAAGGTCTAGCAAAGGAGCAAAAGGTAATGAAATCCATGCTTGTGACTGAACTATTGTACCATACAACTACTCTCACTAAACATTTGTCTTTTTTATTTATTATTTTTCCCAGGGTAAACTATTTCAAGTCACTGTTGGGCTCAACTGAAATCAAAACTAGGACACTGAATTATCCCTGATCTGACTTCTCCCTATTACATGAAAGAACACCAGACAGTGTCCAAAGAGCAGCAGCCTCTTATATATCCCATCATGTTTCCTTTCACACCAGCTTTCATCTAGCCTCACCTTCTGCTCAGAAATTAGGTTTGCCAGATATTATGAATCAATTTTTCCAAACCCTAGGGCATGTTTGAGAAAGAATAATTGGGCAAAGAGATGAAAGACTAGTCTTACAAGAAGAATACATGTAGAAAAGAATTTGCAGGAATAGCAAAAGGGAATGGAGGGGAAGAGACCAAAAACATCGTATTGTAAAAAAAAACCACTGGAAAAGGGTAGAAAGAAAAAAAAAAGGAAAAGCTTGATGAAGAAAAGATACTTCATTTATCCTTTCAGAAAGAAGTTAGTATAGGAAAAGCTCTAACAAGAAAGACTTTTTAAAAGTTCAGTTTAACCTTAAATTTTAAAATAAAAATGGCATCAGAGTAAAAACAGTGCTTTGTCATTTTCCCACTGTTTCATAGAAGACACAGTAGCATGAGTAATTTTACAAAGCTTATGGAAGCTGATACTGTTTTGTGAGTAATCCTCAAGAATTTTATGTGCTCACTCTCTTTTTTAAATGACAACCAAAGCTAGTAACAATATTGCTATGGAATATTCTACAACACACATATACAGGAAAATGAGCCCAAGAAGGACAGCCTTAATAACAGAAGTTAGCTACTGAAGCACCACCTACAGATTATCCTTTTTAAAGAGAAGCTACAGATAAGTCATTTCTAGTATTTCAGCTACATATCCTTATGCAAAACAGTACAGAAATATGAACTATGTAAGAAAGTCTCCAGTGTTCCGCTGGAGTTGCTTTAATAAGCAAGATACTGTGCCCAAGATCTGGAAGAAAAATGCTTCCTTCCAAATATAAAAGTTATTTCAAACTTATCTCACTGTTTGAGATATCAAAATGCTAACAATGCTGCTGTGACACCACTTGAACACTCAAAGCAAGTCACATATTATTTCTTAGACACTACATAAAGTACACTCCACTGGGAGCTTGCATTCATGAAGATTCTTCAGAAAATTAATCCCAATCACAGCACTTGATTAAATTGCTAGAAACTCACCACAGTAAATCAGTGCACTCATTCCTTTAACAGCCTTAAAGGAGTTTAACTTGAAGAAAAAGATCAGACATGTTTTATTCTGTGCAGCTTTGTTAAATCACCTTCCCCCCACCCCCACTCTTCCCCCCAAAAAATTAGGTTTAAAAGCTGCTAGGGGTAGATTACTGTGGCAAAAGGAACGCTGTCCAACTGCGACATGAGTGCTCTCAACTGTTTCTACTTTGCAAACTCCCCTGTAGGTTTCCAAAAACTTTGGTCCTTTCTGACAATCCAGGAGCTCTCTGTTCAGATGTCAAAGGAAGAGACTACAAACAGCTGTTTAAAAAACGAAACTGCTGAAGCCAGCAGACCATTTCTCCTCAAGACACCCTGCATACCTTTACATTTGTGAAGCAAAACTCTCTGGTTCACCATTCATTAACCAAAACTTCCAAAGACCATCCTACCTATGAGCCAAATTTAAAAATAATCTCCAAAAGGTAGCATTAGCCAAAATAAAAAACTTCATACAGATACCTGGCTTGTCATAGTAGCTTTGCCAGTACAGAGACATACAACTGACCTGTTTTAGCATTAGTTGAAAATGTTATCTGATAGTTATAAAAAAGCTTGAAAGAACGACAATAAAAAGCTTAAAAATAAAATATAAGAATTGCAAAATATTGTAGAAAAACGTTTGAGAAAAAGGCAGTTATAAATGCATATTCTGTAGGAAAACGTGAGACAGGTAACAGTACGTCCTGCCTGAAGTGACAGGTATGAAAAACGTCTTCTAGGGTCACAGGTAATTGTTTGAAACCATGCAGAGACAGACACCATAAACTGGGAAAAAAGTTTTTAATCTGAGAGGAAGTATTTAAATATACCACAGTGCAACTTGTGGCCACTAGTATGACATTTTTTCATTACAATAGCCTAGTCATAGCCAGTAAAAAGTCATAGAGAACCAGGCCTCCATCAAAACAGGAAAGCAGATACCACTCCAAGTATAGAGATATCCAGAACCACACATCAGGGACCATGGTCATTTAAAGCAGCATGAGAGCTGGTAACTCTGGCATCAGAATGCAACATGCCTCAAGAACAGTAAATACAACCTCTCCAGCTTCATGAAAACACTTGCAAGGTATTTATGAAGTGAGAGAAGGCAGGCACAGGTGTACTAGTCTTGGCAAAAGATCTGGCGGTTTTCAACAACAGAATTATACACAGCCATAGTATAAATGTAAGAAATTCTGGAGGGATCACATTAACATCAGCTCCAGGATAAAGAATCCAATAAGATGTTTTTCTAATACTGTCACACTCAGCCCTTGTATCTAGTATTCAATGCGAACCAACGGCTCAGGAGACAGACACTCCTGGATACAGCTGACAGAAAGTAGAAGGTTCATTAACAGAAAGTTTTGTTAACCTCTGGAGGATCTCTCTGTCATGTAAGTATGTGATGCTTTTTATATCTTCCCCAGTTACAGGGAAAATACTGACTCCACAGTATCTACTTCCAGGTAACTGGGCAAACCTAGCCTGGAGAAGAGAAGGCTCAGGGGAGACCTCATTGCTGTCTACAACTACCTGAAGGGAGGTTGTAGCCAGGAGGGGTTTGGTCTCTTCTCCCAGGCGGCCAGCACCAGAACAAGAGGACAGAGTCTCAAGCTGCGCCAGGGGAGGTTTAGGCTGGAGGTGAGGAGAAAGTTCTTCACAGAGAGAGTGGTTGGCCATTGGAATGGGCTGCCCAGGGAGGTGGTGGAGTCACCATCCCTGGAGGTGTTCAAGAGGGGATTGGACATGGCACTTGGTGCCATGGTTTAGATAGGCATGAGGTGTAGGGTGACAGGTTGGACTCGATGATCCTTGAGGTCTCTTCCAACCTTCTTGATTCTATGATTCTATTCTATGATTCTATGAAACCCAATATAGAAAAACATACTGCAGAAATACAGGAAAATCCCTGCTTACATCTGTTAAAACAAAACACTCTGGACTGACTTCTGCAGCCTTCAGCAAGCAACATTTCCTCTGAATTTCTTTTCTGCAGCTGCTGTGCACGACTGACACCGGCCGACAGACAGGAACATTTACAGAATCTGCTCCTTCATAGCATCGCTGCCTGATCGTCAGGAACGGGGCAGGCAGGAACACCCCACGGGAGCAGTGCTTCCCATCAGCCTCAGTGAAGCCATATACCCAGCTCCCAGAAGGCTGAACCAAGCCCTATCTGCACAAGGAAAGCTTTGAGCATCAATGCTATAATAACAGAAAAATCAGCCTTTGCATGAGCCGCCCTTAACCTGATAAAGCAATGTAGCAGACATGTTAGACTTCATGAATGGAGGTAGCAGTCATTCATAGTTTCATAATTAATACCTTAATAGCTAATCACAAGTAAGAATGACTACACTATACAATGGCACCTGGACTCCAGAAGGGAGCAAGGAGGGCGGGGGTGGGAAATAAGAAGAAAAAATAAATATTAAATTCAAAACACTAAAAGCTGATAAATATCTTTACCCTGCAAATCAAATAGTGGCCACGATGAGAGAATAGACAGGATTCACAACAGCTTAGAGGTGCCAGCTGAGACAAAGACAAAACCCCCTAAATTCCTGTTATTTTCTGGTGCACACTGCAATTACAAAAGCTGTGGTTGCTATGCTACATTAAAAATGTAAAAGTAAATATCTGTCTTTGGACTACACTTTTAATTTAAGGTTTCACTAGCTGTGGAAGGTAAGAAAGAACACTTATGTTATATGTTAAATTAATGACTACTACACAAGAAAACTACAGAAGAAAGTTTACTTTGGAAATAATTTGCAAGGTTTACTTTGGAAATTGTCTGCAAGCCAGCCAATGCCGAACCCCTGGAACTCATGGTTGTTCATCCATATCACAATATTCTTATCCTCATGGTCCTGACAGCAAGACAATAAAGGGATGATGGAAAGATGACCAAAAAACCTGAACTATTCATATTATGACTCATTCTCATTCCTAGGTAGCACATGAATAGATCCCCAAGCACCAAAGCCTGTTTCTGTCCAATCCTTTTTTCAATAACATGGGTATGGCTAGGATAGGGTTAATTTTCACAAGGGGATGGAAGGGGTGACAGTCAGCATAGCTGAACTGAATCAGCCAGTTGGATATCAGACTTATGCCCAGGACATGTAAGAGGGGAGCAGGCTGGGGAAGGCAGCAGTGGGGCAGGCAGGGGTGTGTGTTGTACACCACTCGTTCAATATATTATTCTGTTGGTGTTATTATTACTGTTGTTTCTTCTCCCTTTCTGTTGTTCTATTAAACTCTCCTTATTTCAACTTAACAGGGTTTTACCTTTTTCTTCTGATTCTCCTTCCCACCCCACCAAGGTGAGGGTGGAGTGGGCAGGGAGGAGTGAGTGATTGAGTGGCAGAGTGGTGCTCAGTTGCCAGCTGGGCCTAAACCAGGACATAAAAGTAGATTGTTGTGGGGTGGTTTTGTTGTTGTTGTTTTTTTGTTGGTTTTTTTTTTTTTAAGTAAGCTCACTGACTTATAAGTCTGCTGAGTTCACTGAAAGGAACAGTGCCCTTCTTGTGTCTCACAGAATACCGGAAGACAGGAATTGCTATGTTCTCCCTACTATATACAGACAGAAAAATCTTCCCAGAAAAAATATGTCAAAAATTCCTGATAGTCTTTAGGTGACTGACACATTGAAATCAACATTTAGTATAAGGCCATCAACTCTAACGTTAGCATCTTAACGGAAAACCCAGCAGTCATTTGTCAAAGAAGTGCTTTCTTCCTAAACAAAAATTGACACTCCTGTTACACATCCTTTTAAGCTGAAAGGTTAACATAAATGGTGCACATATCCTTCAAATCACCATAGAACATGGCAATGCCTTCATTAACTGTCCATTTTACACACCACTGCATTTCCTATTCTTCTCTCCCATTCCTACAAGATATCCCATCTAGAATACACTACCTGTGAGGCTTCAAACAAGAGCCAGAAATATTATCAGCTTCCTAGTTAATGTCTCCCATGAGTATGCATTTCCTTTCATGAGATCTAGTGAGTAAGATGACAGAACACGCTCTACTCTATAGCAATTTCTTTGCAAAAGCATTTTTGTCCTTTAGATCTTCTTTTCTAGAAAACAAGGCCACAAACCCAAAAGAGCTCTCTACTATTATAAAAACACAGGCATTTCAGCTAAATCTTTATTTACTCTTATTTGTATACTCTGTGATACACCACATGCTTACAAGTACTCTTTTCCTAAAGCTCTGGAGGTCAGCCACAACTCCAGGCAGAACATGAGGTGATGTTGGTATTCCTATATTTCTAAAAGCCTTACCTCTTCTCCCTTATCAGGCTAAAATGGTTCTGCTCACAGGGCACCAAGAGTTAACCTGTTCACTAAATTTGGATGTGTGAGCAAATTCTTTCCCTTTGCCACATTGCTGTTTACTTACAGAAATTTATCTTTCTCCAAAGGCACATATATCTTAACAGGTTGGGCATCACACTTAAAGGCTTCCCAGATACGGCAGAAGTGCTGGACACTCCTCCTGTGTTTATTCTCTCAGATAGTTTTAAGTATTTCACTGGAAGTATTGAATTGTGCAGACCTTGTAGATGGTTGTCAATTTCTGGTTCTTGGCTGGGTTTACCACAGACTGGACATATGGTCCCTCCCTGTCCTACGTTCTTAACAAAGACGTGTTGGAAGGCTAGGAAGGTGCATCAGGAATTGTTTTAAACAATGAATGGGAGCTGCTTACAAGTCTCTAAAGTTAAAGCAGGCAGGAGATACACAGCAAAAATTATCACGTGTCTTTCTGCTTCTCAAAAAAATCTGAAACACAAAAAGCAAGAGGAATATGAAGGAGGACATAAGCTTCCTCAGTGATGCACTGATTAAAATCGCTCTCAGTCCTCTACCTACCTAGGAGTCTGAAAACCCGTGGGCATTAATTTTCTGTCATTGTATGGCTCAAAAGTGAATACCTTGGTTTTTAGAGTATACAGTCAGCAAATACCATGTGCCTGCACAACAGATGGTTGTTTCTCTCATGCACCAACCAACCAGCTTCCCAAGAGTGGAAACACAATGTTAAAAGCGACAAAGAGCTATCAAAAGCCCCAGAGGGTCCGGAAGCCCTAGTACATCCATGCAAACAGCTAAATTCACCACAGGTAGCATTGCTGTGCAAAGCAAAGCATGCTCCATCTCCAGAATTGCCATCATAACCTCACCTGACAACAAAGTTGTGTTAACAATATCGAAACAACTAGAAAACATCACTTTTCCCTAAATCAACACTGGATTTGCTAGGATCTCATGCTCTACCACTGCCATAGGGCAGCCCACTGCCTGCCACAGAGTGAAATTCTTGGCTTAAACAGGCACTAACTGATAGAATCCTCATAGCCCAGAGTGTTCTTACAGCAGGGTTGCCAGCAAGGTTCATGAATGTGTACTACTATCACTATTTCTTGATTCCAGCAATCAGTGTGATTATCCACAAGTACGTTTCTGAGTATACTATATTTATATAAAACAAGCCAGACCTTGTACATGGACTACAACTTACAAGTGGCTTAGCTAGGTTAAGTGTTGTAACAAACCTCTCATGCAAAAGAGGCTTTGAGGGGAGTAAGCTTGAAAATAGGAAAGGGTGAGGGGAGAAGGGCAACAATGGGAGAGTATCCTGCTTCACAAAATAAGGAATAATAGCAAGGAACCAGCACACTAGTTACAATAGCATGGTGAAATAGTTCTATTCATAGAGCAACACAGATAACTGCTACCAGGAACTGAGAAAGTGGCAGATTCAGACAAAAAAAAAATCTAGGTTTCTTTCATAACCAAGATTTGCAATTCAGTAAAAAGGTACAGGCCATGTAAATACCAAGCCTGCTTTTTCGCCAGTCAGACCATTAGTCAGATGTTAAGAGATGAAAAGTTATGTGAACAGAATCTCATAAAAGCTTGTGACAGGATCAAAGAAACAATAGTAAGACTTATGAAAAACACAATGCTTTAGTATAGCCCAGATAACAGAAACCCAGACTGAAGAAAATCTGCTAACACCCTATGATTTGATTACAGTTCAATTAGTTTCCCAGAAAACGTAGAGAAAATTCAAGTTGTAGCAAATATTAAGATAAACTCAGGTTTTACCCAGAGGAGCCCAAACTTTTTCTAGATTTCTGCAGCTTGGTAAATTCAGACAATCCCAAATTTCTGAATAATATAACAACATCCCACAATTGACTATTCAGGGAACTGCTGTGAGAAAGTTCTGAATTATGCTTCCAAAACTTAACTACATTCAGTACAACTGCCTCAGTTACTTAATAACTAGTGGTTTATTCCAAATAGTTCACTACTGGGAAAAAATAATATTGCACTACCGACTCTGTTCATACCAGCACGGACAAGGTAGTGATTTTTTGCTCTTTCAGTCTTACTTGACACTTGTAAGGGTGCTGGCTCCTAAGTGACCCTGAATTGGGGCACACATCTGAGCTGCTACAGTCTTCAACACAAAACGGAGGCTGTAGCCACCTACAGCTGCAGTAACTCTGGGAGAAAAGGAGGGCAGGCTGGTGGAGGTTACTTGGGTACTGCCATAGACAACCTAGCCAAGTTCACCTTTAAGAATCACAGCTCTGCAGCCAAAACAGACATTTTTTTTTGTTACAACCTGTTGGATCTGAGGTAACATGTTATCCAGCTACAACCACCCTGCATACATCAGCGTGCCCCAAAATGAGCTTGGATAAAGTCTTAAACATACTTTGTTCTTCAGACCAATTCTGTTTCTATCCACTTGTTTTCATTCTCTTGGCTTCTACACTGCCTCCCCACCCAGGTGTTTCTTTTTATCTTTCCTTCGTATCTCCTAATGCCTCCCATTTCCACTGGGATTTCACTTTAAACCATTTCACACCAGGTCAGGACAAACCATAATGTGAACTTCCAGCACGCATGCAACATTCCATACAAATTAAATTCTGTAGTTCACAACTAAGATTTAGAGTTCGTGCTGCAAGCCAGACAGATGTGGAAAGACGGCAGTTCCCGACACATGCTTCAGGATGGCAGCAGATTCAGAAACAAAGCATTGTGTCAGCTGACTCCTACTTTGTAGCAGATGCAATAAAATAAATGAGATGTGTCCGCTCAGCGTCCACAGGGCAAAAAAATAAAAAATTCAACGGCACCGCAAGGTCTAGGTGGAAAGACACTGATCACCATTACCTCAGATGATGTGACAACAAAAGCGTCCGCTTCCCAAGGACAGACTAAATAAGTAGAGACGGAAAAATACAATATGGAACGCGAATGGGAAGAGCACGAAAGCCCTACTGTACGAGGCGAAAATCAACCCCACCCGGCACACCACAGCCCGCCCC